>VXBI01008019.1:225539-308519 GCA_013397375.1 Toxostoma redivivum | reverse complement strand
AAAAAAAAAAAATCTGTAGAAATCAATATGCAAAATCATCATGTAGCTAGCCACAAGAAATTCCAAGGTAACTATTTTTGGCAGAATCATTGCTATCAGAATTGAGGAAATTAGAATACACTGATGACATTAACACAAAAAAAAAAAAAAAAAGAAAAAGTGGAAGCAAATTTGCAAAGTGATGCTGTAATTAACATGGCCCTTGGGGTCTTGAGCTGATGCTCTGCCCAACTGCAGAGAAGAGTGGAGAAACTTAAACGCCACACAAATGCAATTTCAGCCTGACACAGCACTATCTACCAGAGCAATAATAGCAATAATTTGTGTCAATGGCTTCAGAATTACTGTTGCTGAGGTGTACTTTATTATGTTTCACCCATCCTTCAGCAGACTTTCAGTGCTACAGAGCAGAAGAGGAGCTGGGTAAGAAGGAATTACTCACTACACAAAAAATCATCTTGATAACACAAAAAAAAGTAGTTACCATTTCTGACTTTCAAAACATTCCAAGACTGCTTTGACATCTAGATTCACTCATGCCAATATCGTTAAGACAGAAAGGCAAGGAATACATTGCTAATGATCCAGTTTGTATTTCCAGTTCCTGAATCATATAGGGCTTTTTGTCTCAGGTAGTAATCCAGCTTGCTCCAAGTTTTTTGTCTCAGCATTTACAGCCTGGATGCTTTTTACGCTTTATTCAACCATCCATGCAAACCAGCTACACCCCAGACTCACAGCAAGCTAGCTATAAGCATTTGTTTATTCTTGACTCCTTCCTCTGTGCTTAATTTATGTTACATTTTTGAAGCTTTTAATTAGGGAGCATCTACTGATAACAAGAAGGATATGGTTTAAAAGTACAAGAACAAACATGGATAGGAATTAAGTTAAAATAAAAAGAAAATATGAGAATGTTCATTCTAACTCACAGTTGTGACTTCCTTGAACCTTTTATCACTAACAACAACTTCTGCTTTAGAGAAATGTGGACTATAAGAAGATAAAATCCTGTTTCACATATGAGAAAATAGCAAGATTGCGAATTAATTGGTGTACTAAGAGGTGTTTCCAAATTGCTTCAGTATTGTTCAGAACATTCACTGCAAATGACATTCATGAGGTTTTGCCACACAAGTGTTTCAAACACCATTTGAGAACGGCAGATTTCACAAAAGATAATGAGAGAAACAAAAATTAAAAAATCGAGAAGCACCATTTGTGCACAGATGCAAGAAAGGACAGCAAATCTCCTGGGATAGAGCAAGAGCTGTGAGACTCATGGCTCACCCATAGCAGCCTGGGGAAGATCCTCTCTGCAGCTCTGGATTGAGTGGTCACTCTACTGGGAATGGATTCCATAAAATCATTTCTTACTATTGCACATGGATCTGGTACAGAGCCCAGAACAACCACCTGGAACAGATCCAAAGCTCTTGGCTCTCCCATCTGCTTTCCAGATAGTGGTCTTGCCTTTGTTCAAGTAGATTTATGATTTGGTATATCAAAGAATAGGTTGAGAATATACCACCCTTAATAACTGGTTTTATTAATTATCTTTAGAATAGATTATTTTAAATTTGGTACTATTTCTACAACACAATAAAACAAACACTCTTAAAACAGAAAATATACAAATCAGTAGAAAACTGGCCACCAGTACTTGTGAGAGTGTATTTGACCTTTCCAAATGTACTTTTCTGTCCTTCTCCTCTCTCCTCCCTGCATTATTTTCTGTTTTATAACACGGCTGATATTTGTCTGAGCCTGATAAGCTCCTGGGACTTTTTGACACTTTGACCTCTCAAACGAGATTCCAAGAACATAGCCATCACAAGAAATCAAAATAGTGCATCCCCAACGAACTAGTTTAGAAGTTGTGTTTATCACAAGCCTTTTTAATTATCTTGCATAGCTTTGATTCCTTTCCTTAGGGTACTAATTACATGAGCGTGTTTTGTTTCTTTTAATGTTATGAAATAACATCCACTTTTTCCACATTTTCAAGCAATATTCTGTGTGCACACTACTTTTAAATGCACAACATTCAATTCAAGCCTTAGCAGTAGATTTGCTTTAATCATCTGAAACATGCTATGCCATCTCTCTCGTGTCACAGAGAAGCCTGACTCACCGGATAACCTAAATCACACTATAGCATGTTTGGCACATCAATTACCACTTACTTTTCAAGTTCAATTACTGCTAAAGAAATGCAAAATGTTGGAAAGTGGGTTGAAAAATGCAAAGGAAATGCTAGGGGTTGCAAACTTGAGTTTTCAGATCAGTTTACATAATTTGTCTTTTTTTTCTGTCTGCAAATCAATGACAAACTAAACCAAATCAGCCACCAGTGTTTCACTGGAGACAGATATCCTTCACTGTCAGAAGTTAAGTTGTTATAAAAAGGTTTTGGTACATAGATTTTTATTTTCTTTAGGAGCTCTCAGATTTATTTATATGAGAAAAGGGAGGCTTCTGTGCAGCTCATAATCATAAAATAAGCCAATACTAGACTGTCAAAACGCACAGTTGCAGAAAAAGTGATACAACCAAAGAGAGTCAGGAGTTACTTTGTGTTAGTCTTAAGAACAAAACTGCTTCAGCTTCCCTATTCATCTTCTTACTCTGTCCACAAAACAAAAAAGTCCAATAATAATGACTGCTGAAACCAAGTCTAGTTCTTTTCTTCATCTTCAGCTGAAAAAAACCTCCAATGCTAGCTAGAAAACAGATGTACTATCAGCAGCACATAAACTGGAATATGTATTTAAGCAGGACAAAGGGCTTCTTATATCAACTAACTAACTAACTGTATGTTTGATTTGTATACTTTGTGATGCCAGGCTTTACCCCGTGGGAATGCTTACAGACTTGTCTGGGTAACTGAATGCCAATGCTTCTAGATATGCAGAAATCATCCCGGGCATTTGATGATTTAATCCAGATCCTTTACACATCATTTATGTAGGCTATGGATGTGAAGGATTTTCTGTCATCAAAATGAGTATTTTCACTTAGAAAATGCAAACCAACTTTAGCTTTACTATTCTTCTCAATCTCTTCTTCAAATGATGGGCATCAAGAACATGAAAACCCTTTAGTTCATAGGGAATGAACAGTGTGCTCCTGACAAATACACACTCTCCAACTGCCTGTGATGTGATATTCAGCAGTCAATGAAACAGGCTGTGTAGGAACAAATGTTTTCCTGAAGCATATCGCACAAAACCAACGAAAGGAAACTCTTATCTTGGATTAAGCGTTTTCCTTTGTTCTTTAATCCCAATAGTAAAAGGGATCCTCTATCCTATTTATATTTCAGTCAAAAGCAACAAAAAAGGTTTTAAATTAAGGAAAAAGTAGCTATTAATTAAAGCTGGGTTGTATCTACATTTCACTGAAAAGGCTTATTGGCGATTCTCATGTAAGTTTTGCAGGTAGGAATCCTCCAACACTCAGACAAATGAGGGAAAGACAGAATGACTTAAAATCAGTAATAGCACAATTCAGGAAGAAGTTCAAATGTGATCAGATCTACAGGGTGTTGAGTGCCCTCACCTCACACCACATTAGTAACAGTCACAGGAATCCAATAACTTACCAAACTGGACCCAGAGAGAATGAAACAGGACACCTCAGAGCCATCTGTTTTTCGTTTAAAGACACAATCAAATAAATAACAAATAAACATTCACCACCCTGAATCCAGGCACTTTCCATCACTAGATCCATACACACAGGAGGACAATTTTCCCAGCCTTTGCACAATGCCAGAAGCACGAACACTTCAAAGCTTTATACTCCTCTGTATAGCAAAAACGCTACCTGAAAAGGGAATTTTCCTTTGAGCCACTGAACGTAGGAACACACAATTCTCACAGAAAGTGCATGGCTCGTTTCCTTTGGAAAAGAAATGTATTGTTACAGACATTAAATACAAACTACCTAAATGCATTGCATAGTTAGATACAATTACCATTCCTACTCTTTCCTAAGCAATGCCATCTAAAAGGACAAAGCCAGGGTTAAAACCTTAATTTAAACTAATCAGAATAAATGTCAACATAAGCATCAGCAGAGGAAGGCATGCCAAAAATAACAGAAAAATAGTGAAGACATAACTAACAATAAAGCTACTTAAAATCTTGGATACTGACTTATCCTATGATGCAGCACAAAATACTTGAAGTCGAAACAAAAATCCCACTTAATTTTCATTTGTTTAAAAGACCTAAATGTAAATACTGGTTTTCATTGCTCTCGTGACTTCTGCAAACAAATTATTTTGAAATGAGTTCTTTGCTTTTCTTTTAAGGAGCTATCTGTGCTAAGCTGGAACAATCCTGAAAACACAAATGTGCTCAGTCAGGGTGAAATAGAGAAAGGATACAACAGGAAAGGTTCTTCAGGCCCAGCTCCTCCTGGGCTTTGAGGCAGGGTGTCTCTATGGACACAGATCAGGTGATGCTGCTGGGACAGGCCAGTGCATTAGCAGAGTGAATTTAGATAACACACTCACAAAAATTATGGCTAGTAACTATTACTTCCAAAGCCAGCAGGTTAGCATTCTCTAACAATTGTTATTCGTCTTAAGTTTCCAAGGCTATGAACACACCATCATGTCTGGCAAAACAGTGGAATTATACCTTTGAAAAATACAAGCCAAAATTAGGCAGCTGATAAGGGGAGCAAGCATTTCTCAGCTCGAATTGTTCCAAACTCTGGCTGGCACTTTGTAAACATTCATATCAGGATTCTTTGTTAAGCCTCAGCCTTGGGTCCCCTCACTGACTGTGCAGCTTGCACTGCTCAGGTGCTGACCTTTGCTCAAGTCATTCTCTATATCTGGACATTGCCTGGCTCAGGGCAGCAGTCCAAAACATTATGGGCTGCCCAGTGTATTTTTTCTCTTCAAATAAAGCAACTGAAACACTCAAAAGCAGTTATTAAAAAACAGGAAAAAAAGCAAAGAGGATGACTCTAAGATGATTATTAAGTCTGACCAAAAAGTGGTGCTTTTTTCCTGAAACCTGAAGTACTAGCAAACTGATGTCCTGCATGCCATGACTACATTGGCTGCTGGGAATCGCTACTCAGATCCAGAATGCTGTGATGCATTCAATAATTTCCTTTAAATTCCTATCACTCATTGCTTAATATGATGACACAAACTTGGACTGTAAAATGACCTCCTGTAGGCTCATTAGTCACATTCCTCTTTTGCTCAGAAATGCAGTGGGAATGACTCTGCACACAGATTGAAGAAGAAGACTGCCTTTAAAAACTGTCCAAATACATTGTAAAGTCCTACCCTCTCTGTTTTTATGTCTACCAGTGGTCTTGCCATTCCTTACCAAAATTAACCCTGATTTAAGTCGTTTGTTGCTACTAGGAGTGATTTACCAAACATTACTATAGTATGCAAGATGTATATAAGACATTACATTTGTCCAGCTAATGGCAAACTTAGGTTTGCAAGACATTTTCTCTCTCTCAGTTTCAGCAGAGTATAGCTGAATTAAATGAAGCAAGAGACATGAAGCCTCTAACTTATTTCTGTAAAGTGTACCAAGCTATTTAACTCTTTAAACCAAGACAGCTTTTTGTGTGGACTTCAATTCCACATCTCTGACAAATTTCTCAAACAGGCCATTGTATTTGGTTGTAAAGTCCTTCTATTTGGGAATAATTAGTTGCAGGATCAATAACTCGATTTACAAGCCTGAAAAGCCAGCACTATCCCATTTTCCTAAGAAGTTACATTAGTGGTAATGCCCAGAATAGTAGAAGACTTTTAGAATTCTCTCCTGATGTAGAAAGAACTGTATTCTGGCCAAATTAGAACACGTTAAGGCACGTGTCTGTGCTCACACATTTCCCTCTATTTGCTACCAAAACCTGATTGACATGGAGAGAGACATGTGCCGGTTGGTAACTTGATGGCCAATCCGAATACATGGGATTTTAACAGCACAACAAAGGGTTAACACACTGTCACCGAAGGAAATCAAGAACAACAATTTCAAATGACAAAACACTGCTCCAAAGAGAAAAAGGACTGAGTACAACTTCAGTAAAGTGGCACAAATGATAAAACAACCATCTAGCATTTATAAAAGTAAAGTAGGAGAAGTGACAATAGGGTTTAGGTGGTCTAAAGCTGATCATCCACCAACACCTCTAAGGGCTTTTGGCAATTACAGAGATTTCAAATATGAACAAACACCTTTTTTCTAAACTGCTGAGCACATACAAATGGGAATTAACCGTTTACTGAGACAAGCAATTAAGACAAATTAGAAAACAGTTTCATGTGCTTTCTGCACCACAAATACCTTATAAATGCCTTTCAGTGACCCAAAAAGTGAACAATAAGCCTATGTTAAAGGCTACTGTCAGACAGACAAAGAGCAAAGACATGCAAGCTTTGTCTACACTCATCTAGAGAAACTCAGCAAATTGCTCTGTCATGCATCTTGTACCCTCCCCAGCAATCATGGGAACCTTTGCCCTTTTGCCCTGACAGATTAAATCGAAGCATGAAGCAGTAGGATCTTAGCCAAAGAATATTACATTTTAAAAGCTGACCTAAGCTCTTTTTATTTGCCCTTTCATTTTGATCTCATGATGATGTTTCAGTACTTTCTTCAGATATTGAGTTCATCAATCTCTAACCCTCTACTGATGTATTGTGGGTTTCAGCATTTCTTCCATTTCAGGGAATGCTGATGTGCTTTGCACTTTACAGAGCAATGTAATAAAAGGTTCTATGATTCAGGAGATCTAGAATATTTAATCATAAAGAAAACTTGTAATCTGGATCTCTCTCACCTCTCAAACTACGAATATTTTTATGCACTAAGACTCAGAATAGTAAAAAAAAATATTTGCTTAAATGCTAATTTTGAACTTGCATAAAATTTATTGCAAGGGAAAGGATCTGAGCAAGCAGCTTCTTTCGGCCTTGTATCCATTCCAGCCACCACTACCCTTCCTTAAACAGCTGCATTTAGAACCCTCTAAGTACTTTGTAATCAGGTGCTTGGCTTTTCCTAAACCTCTAAAACTGACACAAAGATTAATGACATTTGACACTGTGAGTGAATAACAGCATAGATTTATACTATTTTATCTGAAATCAAAATTCTCTAGTCTGCTACAGTTACCTTTTAAATGGGCCTCAGCTTTCAGACCTGAAAACTGAGGGTACAATCTGCACGGCTCAGGACTAAGTAATGAAACACTGAATCTCCTAGCTCATCACTCCCAAATTTTTGAAAGGCCCAATCACCTTGCAGAGGTTGAAAAAACCTGGTTGTCTTAATCTAGCTTTAAATAATGCATCACTGTTATCAGTAAGAACAAAAGCTCACAGATATTTGAAATACCCTCAGATCTTTCCAAAGGACTGAAGTTTGTAACATCATTGCAAGAGCTATCAAAATACTTGCTTGGGCCATTTGACTTGTGGAAACATTCAATTCATACAAAGAAAATGAAAACACTTTTACAGAGAATAACATTGTAACAATAAAAAAATATCGATTTATTAAGCAACACAGTAGAGCCAATGTATATCAACTGAGTTTTTATGTGGGACAAACTCCACACTAAGCACAGACTGAATTTATGTAATTCCCAGTGACTAAGAAGCTAATATCTCTTCCTTCTACACAATGATCTAATATTGCAAACGATCATCCAAGTCTTCCTGACAAAGTAGGAGAAAAAGCACGTATATTTGTACACAAAGGATCAATATTTAGAGACTGCATAATCCTTTATCTCTTTAAATGGGTCTTCTAGAAATTAGTCATCTTTTAAATTGATAATCCTGCAGAAAAAGGATTTTATTATTTGTTTTGCAGATTGTTGTGATGGATACAGAACATGCAAGACCTCTAGATATACTGCTTTTTAAATTTTTAATTAGAAGACTCAATTTTTTTTCTATACCATTTTTCATAGATAACAGTATAGAAAAGTGGTAAAGTAATATCCCAGATAAGAGAGGAATTAAATTTGACTCTGAGAGAAACAATATTCGTACAGATTGTTTAAACAACTATTTAGTAGAGTTTTATGACCAAATCTCTCTTACTATTCAATGACTATGAGTGCAGGAATATAAGACATTGCTCAGCTGTTAACGAGCCCTTACTCTTAGATTTAAGGACTGAGAAAGTGCCCAACAGATACTCAAAGAAGACAATGCTAACACTTACTGAAATTGAAGACTAACAAGCACAAAGAAAACACAAAAATGACAGATCAAAAGGAGAAAAGAAAAGGAAGAGTATTATGGAGGATACAAAACATAGATGTTTTCAAGCCTGCAGCTTTTGGACATAAGTATACCTTTTCAGTATCAATATTCACACATGAGAACAATTATTTCTTCAGCACCTAAGTCTATTGGCCAATCAGCTCTGGAGCACAACAGCCTGTTGTTGACACAACCCAAAAAAAGGGTATTTCAGGGCAGTGTGTAAATGAACTCAGTTTTGCTGCTCCAGCCAGCACAAGAGCCTGTGTTTCCCGCTGCAAATTCAAAAGTACTACAGAGTTACACAACCAGCATACTATGGCTCGCAGTAGCAATTTCTCTCTCACTTCAAGGCAATTGTTTACATCAAAGAACCTCCCAGAAGAGTTTTGCATACAAGTGATCATCTCTTAACTGAACTAACATTATTAGCAAAGTTATAGTCTATTACTGGAATATCTTTTATTATAAAGCATGGCTTAGTACTTCATATTTACCAGAGGGCTGTGCAAAATGTTTCTGTACTCATTGAAATAAAACCATTTCAATTCCACAGAGAATGTCTATATACTTAGAGAGAAGCTAAGAATGTTAACTATATGTGCACTTAGAATGCTGACTGAGACATCAGCTACTCCTGTTCTACGCACTGGGCAGCTGAAGAAGAGACCCAAAATACTCCTCTGGTCCTTAATACTGCTGAGGACAATAAGGTGTTCATGGCCTCACATCCCTACATTGTTTATCAACATATTTTTCACTGTGACTTGATACATTTTATACAGAAAATTCAGCTTCTTGAGATCCCATGAAAATAGATTTGGTGGGCCTGTAGGTATTTGATTTGATTTCATGGGAAAAACGTGCTGAAGATGTGGATGGCTCTAGGGATCATCCAGACAAAGCATTTCAAGAAGGCTGCGCTTCAGATATTTAATGCAATTCTGCAATCCCTTAATTCCCCTCCTTATCCAGCAGCAATAAAGCTCAGTTCTATAATCTGACACCTCCTTTGCTTGGATGTCCAACTAAATAAATGTAAATAAGTGAAGGACTCCTCAGAAACTGTGAGTTTTCTACCCAAAAAATCCCCTGAAGTCTCTATTAATATGTTGATGTAAATAAGGAGATATTGCTGCAGACAGAATGCAAAGAAATTAAGAACAGATCTCAAGAAATCACCCAGCTCATCATCTCACGCTCTCTAATGCTACTTAAAATATCTATGTTGTCCTTGCCAAATATTTGGCCAATATGTAAAAAGCTTTTCTGCCTATTTACTATTTAATGGTTACGTAGCTCCTAGTTTTAGGAGGAAGTCTCTTCCCTCACTACAACTTTAACCTGTTATTTCTGCTAATGCAGCCACCAGGCACAGAAAACAATTGATCACTATTCTCTTCCATACAGAACAAATCCAAGTCTTTCAACCTTTTCTCAAAGATCAGGTTTTAAATATATTTGAGTTTGACATATTTCTCTGCATTTTCCTCTCTAAAACTGCCTGCGTGAGAAGCAAACCAAGAAATATGGGATGCTAAAAGGCATCTTGAATCCTTTTCTGGCATGAGAAGGGTATTTCACTTTAATCATTCAGTCTCCTGTATCTTTAAAAACCCAGGGCCAACTTTCACCAAACCCTTTGTAGCTGCTGGATGTATGGAGGTTTTCAGATATTTCAGACTACAGGAAAGCCTTTAACAGCCAATTAAGCTCCCTATCTCTCTTGTACTGAGGAGTCCAGAACCAGACACAGTATTTCTGATGTTTATATTTTATTTATCATTCCTAAGCAAACACACAAACCAGACAGCATAGCACTAATTCTGTATGTTGAAAAAAGTCTGTGTGTAACTTTGACAACGTAGGTGAAATTTCTAAAATGACAAGTATTGCTGTTACTATGCCCTTGTTCATGTATTTGGAGAGGGCAGAGAAAGCTTTTTAATTGCCATTAAAAGACCAAAGGCAATTCCTGCAAAGTCATCTCTGTCATCTAAACACAGCACACACAAATCACCTAACAAATACTTCCTTCTTTTAGGATTACAAAGCTAATGTAAATATGCTACTCACAGATTAGGTCTAGGCCATTTTATTAGATTTGAAATCAGAGAGGGTTTTTTTCTGTTTTTCAAAACACAGGAATTAAATAAAAGTGAGGCTGACTGGCATTTGGTTGAATGAACTTACCTAATTATCAACCCCCAGCCCACAGAACTGCCCAAAGGAAGAGGGATAAAAACATGAAGAAATTATCATTCTACAATCCCAATATTGTATAATATAAAGAGAGAGACAGCGGTCAAAACTGACAGCAATTAAGTATTCAAAGGGAAAATATATGCAGCAGAGATATAAATCTCTTTTCATTTCTAGAACTCATAATGCAAAGAAGGATGAAATGCATCAGTAAAAAGAAAAAAAAAATAAATCTGTTAGAAGGACAAGAGTTCTGTTTTCACCAGATTTTAAATTTTACACTTCAGAATAAACAAAAAAGCCCCTAAACAAACAAACAACAAACTCCAAACAAGCAAACAAAAGCAAAAAAAAAATGGGAACAAGTTTCAGCCAAAAAAAACTGATACTTTTACGAACACATCTGGATTATTTAATCTAAGGACTGAATCACAACAGCTTGGGGGCAGGGGAAGGAAAGAAACTAGACAGAAACATGGACTTGTGGAACTCCTACTTGGAAGGATGGGAAAATAATACAGGACAAAAGAGTTAAGAATTAGAGAAGAGGTTACAAGCAGGGAGGCCTGAGCACTCATTTAAATACTTCTGGTTTATGTTTAAGTTCCTTTATTCTCAGTTTATTTTACCTACATACAGCACATATAAGAACACACCCTCGCAGTGAAATCTGATGTACCGAAAATTAAATTGTCTCTATCTCTAAGTTAACAGACATTAAGAGACTGATGACAGGAAACTGATGAGACTCAAGAGAGAAGAAAACTGGGTTGTGTTTTCTTTTGCTGTACATCCAAAAGTCAGCAGAGAATAAAGCACCTTTATATTTACAGTATGAAATACTGTATTTCATAAAACCTGATGCCTGAAATAATGGAGGCACTACAGACTTGGCCAGGTCCATGTTAGGTCTGAATGCAATAATTAGCTTTTTATAAAAGGCATTCATTTCATTTCAGTGAAACCACAGAAATATTGTGTGTTTACATTATCTCCTCCAAAGTCTCATTTCCTTTATACTTATTACATATATGAGACAGGAAGTTCAAATAACAAAGCTGAGGTGCATTAATGAAATAGAGAATTACTTTTTGTTATTTGCAGCACTTTGCAGGAAGAGATACATGTATATGCCAAAGAAACTTGGGTGAGCATCAGCACTCTCTTCACCTTTTAGGATTGAAAATAAATTACCCCAACACAGATGATCCTATGTTTCATGAAGTGCTAAAGGAAATACATGGAAAACTCTAAGGAAAACCATAATACACAGGAATTCTATATCTGGTTTGGTCATCAAAATATCTCTGTGTAATAAAGGAACAAGTCATATTCCCTGTGTTTCAAGGGATATTTTTATTTTTGCAAGTTAAGAGAGATTTCTTTTCATTTTATAAATGGCACATTCCACACTGGCAATGAAGGTATGACTGCCATCTTCTTAATATGCCGTATTTATTTTAAAAAATGTACTATCCTGTCCAAAGCAAGTTATGCATTTAGCACACAGCCAATGCAGTGAGAAATTCTCAGACATATGAACTGCTGGGAAGAGCCTGGGTTTGGTTTGTCTGTTCTTGTTTGTGAATGTCAGTGGAGAGCCATGGATTTCTGAAACCGTGCCACCAAAATGTGTCAAGAAAATGAAATGAAAACATTGATCACTTCAACAAGTCAGTGGTGTTTAAAGGAAGTTTACAATTACTGCCTGAACTAGATTCCCAGAGATCAGTCCAGACATGAGACAATGATCTTGTACCCAGAAAGGCAGTATTGTCTTGCAGCTTCCTCCCAAAAGGCCTCCCTTTCATGCCATGATCCAGCAGCAATACAGATAACATTTAAGTACTGCACATAGTTCCTTTCATCTTATTCATGCCTTTTTTCTAAAAAGAACCCGATTTCCTCTCAGACCATGCAAACATCTCCCCTTTTCCCTGCTGTCCATGAAGCAATGAAGGGGAGGACACACAATCCTCCCTTGCTCCATCTTGAGGAGATCAGAACAACAATACATCCTTTAGTATTTTCTGGTATTCATTTATGAATTATCCTTGCTTCCTAAATAATCTGTGTTGATATCTGGACACCATCATCTCCATCTGGAAGGAATATCAGTGTTTTGGATTAGTACTGGTAAGTCAAGAGGTTGGTACAAAACTCAAGCAGAGTAAGGCAGAATTCTGTTTGGGTTCCATGCCAGCACTGAAAAGACAAACCACTGAGGAGCAGCATTATTTTGCCCTAAGATGAGTTGAAAGTGTTTTTTCTGACCTCTCAGAGAAAGTCAGAAACTAGGCTTCTAGAGAAGGAATAAACAAACAAAAAAGGTCCACCCCAAAAGCTATATTGTTCTGAGACTTCAAAAGATCAGGCCCATGCTGAGTGGCTTGTCAATCACTTTTGTGTCCATACATCACTTCAAACATGCCTCAAGTCTTTTTTTTTTAACTCTCTTTTGAGTTCTTGCAAGTCCCAGAAGTTTAGATAATTTTACCCAGCTGGTCTCAAACAATCCTTTGCAACTCTAACAGCTGTCAAAAAAGTAAGAGCATGAAAACCAAAATGAGATTCTTTAAATTAATCTATTTGTGTATACAAAGATATTTAGATGGATAGACAGATGGCCACCCTTGCCCCTGAGGCAAAGAAAGCCAGTGCCAAGGGATTCCTGAAGCCTGCAACCACCACCACAAGTGACTCGCAGAATGGAGGGATTCACACTCACTCCAGCTCAGCAGCCATGCTTTTAATTCTCACCAGTTCAGCTCCCTCTACACTGGTGTTTCTACCAATATAATGGAAAAATTTCAATTTCTTATTTAATATTTAGGCTGCCTTCGGTTTATCAATTTGCATCTTGCTCAGCTTAAGACCATTCATTCTTTGCTCCATATTCAGACCCAGAAGTTTCAAACTGGTAATATCCAACCAGGCCTTGGCCAAACAAATAAGAATTAGTTGCCATTTGTCAGGTTTCAGATGCCCAAACTGCAGGGGAAAGATGTTTGGTTTAGCTCACAATCAACTCAAACCCACAACTTCAAAGGAACTCAAGATTCTAGCACATATTAAAAAACTAGTTTTAGTAGTGGCTTGATGGCAATAAAACTTTAAAAACTATTATTTTTCTTCTGCTACAGCAATGTCCTTAATCAGAGAGTCACTTCTTCTGAACATGGTGTGATTAATGTGCAATAGAAGAAAAAAACCCATTTCCACCAAAGCAAAGAGCCACTGCTTAGAAATGCAACTACTAGGCCAAGAATTGTTTTAAATAGCCTCAAATTTCTAAAATAGACTCCAAGATTAGCCATACTACATTCACACCACATCATAAAAACTGATTGTCTCTTCTGAATTAAAAGAAATAAAATTACTCATAGTATGTTATGCCTCAGGTATTGAAAACTACCTTTCAAGAAACACACGTATATTAGGAAATCATAACTGTAGTAAACAGCACCCACATATTTCCTAAAAACTCTGCAACATGCCATTTCTTTTTAGGTTTCAAAGCTTAAAACTGAAGGAAACAGCTTTGTCTTACAGGAGATTGCAGCTTCCCTGGCTTTATAAATTTGACTCTGTAAATAATACGTTGCAATAATGTCAGGCAGGAGACAGCTGAACAAAATGATCAGCCAAGAACAAAGCATGGGTAGTTGGGTCTTGGGGGGATTCATTTTGGGAGGGAAAGGGGACATTTCTGTCAAAAGAAGACCTGCTAGGACTCATATTCACAGGAGCAACATCTTCCAAGGTATAAACATGCCAATCAACCAGGACCTTTGTTTAAAGCTCTTTTTGATAAATTGAAACCTCCTCATGGCCTAGGCACACGTTATGGCCCCTGAGGTTGGAAAAGACAGACATACCCAAAAAAGGCAATTAACCTCAGCGCACACAGGGATTGTTTTTCTGGGAACAGGTCCTTCTGGCCAGCAGTTAAACAGCAGATTCTGCTTTTTGCAAGGGCAAAGTCACAAAACTCTGCCAAGGGAAAACAAACTAAGAGAGGCGACGGTGAATAAGGTTCAAAAAAGCCATTCAGAAAGGTGATTTCTGTGTACACATTCTCCTACAATGACTACAATCTTCTTTGTACTGTATGGAGCTTCGCCTGGGCAGTGCTGTGGCGCTGAATAGGAATCAAACTGTACATCCCAGTATCTCATCTGAGCATGTAATCACTTGACAAATCAATCAGCACTCACTTCACTCAGAAATACAAAGGGACAGATTCACCTCCTAGTTCCAGGGGGATCTGCAATCAGAGATTGTGATGAAAAGAGCCCAGGACTTTGCCTGTTCTCTGCCCTGCCTGTTCTGCCTCAGGCAGCTCCTGCAGGATTCCAGTCCTATCAATACCAATGACTAAGAGGAGGCACTTTCCCTCATGTGGCTTTTGAAAAAATCCAAAAGTCAGCATAGGAATGGGAGGTGAAGAGGAGTCAAATTGGTGCCCAGGCTCTGGTCAGGTGCCTTCCCCTCTGCTGTCCAGCTGGAGCTGAGGCACAAACCCCAGAGGCAGCCAGGGAGGCACTGTGCTCCTGCCCTGCCAGTGGGTTGCAGTAACACAAGAGAAGTAGGACAGAACCCGACCAAAGAGAAAAAACACTTTTCCTACAGGCTTTCCACTTTTTCTTGCTGAGAGAAGAATCTGCCTTGTGGATGAACCAGACACAAGGCAAAGCTTACAAAACATGAAGCGCTGCTTGAGGAGAAAGAGAAGTAGAAAATCCTAAGGGAGACAGAGCTTTCTTTCTACCTGTGCTGCCCAAAACTAAGGGGTTTCAACCAGAGATCAGTTCAACCCTGCTGCACAATTCATGGCAGCAAATTGTACCTCTGAATCTTGTCAAACACAAGAACTTCAGGAATTCACTGAAAATTCACTTTTACATTGCAATTGGAGAAACAGCATTTATATTCTTAATAACACTTTTTTGCAGTGAAAGACTGGCTTATACCAAACCCAAAGTAGTCATTAGAGTGTCTGCAGACATCGTGCCATTTTCCTGCATGTTTCAAAGCCAGTGCTTGAATCCAAAGCACTCCAGCCCTTCCCAAAGGAATTTTGTAGCAGGTGGTGTTAATAATCCCTGAAACAGGATTCTCTTTGCTGCACCAGCTAAAAGTTCAGGGAAAAGGGATTATGACAAAGACTTCACCTGACCCAGTAATGCCTCTGTCATTTGTCACCTCTCATGTCAGTTTTAGAATAAGCAGGTATAACGTTTCAATCATAATACTGCAGATGTATTACCACACTTGCCAAGGTTGAAGGCTAACGTGCTCTGAGCCATTCTCCTGCAGGAAAATACATGGAAATTAGAAAGACCTACAATTCTACAAGGAACTGCCTGTTTTTTGGAGGGCTTTTACAAACCCCTTCTCCTCTGTTTAATCATAAAAGAAAAAAAAAATAGAGAGAGAGACAGAAAGAAAAAGAAAAAAAAAGCATGGTGAGATAGAGGTCAAACCAGAATGTCTCCAGTGAAATATCTGTGTGAGAGTTTTCTGAAGTCACCTTATTGAAAGTAACATTGCCTCTTGTCTTAACATGAATGCTTCCTAGTTTTCATTTATGTTGATTGCTCATGCATTAAAAATGTCTGGGGCACCAGTGTAATATCACATAAAGACGAGTTGAAAGATATGAAACCTTTCTAATATCTAAACCCAATGGTACAGATACATCAGAGCCATTATTTTGTCATTAAAGTTCTATCTTTATAATTAAATAAAGACCTTTGGACCCATATTATACACTGGAGTTATGTAAGTACATAAGCAAAGCATTTCACTATTAAATATGTACTTTTCTAAATTGCAATAAAAATAATTTATTTCACAAGGGGCATTTACCAGACACATTTTAAATATACCGTACAAATGCTTGGATGTTTTTCCATAAATAGTAAAGGTGTGGAGGAGAAATATATCAGATATTAAATAACATTAATTGGTATTTTGAATAAATTCTAAACATATTGAATATATTTTTAGACTTCTTTCATCTTTTAAATGGCACTTTAGCACTTTAAAATGCCACAAGATAGGTATATCCACCTATTTGAAAACAACTCCAAAGGCAAAAACAGTGTAATAACAGCAAATTTAGAAAATCAGCGCCTAGAGATCTAATTTATGGGTGGTTTTTTTTTAAAGGAAAACAAAAAATTTCAGAGTCATCTCAGAGTTTTCATCTTCTAGTGCTACTGGCCACAACTAGAAACATTAGTCTGAAATACTCTTACTCTCATTTGTCTGCAATAACCTGTGAGAAGAACCGAGCACCACTCTTACATGTGTCAAAAACCCAAATCAGCATATATTCAGTTTAAATAAGAGCAAAATGACTACAAAGAAGAACTGCACAAATCATATACAGTTGTATAAGTTTTTAAAACCCTTAATCCTTTGGCACTTGAGGGAGATGTTTATTTTAAATACTAAGCTATTGACAAAGTACCTTTTTGTGCTTTAGCTCTTCATTAAAAAATCCTCTAATGTATTCTACTGCATGTTTTTAGCAGATACAGTATGTCAAGACCTGGTCCTAAGTGAGTAAAGCAGAAGCTATTTTACTATAATCAGGCTAGTGTCTTGAAAGAAAACAAGACATTTCAGGAATTTTCCTTCCCAGTCCAATTTACTGCTGCCCACACTCCCCAGTGCTTGCAACCTCACACTCCGATTTCCTGTTCCTCCCACTCCCTTTCTCACACATTCAGATCTATTCTTTTCCCCTTCCTTTTCAGCCCATCTCCCTTTGTCCTTCTAGCTCCATTGCTCCTATGAATCCACCTCTCCTCCCACTTCTGCTATTTCCATATTTATTTAAAAAAAAAAAAGCAAAAACAAAACAAAAATAAATCCACAAAGAAATTCCCCCTTAAAAAAGGGAAATAACCCTGAAAATCAAATGTCAGTAAAAGCAATGAATAACCCTGCAACTGTACCAAGCTCCACTGATTTGTATGCAACATCAGACTCTGTTATCTCTTGCCTTTTCATTTATTTAGACTATAAAACAAACAAGTTAAGATCAGAGATTTAATTCAGTAGGTCACTTATTTGATTTCAGGATGCAAAGATGGATGGCTGGAGGAGTTTAGGTGGCTTAAGCAACTACTGGAAAAAAAAAAGCAAACCCAGACAAAATTAGGCTTCCATCAAGGAGATGTAAGATCCTTCCTAAATTCATGGTCTTAACAGCATCCTGGCTGCATCAACAAGATTACTTACATCTTGCACTGCAGCCAGCAGCAACCTGGAGGGCCCTGCACTGCCTGGTTGCCATGTAACTATCATCTACCATCCAAAGATACGTTTATGTCTGGAATAAGAACTAAGCTTTTCCCATGTTATTGGTTTAACTGGAGTGTGGCTTCCCCTTTATCCTCCCCTCTCTGGCTTCTCTCCTTCTGTTCTCCAGGCACTGAGATTAAGTGCCTATATATCAAAGGACAATTGCCAAGGAAAGCAAAAGTTAGATTATAATCAACACAGGGCTGGAGCCTCAGTGCTTACCCTCCTCTTATGGCTGCTATCAAAACAACAAATGCTCCATAGGCTCGAAAGACACATTCAGCCACACGTACCCTTGTCCCTTCATGGGGCAAGTGTCACCAGCCTGCAGTGAATAGGGCATATGCACCTGCACAGATCTAAAAATTGAACCTGAAGTTCACATTAATAATGGAGCACTCCAGGTGGTCTGCAAGCTGGGGCCGTAATGAGGAACTTTCAGTGACACATTAGTTATCAAATGCTGAGCCAGGTCACTACACATGAATAAAGCAATCTCGCCAGAAAGATGAAAGGGGAATTATTTTTTCTTTTTAAGAGAGATTACACCAGCCTTCTGTAAAAGGTCTGAGGAAAGACAATGTGCTAAAACAGTTAACTTGATTAGACTGGAACTGAATAAAACACATCAAGGGCTATCAAAGGAACAGAAAATTATTCTGAACTGTATATGCAACAGTGGCTAAATCCCACAAGCCCACATGCCCTCTGAATCCCTGCTGACAGCAGACCGCTGAACTGGGATTGCACTGCCTGCAAAACCAGTGGAGGAAATGATGCTGGTCTCACATGTGGCTGCTGGGGGCACAGGGAATGTCAGAGGTGACAGCACCAGCCCTGGGAACCAGGAGCACCTTTCCCACAGGCTGCCCCTGCTGACCCGCTCCAGGGAGCAGGCTGCCCCAAGCTCTGTAGGCACAACTTTCATGCAGGGGCATGACAAACACAGGAAGGAAAATCAGGGTCTCCTTCAGACTGTGAGAAACTGAGCCCCCATTTGCCCTGCTTCACATCTGCTCTGTCCACTGGCAAGTAGGAAAGACATGAAAATGCTCTGGGACTTTTGACAGGGAACTTGCTCAAGTCAGAGGATGACAGAGTCTGTAGAGGATCATTCCTACTTCAAAGAGCCTGGGCATTGAGTGTTTAGGGAACAACAAACATAGGACACAAAACTGATGTCCCATGTTGCCCCATGCAGCAGGCTTTCACACAGCCCTGCTGGGAGGCCCTTCCGGCAGACACCACACCATGGTTCTGACCTGTTCACTCCTGTACAGCTCATACAGAACACCCACTCGGTGTTCTCAGCCAAAATCCAGTACACCCACTTGGTGTTCTCAGCCAAAATCCAGTACACCCATTTAGTGCTCTCAGCCAAAACAGGGCTTTGCCCCTCCGAATGAATGGGCGACAAGAAGGCAGGTCACTCAAACCTCAGGCATCCTCCTTCATCTCACAAGGAGCAAAGAGAATCAGGACCTAGAAATAAGAAGGCTCAGAAGGTCTTAAGCTTTACAGACTTCTACATCTTCACCCCAGTGCTTTTCCCTGGGGCAACATTACTTTTAAAGCTTTGTCTTCTGAGAAAGAAATGTGGGTTATTGTAAGAGGGAGCAGAGGAGGATTGGATTGCCCACTCATCAACACGTATTGCAACTGTAGGTTGATGAAATCTGGAAATGGGGAGGGGATGAAAGAAGAGAGCAGGATGGTGCCCTAAAACTTGGCAACACTGGGTCTGTTCAAAGTTCTCTACGTACTGTAGTACTGCTGTGAAGCATTAGAACAATACAATTATGTTATAAATCAAGTTCAGTTCAGACTACAAAAGCTCTTCATCTATTTCACAGATGGATATAGCACAAGGACATGGAAAAATAAAAGGAGTAAAGTCCCTTCATTTTGTTAGTACCTGGTCCTGTAATCAAAGACAGGAAAGCTTTTACTGCTCACTAATCTGCTTTTTCATGAAAAAGGTATCTCAGTGAGATACCCAAAGATATAATAAGAACTACCACCAAATACAGAATAAATCAGTTAGTTGTTCTTCTCATAATTAAAGCACTATACAGAAAATACATCTAAGTGTTCCTACCAATATGCACAATTCAAAATCAACAGCATTCAAACATTTTCAGAAAGATTAACATAAATTAAATCGCACCAGCTTGGGGAGAAAAAAAAAAACAAAAACAACAACAACAAAAAAAAGAGAAACAGTAACAAAAAAAAAAAAACACAAAATAAGTCTATCTACTGCATGATTCTGGAAACTGAATGTAAAGCTCTCCCTGAGAGAAAGCCAGCTCCCAATCTTATGAAGCTGTTTTAGCTTAATTGTTTTGAGATGTAAATGTAAACAGTGCAGAGTGACATTCTTCACTTGGGAGAAAAACCAAAACCAAAGAATAAACACAGTTGCTGGATCTGAAGCAAGCTGTTCACTGTCCTGAAATAATATAACTTACTTAGACATGTTTTCATGCTGAGAAGCTGGAGAAGCCAAAGTGCTGCTTAAGGCCCATTTGAGACACTTCTGCACCTAATGAGGCCAGCATATTTTTGCAAGATAGTGTTATTTTCTTTTTTTCCAAGCATCCCTACATGAAAACTGATAACAGTTTCTGAAATACCACAGCCTGTGTATTATCACCCAAATAAATCATTGTACTTCTGGGGGAAAAACAACTCCTGGAATAGGAGTAATGGAAAAATGAATCCAAAAGCCAATAGTATATAGGAACTAAGTGAAAAGTTGTTATTCCCATGAGTGTCAGGCCTTGCTGCCAGAAAGCATTAATCCTGATACTAATTTGAAGACTTTATGAACTAATACTAAACATACCTATCCTAATATTTTTAAAATTCATTTTTCATGAAACCTGACCACTAACGCCAGCAAGCTGCCCTCAGAAGTCAAGCTTACTATTTTTCACATCACCTGAAACATGGTCTTCTGTCCCTAACAGGCTCTTTCTGAAGAAACAGTATGTTAACATACATTACTGTAACCCATTGATGTATAGTTTATTGGTGGTTTTAAAGTTTTCAACCACTTTTCTTTGATGTAAATCATAATCAGTAGTAATTAAAAGACTACCTTAAAAAATGGAAGCCTCTGAACAAATTTTGTGATAAACCATCAAAGGAGAGGAGTTTGAAGTAAAGGCCTGAAGGGTAACAAACAAACTAAACTTGAAATAACTTAGGTCTCTAATAAACATGGCAGGAGTGAGGGAGATCTCTACCATTAACAGCCCTGGAAAGCTTAATTTAAAAAAAAAAAAAATATATATATATCAGACAATTTGTTTACCTGGATGTAGAATTAAACCAATGGATACTGTCTTTATTGCACCAGAATGAATTGGAACGTTTATGTTTCTATACTGAAAATGGTTCAGATGTAAAATCACACTTCATAGCTCAAGGCAAAACGATCTCACAGGATCCTTAAAGAAAAAGCAGTGTATTTTGGTTCACTACCACTGACTTGTGGTCCATGGTCAGCCTAAAATCCTTCTTTGAATGAATCCTTAAAAAGTAACTAGGAGATGCTGGCAGCAGGCTTGAACTCATGGTACATACAGGCCTTACTTCTGTAAAGAAATGTATACTTGTTCACAAGAGGTTGCAAAATGCTTCTGCACACAATTTTCTATAGTAATGGGAATGTTGCATGGGTATCTCCTGCTTTAGAATAAACATGCATCAATCATTTATCTAATCTTTCTATTACACTTAATGCCAAATGTATCTAATTACAGATTACTGATGAATGACTAGAAGCTAGAAAATACAAGCTTTACTTATTTTTACTTAGTAGATTAAAAGAATTGCCAATCTGCAGGTGGAAACGTTTACAGCATTTCCTGTTCACTTTATTTAAAAATTAATGTTATAATTTCAAAACCTTTTGAGAGTCAATTGTCTCCAAGCACACTCTTAGATAATTTCAAAGCTCAGATCCTTGAGCTTTAAAAATAATACTTGAGTTTATTCTTGCAGGCAAAGAATTCTGCTGAAAACTCTTTCAAAATGTTTGAACAAGCATCGATGAAATAGCAGCAAAAAGTTCACAGAGCCAGGCTGGCAGTCACAGAAGCAGTTTTACCAGTGCCCCATGAAATTCAGCTTCAGACAACAGACCCCTGCACAGCTCAGACGTTTTCAAACAGACAGGAGCAGATCTGTTGGGGAGTGTGGCAAGCCTGCCAATCCTCAAAAACAACAGGATAGCTGGGAAAGGGAGTCTGCACTATTGCAACACCTGAAACCAAAAATGTAGAGCTCATAAATGGCTCTGAACACATCTAAATTAAGAGTAGTATAATAAGAGTTCAGTCCTCATTAGTGTTTCCTATGTATATCAATCAGAAATGCTACTACAACTCCTTGGAGCAATCAAATACTGTAAGCACTTTTTTAACTGGAAACTGAAGATACAGAAAAAAATTCTTGCATAGTACAAAGATAAAAGACTGCCTTCTGAATTCAGCTACTATTAACACTTGCACCTGGTGGTTACATAATTAAATACAGAAAACAACAATTGTACCCTAAGAGAAACTTAATTAGATTAGGCATGTAGTAACAAATACAAAATTACCATCATTAGTATGTCAGTGTACTACAAATGGAAATGCTTAAATGCCAAGCCCACAGCTCCCATTTCTGATTTATTCCCACAGATGAGGAGGAGACAGCGATTTGCTCCCTTTTGTAATTTCAGGACAACTGCATCTAGGTGAGATTTACCCAAACAGGAGTAGGCAGGAGTACTGCTGGCATCTCTCTCCCCAGAAATTCAGGTGCACTGCTGTTGACAGATGTTTTGTGCTACAAAAGCAAAACCAGATCGGGCAGCGTGGAACAAACTAATGAGTCTACAAAGCTCCTGTGTGTCCTGATCCTTTCACAGGCACCTGCTTTGCTCACAGATGAGGCACTGAATGATAAGACAGCTTTTCCCCCAGCTGAAAGCAACAGGAATCCTTTAATTTCAGGCTTAAAGCTGTACCAACAACCAAAACATAATCATTAGGATTTCAGGGAAAACGTTTCAATGGCATGATGGTATAGATAGTAATGAACTTGAAAAGATTGCCTTGAAAAGATGGAAACTGCAAAGTAACAATCAAGAAGACAAAAGGAAGAGCTCGAGAATGCTACACCAAGAGTGACCTAAGCAAAAGTGATAATGTCTGAACGAGTCTTGCTTTCCCTGATTATATACAGAATTTTTTTAAATAGCTGGGATACCCTTTCCTAGACCTGCTAAAGATCAGCAGCTGTGACACCTCTGTGCAGAGTCACATGAGGAAAAGGAACGACCTCCACAGTTATAATCAAATAAGTTCTTTTCTAATTGCCTTCTACCATCTTAGGGGGAACTGTACTGACAAATCTTCAGATCCCAGCACCAAGACAGATCAGACTCAGTATGACCAAAGACAACCGTGGATGTCACAGACTTGTGATCCCAAAGGTTCTATTCCACATCAAATGGACACACCACTGCAAGTCTGTAGTTCTCTAAATGCCAATAGATACTCCAATTTGTCAGGAATTACTGTGATCTTAAAATAGGTATTTGAATGCTTTGTACATTTAACCAGCTTTGCTCAATTACTACACTACAAATACTCCTTGAGTTTTAGGGCATTAATTTTCCCAAAAAAAGCTCTTAGGGACCACAGCAGCCTTCCTGCATAGTTCATGCCTGTGAAATAATTTAAACATTACCACTGGAATTGTAAAGCCAAACAAGTCTTGCTCACAGTTGTCTCCCCTGGCAGGACAGATATTTAACTAAATCTAGCACCTAAAGCTACATATTATTTAAACAGCTTTTGGTAAGAGTTCCAGAGGAGACCTGATCCAACTTGTTCAATAAGAACTATTAGGATTTAAATAACATAAATGAGAAAAACACCTGACTAAGAATTCAGATTGTTTTTAGAAAAGTAAAGCCATATCTTTATCCTTGATGGCAAACCTGTCATCAGGTTAGTGTGAACTCTGCCATACTTGTGCTGCATTACTAAATTTTGCAATTTCTCCTGGTAAAAAACCTTCCCCTTATTAAGAAAATCCAGGGAAGCACTAGGCAAAGTTGTGTTTTGACATTATACCGTGTAGTTAAGAAATAAAAACTTAAAAAGAAAAGAAAGAAGCCTGGTTTATGGAAAATAAATATACCCCATAATACTTGGTATTATGGGGTATAAATAAGATTGTTTCTGGAGAAATCTACAGATACTAAGGTTACCCAGCTGTGCAGCCATGAAACATATTTTTTTCCTGAATAAATAAGGAACTATAGCAACCAAGGGTATCATGGCCTCACATATGCTGTAATAATAAGACATAATGAAGGGTCTTCTGGGAGCTCTCCCACTACTACTAAAATTTCATAGCATGCAATTTGGGAAGTAATTTTGAAAAAGAGAGAATCCTATTTAATATTTGATGTCCATTGGTACTTCTTTCCTTTATAATCAAACAATTTCCTCTAAACATCCACATTCTTCATGTTGAAAGAAAATCAACTGCTCCTGCTGAATCAAGTCTCAAAGGGAAAGATAATAATATCTCATATGAACTTTACAGTATTCGCTTAGTATATCTTATTTGAAGATGCCATCTTGTTTGAATAATCATATGTTTGCAATTTTCCATCTCCTGATGAAAAACTGACCTGTCATCAGAGCAAATTTCCTTCAAAACTCGCACACTACTGTTATCTGTACCTGGTGTTAGAAAGAATATCCCTTTCTTTTGAGACTCATTCCACCAGTTATCTATGTATAAACTTATACATATAAGTACTCTTGTCTTATTTGATGGTGAGGACGTGTGACTTTTCCTTGCTGTAAAAAGTGGTTTGAAATAATTTTCTGATTATTCTTCCAATTTGTTGTCCAGCTGCCATTTCAAGGGAAAAGTTTTCTGCTGCATCTTTTGTTCCCTGCAAGGGCAGGCAGCCCTGCCTGCAGCACTAATTGCTTGTAAGCCCAGAGAAGGGGTGAAATTCCACAGCAGCTGGGTTATATCTGCATTGAACAGAGGCCCCACCCTTGGACAAATAATCCCCATGAAGAAATTACTGCCCAGTCATCAAGGGTGAAGAAATACAAAGAAGGTAGTAGCACCAGGGGTTTTATCCTTTTACAGTGACAATACCACCTTCATTCCTAAAAAGCCGTGGAACAGCAGGCAGAGTGACCACTGTGGTACAGCTGAACTGGGTTAAACATTTCACATCAAAATTGTGATAGGAAGATTAACAAATATGACAACCACAACTGTAGGCTTTCATAAACTTTCCCTTCACCTGCACCAGCTCTGAAATTGGCAGTTCTCTTTCATTTGCCTGAGTAATGAATTCATTTGGCTTAAGAAATGACTGCCTGCTCAGAACACTTTTCCCTTCATCCCAGCACAAACTGATGAAAGAAGTGCCACTACCTGCATTTAGAGGCCGATGATGTGACTGAAGATGAGAGGGACTGGGGACTAAAGCTGTGATTAGGATATGGCATAAGAATAAAGCTGGCAATGAAAGGGCACAGTCATGCAAATTCAAAGAGAGAGAATCTGGGAAAATGACCTTGGACTAAAACTAAACCATTTCCCAGTAAAGAATCTGGATGGTAAGCCAGGAGCAGAGAGGAACTGTGACTGGCTAGACATGGAGACTTGTTTTTAGAAGTGCACATTAAGGTAAAAAGTTAGAAAGGGGACACTTATTTCCTGCACCCCAAATGTTTGAGAACACAGTCTCACATTACCATCTGCCCACAGTAGAGGAAGTTATCACTCATCTCTTCCTCTCTGCACTTGTTTCCACACCCATCACTCCTCTCTCAATCAGCTCTCTGCTCCTTAATCACATCAAAGCACCTTTTTAAAGACCACAGTTTGAAATTGCCTAAGTAAAAATGCTCCCTAAACCCAATTCCTCTTTAATATGTAAATTTAGGCCTGCAGTCTTTGGAATGGATGAGAATAAGGGAGTAGTAAACTAAAATGCAGGTAGTGGGACTGGGAACAAGAAGCAGGGAAGAAGGTGGGCATCTCAAGGTACATTTCAAGGATGATTTATAAACTGGTGTAACATCCTAAACTGATACACAAGTTCCAGTTTGAAGAATCGCTTGGAATTTATCAGACTTACTTTTCGAAATAAAAGGAGATTTGAAGAATGGTCTTCAAATAAATCAGCCCCCTACTGTATAGCCTGGGCCTTAAAATTAGAATTCTGATATTAATATCTGGGTTTATTTTTGTTTTTTTTCTTCTTCTTCTTCTGGTGAATTGTTTTCAGGAAGACAAATAAACTACCTATGAAATCTTTAAAGTACTTATCAAATCATATACCAAACTGGAAAGTACCATAACCAATACTGGTGTGCAGACCAGACTTGAAGTATTCAGCAAGTGAACCTCGGGTTTGCTTTGAGCTAGGAGGAAGGCTGAGATGATGTTCCAGCTGGAAGAGCAGCGAAGTTGCACAGTTAGAGGCAATATCATATACATACACACATGCATAGAGACTGTGAGCCTCCAGGCAACTTCAATTTTGGCACTTCCTAACTTTAAGTACTTGGATTTGCACCTTAATAATATTCTTTTAACATTGTGTGTGTATAATACGCTCATAGATCACTCAGCCAAGACATAATTGATTTAATCAACCACATTTGTGAATTATTTGGGAAGCTTACCCCAGTTTGCTAAGTTGCAGCCCTGCCCAATAAAAATTAAAGCAGATGCCTCTGTGAAGCCCAGAGAAACAAACTGATAATGTAAAAGGAACAGACTGAACTGTAACAGAAGTGTGACAAAAAATATTTTGTTCTTTGCTACTGTATATGTAGCCAAAACTACAACACTACAGATCTGCCAGTCCAAATGGCAAAAACATCATTTTAAAAAGAAAATCAGCTTTAAAAGAAACTTGAATTATAAACCCTACACATTATGAAGCATTTTCATAAAGAAGAATGAAAAAATATGTAAATTAGGTGACTTTGTAAAGAAAAACCTCCAACGATTCTACACATAATCATAAGGTAGCATTTTTTGTAGGAGAATCATTGAAATTCTTCAGCTGTTGAAAGAGGCTAGATTTGATTGATAATAAAAATTGATATTTTTTAAATCCAAAAGACTTCTTTTTTATCATCAAATATTTTAAACACTTTTTTATTAATGCTATACAAATTAGAAATGAACAGTGCTTCTCTAACATAATGAAAAAAAAGGCCCAATAAGAACAGTGAATTTTGTGTATTTAAAATTATTAATGGTAGCAGCCTCAAATACATCACATTTGTTCTATATACAGATTTTCTCCCCTTAGTGTAGAACTGTTTATCTAGCAGTACTTATTTCCAGTTGGTAGTCTGGCCATTTCCTTAGAGAATTTGCTGTACCACCAATTAAGGTCTAATTGTCAGAAAGTTGCTCTCAGTAGAGTATGTTTTCCCTTCCTCCAAACATCACCCTGTTTTTACCAATAGCACTCATACAAAAATTAAAATTCCTCTTCCTTCCAAATAGGAATCAAAATTTTTACTGGCAAAACCGATCTAAGCTTTTACATTTTTGCTTTGCCTTCGGGGAGCTGATTTTTGCTCTTTTCTACATGGACCTTTTGCAAAACATACAGTTCCCTAGTCACATTTTCCAGCTGGAAACGAGAAAACATTACTTCCCTGTTCACAAAGTAATTAGGTCTGTGGAGTATTTAGGCAGAGTGATAATAATGCTCATAGAAACGAGGTTTACCATGTGTTTTCTTTCATGTCCACGCCATCTTCAGCAGTTACCAGCCCTGGCCACTTCACATCTCAGGTTACTGTTTTCCCCACTACATTTAGTTTTAAAAATGAAGTCCAAATTGTTGCTACAAAGTCATTCAGGCTAAACTTGAAGCCCTAGAAAGGGCAGGGTGGTTTTCATTTGTTTCTTAAATCACAGGAGCTGTCTACTTTGTAGTCTTCCATATGTCATTAGAATGAAAATGAGCAACTCTGAGCTGCTTTGCCACCCAATATTATCAATTCAAAAAGATGAGCAACTGCAAAGATAGACTTGTACATGCAGGTCTTCCACTAATGTTTCTCAAAAAGCAGTTCCACAGATTTAAGAGTTTTAATCCTTCATTACCAATCATGACATTTCATTTTCTGTATTATGCCACAAGTTCATTCCACTTCACACTGTCTGATACAGGGTTCTTAAAGCTGGAGGGAAGAAAAGCACACTGAAAACAAAGGAGGACACATTTTTCCCATACTCAACTATCTTGCCATCTACTCTGCTGGAGATTTTCTGGGCTTTTGAAAAGCAACATGTTATAAAATCTGTAAGTACTTTGCTTAGAAAAAAGAACTTTGGAAAAATGTGATCAGGAAAGAGCGACTCATTTATGAGTAGTGAAGCTCTGCAGAAAGAACAGAAAATTTGAAATAGAAGGTGAGAGGTGAATGCAGACCTGATTTCATATTCCTTCATTCTGTGCAGCAAGAGGAGAGCTGTAAACTTTTTCTGTAATATCTGTAATTTCAATACTTGGGTTTTCTTTGGCTCTGTAGTTTAATCCTGGGTTTTATTCAAAATTGTCTTTGAAAATATAGTGACTAAGAAGTAATTGCTTTCATTAGAAGAAAGAAGAAACTATTGTAAATTCTTTTCATTACAGGAGGTGGGGAATTAAGGGCGATAACAATCTCCAGTCTCTGTACACCAGCAGACAGCAGTACAGAGATCTTCTCCCTCCTTCTGGGAGGTGTGAGAGTTATGTAATGTCCATATTCTCCTTTTATTGGACGTGAACATTTTAAAAGAATAACCAGCAAGAATCAGCAAACAGCTGGTGCCATTTTTCTATGCCTTCATGCTCACACCTGTGTACACATTTGATGTAGAAATTAATGAGCTTGGGGCTTAGAGATACTTTTAAGAAACATTCTACTGATTAAGGACTTTGTTTTGTATTTAGGCATACCAGCATGAAAGCTTCAGTAAATGGGTTGATATTCAAAAGTGCCTCTATATCTACATGTCAAGTACCTCCATCACTCCTTTATGTCACTTCTGTTTCTTTTAATACCCCCCTGTAAAACCAATTAAAACAATTTTAAATGTTTTAAATTGCATTTTGCATTTTCCTCCTATTGTAGCCTGGTCGTCCTACAGGATCTCCTTTCCTGGTTCTCCTCAGGACCAGGAAAATAGCTGTAGATCTTACCTCTGAATAATAGATTTAAAAACATCACCACCCACTGTTTGAGCCTAACAAAACTAGTCTTTCCTGCCGTGTCTGCTTCGTTCTTACCTCAGCAAAAGGGACACTGTTGAGATTGTTCGGCATGAAACGGAACACATCTGACAGATGTCCCAATTTACTGATTTTTCTTTGAGGAAACCAACTAAATGCCCAATTTTAAAAACCACCTCCTGTAGACTGCTACACATATATACTCCAATGCTCAGCTTTATTCTCACTGCAACACACAGAGATGTGCATCACTTCCGGCACTCCCAGCCTGTTTTCCCTTGTGCCCCTCTTCTTCAGCTATGGGAACAGAGCCTCAGCAGCAGGTTCCTAAGATGACTGAGCAGCACCTTGTTAAATGAAAAAATTGTGTTTTCTGCATACAAGACATGTGAGACATGCATGCATTTGTCTGAATGGGGAAAATGTGTTCACATTTTTAGACATGTTGCATTGACATAACAAATGGACTGTGAGATGCCGCATACATCACGTGCTATCTGTCATTTAGGGAAGGGTTGTGATCTGTCTCCCAGATCTGCAGCTCTGTCCCCCAAGATGAAACAAAAAGAAAAAAGCAAAGAAATACATTTCTTACATAACCACCTGCCTTTTCACCTTTGATTTGTATCAAGAGTGCCTCAGATTTTCAATGACCATGAACTAAAGGTCCCAGTCTACGAAAATTAATGTCCTATTTTTATGCATTTATTTACGTACACACATGCTAAATCTGACTTGATGAAACAATTGCAAGATCAAGTCAAAAACACATATAGTGACATGCAAATATATATATGAAAGTCATGTATGGACAGAGAGCAGAAAGTGTGTATGTTCATGATTACTTGTGAGTATATAACACTATAATTATCTCATAATTAAATTAAACAAAATGAAGAGAGTTAGTGCAATGGTCTATCTGAGACAGAAAGACCATTTTCTATTTGCTTACAATTAAGTGTGAGTTCAGAGCGTTGTGGACTCAGCACTCAGTAACTGATGAGTGAAAAATAAAACATCACTCCCTAACGCCCAATTTAGGCAACAGCAATATTATTTAATATTATTTATTATTCATATTGCAGCAGCAACATTAAAAGGCTGAGGACAGCAGTGAATATGACTGGATGGACTAAATCTTAGATTATTTTCATGAATGAAACAGTCATATTTATGTATCACCAGCTGGAACAGGAGCACCCCTTTAAAGAATCACAGGCTGAACATGTATTTAAAAAAACCAAAAAAACCCCAAGCTGATCACATAGCTGTATCCATTCCTGTAAATAGCAAAACATAATTTATTTATTTTTAACTAACTGCTCGGAAAGAGTAATTAGCAGGATACAATTAGGCAACAACTGAGAAATACTTAAAATCAATCCAGAGACTTCCTGTTTATGATTATTATCCATAAGATTGTATAAAAAGACTGGAGAAAGGAAGCTGCCACCCTATTTAGCCAAAGAGCAAAATATATATCATATTTTAACAAAAACAAAAAAGAAACTAGAGTAGAGCACACATTTTAAATACAACCACAGCAGTTTATATTAAGGGTCCTTTGAAATAAACTGTGCTTATTTATTTATAGAGCTTTCATCATTATATCTCTAGATGCACTACGAAATGAGAAAATCCACTAATTTTCATTTAAAGCTGAATTAAAACTCCACTGCAATGACAGAAGGCAAAACCAAACAAATATACACAGGGAAAAAGAGAGAGAGAGGGAAAGAGAGAGGAAACCGAGCTTTTAAGAATAACTGACCTGTAAAGAAAGAGTTTGCTTGCATAGGAAGTTTGAATAAATTCTATACAAGATGTTAAATTACTGAGAAATCTATTTGCTTTGATCTGATGCAACAAAAAGCTCATGAATAACAAGATTTTGGGCTGAACCAAACACCTTGAAAGGGTTACAGTCTACTCTGAGCTACTGGCCTACCAATGGAACTATTACAGCTGTGCAGAAAAAAAAATACATAAATATTAACATTTTAATTGGCTGATGCACTGTCACAGTGGGGGAACTCGTGGATACAGCCCTCTCAAACCCACTCTATTTACAGAGATGAAAAAGAACAGCATGCAAATAGTAAAAGGAGATAAAACACTTTAACAGCCCTACAGAATTGAAGCAGCAATCTTCTAGCAAAAAGGGATTAATTAGCAACAAAGGCAAATGGCCATTTGCCTTAAATTATCAGTTCTTCTCATGGTCATTATTCACCAGGAAAATCTTTGTACCTTCATAGCCATTATCTACATACCTAGGCTATGACGATGCAGTGTACAAAGCAACTGAAAGCTTTTGAAGATAGCTGAAATCCCAGATGAAGCACATTTGTTCCATGGAGCCATTTGTTGTGAGCACACCCCAATCTGACAAATGCATTTGACATGATACAAGAACATGCCAGCAGACTGACATAAAAAGATACAAAATAATAACGCTTATTTTCTTGATGAAAGAATCCTGTCAGTGCTCCTTTCCCAAACTCTTCCTTCTCCCTCTCACGGGATGCATTTCATGTTATGCACACGTCATGCACAAATTTGAACTTTGGATTTAAACCCTTGCTTCACTTGCATTTAAATTATGTAAATATCAAACCCAAGCCCTGTGAAATCCAAAACAGAGAGCATCTAGTCCTGGTTTAGGACAAAACAGGCTTGTCTTCTTCCTGTTACACATTTTGAATGGGCGAGTCTGGTATTTAAAGTCCTCTGCTGTTGTATATATTGCTACAGGGTGCTCTGCAACTTGTCTCATTCCTGCCTCCAATTTTCTCTTGTACAACTTTCACTTCTCAGTGTCATTAATATTCATTTGGTAAACTCATGTCAAGTTACTATTAAAAAAGTGCAAAACCTCCTTTCTTGTTTTTTTTTTTTGCTAGAGATTTAACTATCAGAAGATGGCTGGACATGGAGAGTAATGTACCTAAGACACAGCCGTGAGAATAAAAATTTATCCCTGGCTAAGGGAAGGGATGTCAAGATATTTGTGTCAGCTGTTCCTTCCTGACACTACTGACTGGATAATCACTGGATTTTTTAGCTCATTAGCTGACAATTAATTGACAAATAGACAGGGTGGCTGGCAAACAGCAGTTGACACATTTGAAGGGACACAACTCCAGGATAAAAGTCAGTCTGGGGTAATTTCTTCCAGGAGAAAACACCTTTTTTGGTCACTGTTATAACATAATGTAGATATAAAAGCAGCAAATCCCAAGTTCAAAACGAAGTCTATGCAACAAAGCACAGAGAAACCCAGCTCCCTGCTGTGACCATGAACACAAGTTCCCCATGCCATAAGAATTGCTTAAAACTCTGCCTACAAACTGTATCTTGGCAGGGCAGACAGGTAGGTCTGACCTACATTTAAGATATGCTAAAACACTTATGGCTATAAGGGAATTAATTTTTTTCTGTGCTTGCAAAAGCCCTAGGAAAAAAATAGTTACACTGGCCAAATAAAAGAGAGAGATGGAGAGAAACAGAAAAGCAGACAGATCTTCTGGGGCAATCAACTTAAACTCGATCTAAATGATGCTTCCAAGAGACTGCAAATATTAATTGTCCTCTCCCTGAGTTTGTAATGACAAAATTACCAGTTTTAAGTTCAGGGCTGAAAAGAACTATGCTTGTAATAGGACACACTAAAAGGTGATGTCTCCTTCCCAAATTCTAGCCTAGGCAACAAAATCTTATGGGAGTAAAAAAAATCCTAAATTAAATATACCCTCAATTTAAGGTCAAAGAAATCAAGCCAACGCAGAAATCAGCATGCAACAAGAACATGATTACAGTCAGCAAATCAAGTACAGGAAAAATGAGCCATGAGGAAAATAACTGAATACTAGGTGGGAACAGCAGCATACAATACCCAAAAAAATCCCCACAGACTATCCAAAGCCATAAGGGAGGATAAGCCTCAGCTCTTGCTCACTTTGCTTGAATAAAGTACATAAAATCATATGCTTTAATTCCTTGACACAAATGTAAAGGAATGTAAAGAAAAAAGATTGCCATGCAAAATAGGGCACTTCAATTTCTGAAGTCAAAATTCATGACACAGTTTTAAAATTGCTTACTTTTTCTCAAAATACTAAGTGTTTTTCTCCACTTCCTCCAAATGTAGGTAATTTTCTTAATAAATTTTCACCTTTGCAGTGTTGAACATAATGGGACAAATAATACATGATGCACAAATAAGTTATAATGTAAGTTATTAGCAGCGAGATGCTGAATGTGTGATAAATCTAGATCTGAAAGCGAAATATGCCTCCTAATTAAAAATCAATTATTAAAAACAGTAAAGAATGAAAAAGAAAAACGGCTCACTCACCAAACTCATAATGAAATCCTGGAAACTTCAGAGTTATTTGAAAAGCAGAAAGAAACCTTCAACATCTATATTTAACTAAAGACTCCATTGTGGGTTTCTTGATTTTATGATTAAACTGTTCTGTGAAAAATTGGTTCTGGTATCTTTTGTGCTTTTATCTCTTCATTCCAAATAGTCATAAAAATGAACTGATGGCATTTAAATGAGGAATGCAAGAACAAACCATTGCTCTGGCTCTGGGAAATCAAAGTACAGGGAGGGATGCCCTGATGTGGCTCCGAGGTGACGCAGGGACGATAAGCAGCCACCCAAAACCACCAGCCCCTGAACCTGCAAGCAAGTTCACCCACAATGTTGCCCCATTGGGTTTCTTAGCAGATCTCCTCCAGAAAATAGTTTTAACACCCAGAGAAAGTCATCTGCAGACATTAGATCAGGATGTGCAAATAACTGTTCCCAATTAATTTGAGTTTAGTTCTGAAAATATTTCAAACACAGAACGGCTCAAAAGCAGCTCAACATCACAACACCTGTTGCATAAGCTTGGACAAGCGGAAATTTCCAGTTTTCATTTTCTGTAAAACTAAGACATGTATTCATACCTCCAGCAGTGGCAGAGAGATTAAATTAACGAGCACTACTGAAGAGATCTGAATCCCATTATTGGAAAAACTACACTGGTATTATGCATTATCATAAATATTCAGCATCTGCAATCAAAAGAAGGCTTTGGTGTTTACGTATATAATAAAGTTTTAATAATTCACTATCAATATTTCACGCAGAGCGCTACCGTCACTTTCTTCTGGATAAAAGAAAAAAATACACCCGGAATGTAAAATCTTCAACCATTCCACTGGGAATGAAAACATTCTTTCTACAGAGAAATACCTGTGGAGAGTACCAAGCTATTTTTCCAGAAGCCAGGGGGTCCAGGCCCCACCTGCCTGTGGCAGGTGGGTGGCTGGCCAAGGCTGCTCCATCTGGTGCATCTCTGAGCAGGATCCGGCCTGCAGACGCCACACACTTTTCCACTTCTCCAAAACATGCACCCTGTGGTGTCTGTCCAAAATCTAGAGTGCTTCAGCAATGAAATTATCAGGATTTTTATCTGTGGAAAGCCCAAGCGAGTGTGCTTTGAGGACATCACTGCCCTACCCTTGGGCACAAATGCAGCCTCTCAGCCACGAGCAGTCACCCTCCGAGCCATAAAACTGTCAGATTTGATATTTTACCTGTACCACAAGCAAGAGGGTACATTGTTCTCCTTCCACCAGAGATCAAAGGATGTGGGATTGGGGTTCTGGCCATGGGGGCTGCAGCAGCCCGTGCCTGGAGGAACAACTGTGTGCCCAAACCCAACCTCCCACAGCCCTGAAGGTTTGTAAAATGGCAATAAGAGCCCCAAAGGATGCCAGGGCAGGAGGAGGGAGGGAGGAGAAAAAGAGGAGAAGGGGCAGCAGCACCTTGGGCTGCCATCACCTCAGCCTGCCATGAGGGGAGAGAATCTATTTTTAATTGCCACTTTTAACACATAAAATACAGGGAAAATCCCAGCTTGACCCACAGCACAGGCTCATCCCATCTGCTGCAGAGGGAGAGCCACATTATCAAGGGCCACGCTGAACAGACATCAACTTCTGAGGTACAGTCCAGCTGAATAAATAACATGGAAAGTTAATAGCCAAATCCTTTCAGCAGCAGCAGTGCTCTGGAAACCTGATTGGAATTTGAACATTTGCATTGATTTATATTTTTTTCTCCATGTTACAAGCTGAGAGCAAGTGCTGGAGAGGAGGTACAGGAACAGCTCTGCAGAAACAGGAACAGCTAGCGAAGGATTACCTCCTAAAGGATTATCTTTTAAACAAAGAAAAATTTGGTATACTGCAAACAACTAACTCAAATCAAAAGAAAGAGATTAATCCAACAGGATTAACAGGTAAGGCTGCCCTGTACTTGAATGTCCAGACACACAGCTGAGAAACGTGAATGGTTTTATTTAGACGATTTTATTTAGTTGTTAAGCACTTCTTCATAGTCCAAAATAAGAGCTGCCTGTTCAGTTAAAACAAAAGCTTTGTCTACTTATCCTGCAGCCTCACAAGCAACAGAGATCTCCTGTCTTTTCACAGAGCCCTTTCCTTCACCCTTATATATGTAAGCTCTGATCACAGAGTTCTTTTAACTCCTGCCAGGAAGGAAGATTAGTTGCTGCCTGCACCGCTCCTGCGCCGTGAAATTTCCAGAACTGAGCTCTCTTACTTCCCTCTGGGTGGCAGGGGAAGTCACTGAAAACTGAGATCAAGCTCTTCATGGGTTCATCTTTCCTGAATTGCTACCACTCATGCAGATTTTACAGCCACAGCACTACAGTAATAGCAAAAGTAAAATTGCAACAATCTACTAAAATAAAACAGCATCCATGTATTTGGAAGCAATACAATGATGTGTACTTGAGCATCCCTGCCTTACCAGTAGACATGTTAGTAGCACCTCTGACCTGCACCAAAGATTTGTATTGAAATCTACTCTACTATTCTACTATTCAACCATAAAAAAGTACAAAGATAATGCCCCACTCATTTACTAAAATTACGTTTCACTGTATTTTAATATTTCAATATTTCTGTTAAAATTATTTAATATCATATATTTGAGATTCCCCTGGGGTAAATTAAAAAGCCTAAATGCTTAAAAAAACAACACAGCACAAGCCAGTTCAGCAGTTCCTTTATGTATTGATCAGCCTCATACAGGTGTCAGCCCCTACTCTGACCCAGAGAAACCAAATTCAGCACCAGTTGCATACCCTACCTCTTGATGATAGGAAAGATTATCGACTTTGGCAAATTTTTCCTTCTAATAAATTTATATTTCCAAGTTTCGAACTTATATTCACTTATAACCAACTAACCTCTGCATTGGTCCAGCATATATTTCATGTTTGTTTAAGAATGAATTAAGCATTAAACAAAGACTCACCTCCTCCACCTCCAAGAAGGCTGGAATTAGCTGTGAGAAAAACAAAAAGGGAATTGTTAGCATTGAGCTTCATAAGTACACGTGGAACCAAAACAGAAGAGGTTTTCCACTGTTTCAGTAACTTTGCTACTCTTCCTTACCCGAAAACATTTAATGCAAAAACACTTATTGTAAATTGCAATCACAATCTTTAACTTTGTAATCTCTTTGAAAATGCAAGCTAATAAATAAAACAATAATACAATTACTAAAGCTAATGCATTGAATAGGTTATGAAATTAGAATCCTGCATTTATAATTCTATAAGCCGTATTCCTTTGTGATTACCAAATTAATTTAAAATTTTCATTGTAGAGAAACTTAAATAGACTTTGATGCAACTTCTGATTATCTCTCCTTGTTTTCTATGCCATGGGACCTTTGGGTATGACAATGAGAAATCCTGGCTCCATTGATGTAAAATGTTTTGTGCAATTGAGCTGGGATTTCCCTCAGCAGGTTTAATTGATTCAGCACTGTAACCATCCAGCTACCCAGGCCAGAACTTGATAAATCACTTATGGAAAGCAATTTTCAGAGAATCGTGATACAAGACGGTCCTTCAAATTAAGCTAGCACAATTGGAGTCATGCCAAATATTTTCCTTTCACTGCCCAGGCAGAAACAGAAGGAATGTCTAAGCTTCTAAACCTGCCCTTTAGATGTGAGGGAAACAAGTCCTTGTTGTATCAGAATATATTTAAAACAAAGTAAGAGCATAAAGGAGAAACACAGGTCTTCCTTATTGTTTCCTGGTGAGTAAAGAACAGATACCTCAAACCAAGCCCTGCTCCAGGACAAGGGTATATAGCAAGATACACAGAATAAATAAGGTATTTTCTAAATGTTATTGTTTTTATCATTTTCCTCTGCTTTTTCAATAGAAGTCTGTGAACAGCAAATACCCTGCTGCTGGGTTTTTTTGTCACTTTCTTGAGACTTTTACATAAAATTAACAATTATGTTTGTTCTCTTCTTTATCAGACATTCTACAAACACCTTTGACTTAATATCCATTTTCAGCTCAAATATTTGCAGCCAACTTTCCCTGACACTGCCTTCATCAGAAAGCCAGATTTTCCATCACAGCCAATCCCCGTGTTCAAAAGTACCTCTACATTAGTCAAAACACAGTGTTTTATAAAGAAAACAAAAAATGCAGCTTTATATCCAGCATAGCTGACCATATCAAATCATAGCAAGCTAATTAACTAAGTTAGTTACTCATCCTAGGATTAGTTGTCCTACAGTCACTAAGGAATCATCGAAACCAAGACTTAGAGAGATGTTCTCACGCATTTTTCTCATCCAAATCTGGTTCTAGTACCCTGAACATTAGATGAAGGAAAATGGGACCCCCAAAAAACAATCATTTTCTCTGAAACAAAGTAAATTGGAGCCATTTTAAAAGAAGTTCTTGTTTGGAGACACAGAAGGGTTGAAGCAAGAGGCACAAAATAGAAAACTTTAAAAAACAACCACACATTTATCTGTAAGCGATGAACATCTCTTGGCTATCCTCTGTAAAGTGCCATCAGGGAACAAATATTGCCATGTATATATTGCCTTTGACAAAGATATAACGAGGGTAATAATAAATGTGTGAAGACACGTTGCAAAGAACATCAATCTTGCTGTATTCACCTATTCTTGCCCTGACTGGAATTCACAATTAAACAAAGAAACAAATAAAACCAGCCTCACGTATTTTTACAGCTGCTTCCAAAGACCTCCTGTAACAGGTAACATCACTTTCCCTGCAGTACAAAGTACCTGCCTTCTACAGAAATCAGCAGAGCTCTTATCAGAAGAAACTACAAGGAACCAAGTGTCATCCACCGCCTGCTATTCCAGCTTATTTTTTTAGCACTGTAGAATACACCTACAATTAAACTATTCTAATCCTTACATGAGTCACTTTCTAGAATTTCAGTTATTATGTTCAGAAGACTTGAGACACATGGCTAAACCTTTTACTAAAGTTTCCACTGCTAAAAAAGTTTCTTCGGATAGCCAGCCAAAATCCCCATTGCAAACTTTCATTCAGTGGCTTCTCAGAGAATTATGTTTCTCTCATTAAGTTTTCCTGACAATGTTCATCTCTCTAAGACTTTCCAAAAACTTCTTAATAACATATAAGTCAGCACCACACACATCTCTATAGAGACAGTAAAAACAGTTCAAATGGGTTTTTGGCTGCAATGCATCTACTACAGCTATTGAAAATGCAATAATAATTCATAGGTACTCTTTTCTTTTTAAATTCTGCTTGCATAATAGAAGGAAAGTCAAACCATTTTCCTGTGCTTCCAGGAAAGAACAAAACTGATTTATATTTACGGTTTCTTTTATGGAAAGATGATGTGTCAAAAAGCAAGAATTTTTATTTTCCTATTTTTCAGACTCTCCCTGAAAGAGTCAATAAAGCACACGTCTTTTTCCATATTTGGGAAAGTCTTACCACTACAGAAGTAACTTGTCACTTAGCACCTAATGAATCTTCCCCTACCCAGAGGTCAGCACAGCCCCATGGCTGCAATCACTTCATGTTGGAGCAAGCACAGCCTCTCCTCTCCGTCCCTCTGTGTTTATCTGCAGCTGCATTTTGTATATCGGTGCTCCCAAACCATCAAGTCTTGGAAAACACTTTGGAACCTGCTCCTGCTGTGGAGGTTCAACTGTGGGAAGCTGTATGAGCACCAGCAGAAGGTCCCAGGAAACTTTCAACCTCCAAACTTGACAGAGTCCCAACTGCCCTGCAGGTTACACCACTGCTACTCCTCTCTCCCAGGGCATGGCCAGCCTCAGGTATGTCCTGGGTTTAGCACTGGCTAAATCGCCAGTGCACCCACAAGAATTACTTACTCATTTCCTGCTGTGAGACAGGATTAGGAAGAAGGCAAAACAGGCTTCAAGTTTAAAGGGTATGATGAAAAACTTTTTTACTAGAAACTGTAAGAAAAAGTAGTTAGAATCAGAATAAAACTTTCAGAACACTTCTCCTCCCCCCACAACTTCTTTTGTTTCACATCAACAACATACAGAAACAAATCAGTCAGTTCACCATCTCTAAAAAAAATAGTCTTTCACTAATTTACGTAGGGAAAGGAGACTTTTCCTCAGTCTATGGAGATTTCTCTACAATAAACAGTTTTCTCATGGCCTAGACATCACAGTGAATCAGCTGCCTGGAAGAATGGAAATCTGATCACTGTAAAATAACCTTCCTCGACTGACAGTCTTCCCACAACTGTTACTGATGACCACATCAACGTATGGGACACCCTTTAAGGATTAGAACAGCTCAAACACAATTTCTCATCATCTTTGAAAACAGAGGTCTTTCTTCTTATCTTCCCTGGGGAGGCAGCAGGGGTCTTCTCTCCTGTCTGTTCAAACTTATGGGATCACAGCTACTTCAACATCTGCTTACTTTAGCACAAATGCCTCTGCTCATATCTACAGTTAGAACATCTCATCCACCCCATAGTGCATTTCTATGAGTTATAGGGAAAAAAGAGTCTCTTCTTCACAGCTTAAAAAAAAGAGAAATTTCAGCCCAAGAGTGAGGCATCAATCTCCATTAATCCCTTCCATCTGGGACCTGACTTCTTTTTGTCTGACCTCGGTGCTTTCATGCTGTTTCTATGTATCTTCATCTCGGTCCTTTTCTTTCACTCAGGAGAGAGAACAAAGTGTCTGCAAGACTCATTCTGGGCAGTGAAAGAGTTCGTATCTTGCCTGGGCAGTGGCTGGAGCAGTTGGGGTGGAGTATTTCAGACTGCACTGGGGGCTGGGCTCAGACATCAGGGGCTCAGTGAGGAACAGCGGTGTTGTTTGGCTGCATTCTATTCCAGAGGGGGGGAAGGAAAATCCCAGCTCCCTCCAGGCTGTGGGGGCCATGGTGGGCAGGCCTGGCCTGGAGCCACTCCCAGGGCCCTGCAGAGCCCCTGGCTCAGCCTGGGCCAGCAGCAGGACAGGGTTTAATGTCAGCTAGATGTTCAGCGGGACAGAAGTATGTCCATGTCTTTCAGTGGTTTAACGGGTTGTCTGTTCTCAAAACCAATCATTGATTGGCTTTTGTCAGACATAGAGGAAGCTCTCACTGCTCCTGTCAGAAAACAATCACTTCTGTGGGCTGTCTTTAGTGCCAAACCAGCACAGGTAAAACACCCTACACCATGTGTCCCAAGAAGCTGTGGCTGTTCCATCCCTGGCAGTGTTCTAGCTGGACTGGATGGGGCTCTGAGCAGCCTGATCTAGTGAAAGGTGTCCCTGCCCATGGCAGGACAGCTGGAATGGGATGATCTTTAAGGACCCTTCCAAGCCAAACCACTCTATGATTCTACGACTACAGATTGTAAATCCATCTTGACTAACCCCTTGTCCTTATTTCTCTTTCCCTGAGTTGCACATGGTTCTCAAGTCACAGTAGACTTGGGATGGGAGGAAACAGGAAGACTGGATTGCTACCAAGTTACCAAGGCAAAGAATAATAAAAGAAAGCAAACAAGAATAAGAAGGGCTCCAAAGAAATGTGAGTAAAGGCTTCTTGCACCTCATTTCATTCCCCATATTGTCCTTTCAAAGTGACCTGCCCAGCCTCTCTGAAATTGCCTCCTTAAAAACTAGAGTCCACGATAGATTCCTGGGCATTAACTCTGAAAATCTACTCTCAATATAAACTTGAAATATTATTTTAATATATACAGAGTGGTCAGGCAGCCAGCAGACTACAGACATCTGTGCCAGACTGAAATACAAAACACTTTGATAGAGCCCCATCCAAAACATCATTGGTGATGGCTCTCAAGACGCAGCAGAGGTGAGACTTCATCTAATTTTAAATATTACTGCCTACACCAGTAAGATAGGCTTCAATTAAAAAAAAAAAAAAAAGTTAAAAAAGAGCACCATATCTGTGGACCGGTTCCTGTGGTGTCCTTTAACTAGTGGCTTCATGATGACACAAATTACAGCTCTAGAGATGCTGTGCATGACCACTACTTTAAAAAGAGACTTGAATGCTGCATTCTGAGAGACAGATCTCATCTTCACAGTCTGTCTTAGGACAGTGAAGAGAAATACATCTAGAAGTGTTATGTTAAGATGGCTTTACAGCCCTTTAGCTCTGGGTTTCTTTTTAACAGGGACATTAGAACCATTAGCAGAAAAAGTGTTTCTATGAAGCCTCATCTCTAAGAAAAAAATTAACTCTAAAAAAATCACTTCAATGAAAAAAACAGTATCTAATCACTAAGGATAAGGATTTAGTCCTTAATGAGATGTTTATAGCCCCAGATTCAACCAGTATTTCAAATTACTTAAAACCTCAATGGACTAGATATATATGGTTTTCAACAGCACCAGGACAGCCCTACTAGTCTGCTGTACCCTGAGAATTTAACTCCTGCATTAAGAAACTAAATTCTTTCCAAAAATCTAATGTGGGGAGAGAAGGTAAAAAAGAAAATAAAATACCTGGAAGGAAAGAATTTAAAGTAAGCTTAGTTGCTCATTATGGAATACCCACAATGAAAGCTCGGGTTACTAAAATGTACAAATTTTAATGAATATACCAGCACATTCGAAAAATAAGAACTGGACATCAATGTTTTAAATCTCAGCCTTCTTAATGAGTTACGTTGTATCACTTTCCAACACTTTTTTGACTGAATAGGCAGACCACAAACTCTGGTGTGGTAGTAGTATTTTCCTCACTCTTCTCTTTTCAACAATATTCTTGCCAAATAGTAAGGTTATTTGAAATTTTGAGGAAAGCAATTGAATGCTGAAGAAGTTCACCTCAAACAAAACTAAAAATCTTCCTGCACTGCTAGCCAGAACATAAAAAAGTGCAGAAGGATGTGTGTATGGGTTGGTAAAACAGGCACAGAATTATTTTTTCTGCTGTCAATTCTGACAAATTTAGAGAATAGGAAAGATGTGAATAGCAATTTTTGTGATGTCTCTGGAGATAACACACTTTTAGTTTTGTTAACAACATAGCTGAATGACTGATTACTTTTTGTTGGCATATACTCATCTGACAACAGTTTAAGAACATAAATTCTTCTGGGAGCATGTCTTTGTCAAGTATTAATGTCACTAGTAACTTAAATTGACATCTATGTCATGCAGCCATGCATCTGTCAGTATAATAAAAATATACTTTTAAAAGATTAGTTGATATTGTCTGACTTTGGCAGCAGATGTTTGAGCTTATTTTGATGTAAAAAAGATTGAATATTTTTGTCAATACTTTCTAATTGTGAAATTTATTCAAGGAGACATCTTTATAACTGGCAGTATTGTAAGATGCAAGACATTCTATTGCCTCAGACACCATTTTTATTCATCAATAAAACATCATAAGAGGCAGCTGGTGAGCAGAGTAACAGTCATTTATGGAATGGGAAGCTACATTTCTTCTACGTGTTTTGTGAGACATCCTTACCTGTCACTGCATTTCGTTTCATCTTCTCTCAAGAAACCAGAGAGAACAAAGAGGAGTGAGATAACAGCTGCACCTTGTACAGCCAAACATTTTTAGCCAGAGACGTGTTTGGGTGCCTTAAAGTAAAAAGCTTTAGGCTTAAAGATCATTAAGTCATTTTGCAGCAGGTATAGTAAATAAAATACAGCCACCACTCTGTTTAAAATGCTTTCCTGCATATGAAGCCACAGCAATCAGGAGAGGTAAAATAACATTATAACAGACTGGGCCAGATTGGCAAAGTTATGTCAGTGGCTAATGATGCAAAGCAGAGACTACTGGAAATTAGAAAACCACTAGGCCTACAAAATAAGATTGACTTAAAACACTTAGGTAACCATACCCCTGAAACAGCTCCAGAATACGAGTGGAACCATTTACAGAAGATTCCTACAAACAAGTTGCTCTTCTCCAGGTTCGCTTACTTTCATCACAACCTGTGATATTCTCTTCCCCACTCACAAATTCTGTACAGAGAACAGATTTTTTTTTTTTTTAGCTAAGGTTTCCTATCTTTGCAAATAAAGTAGTCATTGTCTCTAATTTCAAACTTGTAAAGGGTATGTCAGAGGTAGATTAAGGGGAAAAAAATAATTAGCATACTAGTACATACTAGTAAGTGCTCTGGAGTTGATCCTGTCAAGGAAATTGCCTTCATAGCATTCTGAATTCAATAAGAAAACAATAACTGTCATAAGGTCTCAGTTATTTTTCTTCTTCTAATACATTACCAACTCAATACATGATGCACATTTATGCAAGAAGGTTATTTTAAAAAGTTATATATTACATCCATTAAGCTTAATCAGTCATATGCAAAGCATCTCTGAAATCTGATATGAAGAGTGAAAAAACCCCACCAAATGCACCAAAAACCCAATGTAGACAAGGCAGCAGTCAGCAGCATGGGACAGAAATGAGCACACAGCTATCAGGATAACATTTTCAACTTGGCCTAATTGGAGGCATAACTTCAAAACAGAGGGAGCAGAATGACAGGGTTTTTACCACACAGTGAAATACAGTAATTGCTTTAGTGCAGGGTGAAAGAAAATTAAAAGAAATTGAAGTTGACTAACACATCCTGAGAAAAATCCATGAGAGAAGGTGTTTGGCACAGAGCACTTCCTGAATGCTGCAGTATAAACTTCCATATGGACTGAAGTTTAGGCTGCAGCTTTAAAAGAAGTATAAAATTTGGAATAGCCTGAGGACTGCACCAAAATTGCTTCTTAGTGGGGAAGTCAGACAACCACAACAAAAAAAATGGAACTTAAAAGAATATCCCAAAAACCAAATGAACTTGTTTTTTAAGAATGGTCCCAAACACAACTACACAAAACACTTCCAGGTGAAAGTTTTGCAAAAACAGCAGTTCAGGCTTTCCTGGTTACTAATGAAAATCACACTTTTCATACCCACCCAGTGGTATTAATTTCAGCTAGACAGGACCATCTATTCCAAATAAAAACAAAGAAAGCGATGCAGAAGGAGAATGTTTCCTGCCAGTGCCCCAAGAAGGACAGTTAGAAGAACCTGTTGGATGAGGCTGATGTCATCCTCGGGAGGGAGAAGGCAACAGATTTGTTGAATCAGAACCTGCAGAAAAAGCTAAATGTGGCTGGTCTGCACAGAATGATCCCTGGCCATGTTTTGTGTGTGCCCCTTTGCAGAAGCTCATTTTCCCCATTCCTCTCATTTTGGGGAACATCAGAAAAGCACAAACCAGGAATAATTTCATTCTATAACGCGGGGTGATAAATTGTCCCACGCACTACCAGATGATAAAGGGAAAGAGCTGAATTAAGATTTCATGCATTTTGTGCATCAGTTTGAGGTTTGCTCAGCCATTTAAAAGTTGCCTTCTAGATCATGAAGGTATTTAACAATCTAGCTGAGCTGAAATGTAAAGCAACAGGAACTTCTTTCAGCGCAGAATAATGAGGACAAAAATATTCAGGTCTACTAGAGCCTATTCTTCATCACACAGTTTAGGCCATTTGTGTGGTTTGTAAATGTAACATTAAAGGGAATCAAAGTGCTGCAGTATATAATTAATCTATTTAAGTAAAATCATCATCAATATTTAAAAGCCTATGCAAAATAAAGTAAGACGTGGTCCAAGGCTCTACTAGCACAATTAGAAAAACAGTTTTGGTAGCAATTATTCCAAAATAATTAGTGAAACTTGTATAACTCAGGCATCTTTCCATATCCCAAAGGAACTAGAATATGTTATCTAGAAAACAGGGGGGAAAAAAATCAGAATGAAGTTCTTCAAGCTTTTGTTGCTTTTGTCTTTTCAAAATTACAGCCAGCTCTGAACCTACCAAAGTCTACCAGTATCTTATGACCTTTTTCTTCTATTTTTAATTTTTAAAACATAGCTATGGTGCTTGTGTTGTAGCATATCACTAGGTTTCATTTCAATATTTTGCTACAAAAAAACTGCCTAATATTTGACTTCTCTAAGGAAAATGTCAGATTGCAAAAAGCTGTAATAAAGCAAGTTAAACTCTGAAAATGAAAACAAAGTTAAAAGGCAAGAAAAACTAACATATTTCAGTCCCAAAACATTAACAGTCAACATTCAGACTTCAAATCAATTTTAAAAACCCTAATTTGTTATGAAGCCAAAGACCACTGCTGAAAAAAAGCTACCTGGGGCCTTGTCCTGCCCTTTTTCCACGGGGCAACCAGCAGGAAGAGTTTCCCTGTGGTGCAGGCACATCCCACATTGCTTTGCTGCTGCCTCACTCACAGGCAAACCAAGCAAGGGCAGTCATGGCTCCAGCTGCAGGGTGACTTCAGTGGGTGTATTTTCAAGTCAAAGCAGTACATATCCACACCACTGTTTTTCCTTAGGATGGCAACAATCATGAACAATTCCGTTTATAAAAAAAAAAAGAAGAAGAAGAAGAAAAAAGGCACACCTGATGTCCTACAAAACAGAAATGGTCCTGGTGTTTTGGTTTGTTATGGTTTGGTTTTTTTCAGCTACACAGACAAGACTTCACTTGCAACTTTTGCCTCCAAGTTAGAGGAAGGCAAGCTGTTATTGCACTGTTTTTGCAAGAGCAGCCTGGAAGGAAGGTTTTGACAATGAATTACAAGCTCCTGCAAGCAACTAGCACAGACTTGTAGGAGCTGAAGAGCCTGCAAAGCACTGGAGTCGACTTTAAAATGTGTCCAACTGGGTGAGTGTAACATGCTCTGCACATGATCATGTTGAATCACCTCTCTAATGATCCCTTTCTTTATATAGCCTGAAATTAGAAGCAGCTCCCACTGAGGTCAGTGGGAGCCACATTACAGAAGAAACAGAGAATCTGGTTATGTATTTTAATGTCGTGGGGGTGTTGTTTTCAAACACAGGCCCAAACTGTTCCTATAGGGCTAAATATTTGTATAACAACAGTCATGTATTCCTTTGTAAGGGGAAGTGGAACTTAATAACCTCAGTATTTCAGTCAAAGCAGGAATAATGCATTATGGTAAAATATGGACTGGACATCACACAGTACCTCTAAGAATATTGTCCAAAATATTTCTGTATCCTGCTGTCAAATATACTATCCATACTTTATCTTAACTGTCTCTTTCAAAAAGTTATAGCCTAAAAAAAAATCTGGAGAAGACCATAAAAGACAGTAAGAATAAAGTGTAGCCATCAACTTACTCTATCAGAGACATCAGAAATTGCCCCTTTTATGATAAAAGTAAGTCAGCTTAGTCAGATCGATCATCCTCTCCATTTTACTGCTCTTGGAACGCATAGCCCATGACACATCTTAAAATGGAGAAACATAAACTAAAGTTTTAAAAAAATACAGTAAAAAATACTGTTAGCTTACCATTTTCACATTCCCTGAAAACTTTAAAAACTCTATTCGGGAACTTTAAAGAAAAGGAAGATCACAAATAATCAAAATGATGGGAAGGCCTGAAGATATTTTCAAAGGCATGACAGAGCCAAGAGCCCAGATGAAATCCCTGGCAATGACAGATTTTAGATTGTGTGGGACAATTCTTTGTTCCTGTCAGCTTGTGGAGGGTTTCTAATCTTTCCTAGCTGCAGATGCTCACAGTTTGTGATTTATCCCAACAACTATCAGATCAAGCCGTGCTGTGTGGTTACTTCCCCAGCAAACAGTGCCCTGCACCCCATTTCCCTGCCCATCACCTCTCTACCTGCTCTTTGTGGCTGCAAAAAAAAAAAAAAACGCAAGGAGTCAGTATGTTATACTCTTAAGATCCCTCTTAAACACTGGGATTACAGGCACTTCTTAATGATAAAGGAGATTAATGCTATTATCCAAGAATTTGCAGTAAACAGGCAATGTTGTTATAAGGTTGAGCATTCCAGCAGGTAATATCTGGCAGAAGCAGCATTGAGGCTTTGATGAAAAATTCACTGAGGTTATGCTGGACAAAGAGCCTTCATTTTCTGTGAAGCACAACAGGAGGGCAGGATGTCACACTGTCAATGCTGTGCAGACAGAAAAATAATCATCAAGCAGCAACTCCTAATCAATAACTTCATCATAGGCACCAGTGGGTCATCCTTAGAATTTCATGTCCTTGCTTCCCGCTAATTCCACTCGTCAGTTTAGATATGGAAATGTTGCCTATGTCAAGCAGGACTCATGCTACCTCGTCACATTGGGCTACTCCCAGTTAAATAACATTTTTCCATAGTCTAGATGAGCCAAGATTTTCGGATGCAGAACATGTGTGGAAGACTGATTTCCCTACACAGCCAGTGATGACAGGCAGGCAGTGTCCAGTGGCAGTGTGGGACATCTGTGTTTTGTGAAGCCAAGACAGATGATGTGAACTCATCCTCTGGTGGCAAAGATGCTTGTGGTTAATTTACCACCATCACCACAAGCACTTCCACCACAAATCCTTTCAGACATAACCACTACCCAAAACCGCAAGAACTGCTCATACTTGCTATTTTTGCTACTTTTGTTTTCATTGCTTCTAGTCACAGTTTGCCCATTTATTCAAGAGCAGTATCAGCACATAAAACATGTAACAGCACACATTTGCCCCCTTTGCATGGGCCACAACTCAATCATAAGCTATTTTGCACAAAGCATTCTCACTGAGAGTTTCAATAAAAAGGACTGTGGCTCCTGAATCTGAGCTTAGGACTGAGAACAGGAAAGAAAAATCCTACAAACAATTTCTACGGATAAATAAACCAAAGATAAATTGGGGAAAGTTGATTAATCACTTCAAAGTATGCTGCTCCTTTTTTGTGCTGTTACAGAGCACTTTTAAAGTGCTGCATAAATAAGGACTTTTATGCTTTTGGTTTACCAGTCTTTCTGTAAGGCAAAAAGGGAAACAGACACATGCAGCTCAAAAACCCTGCTGGGTTGAACATTGGTTCAAAAACCACACTGGTCCAAGTTGAATCATTGTTCTCCAAAATGCTGCAATATATGCAGTCCATCTAGAGCAACTCTCTAACGCCTTGCTGTCAATGAGATGATATTTTAATGAGTTATTTTTCCTTCTATACTTTACCTCGAGGAAAAATAAAAGATCTTAAGAAGCTCCAAGCTTTCACACAGACCATTTGAATCCAGGATTAGTATGTAACTCCCAATGGTCTATTCCATATCTAGGAAATACAAACAAGGATGCTGTCATCTAATCTGTGCAGAGCAAACACTTAATTTCACTATTCTAATACTGCTAGAGTGATTTATGAGGCAGCTGAGTAATTCTGAAAAATGTACTAAGAAAACAAAGACAAAATTAGGCAGAGTACAAACGTTGTTTATATGAATACAAGGACCAGTAATGTCAAACGATATCACAGGCATCTTATGCCATACATATGCACATTTGTGAGGCAGGTAAAGTATGTTTTTATAGCTGCTCAGAAAAGAAAAGATGAATCATCTTTTATAGCACTATATAAAATTACTTTTCTAGTGACAATTAATAGAGAGAGGCCTCAGAACACCAGTGACATGCTGTAACCATCAGGGAGAAATAAATTATATGCCAACAAAACCCCCCAAACTTTATTGAATATGGAAAATTCTGTTTTCTCTTGAAAAGCAGTCACATCAATCACACATTCTATATGCACATTAGCAGAGAGATGGCTCAGTGCAGCTAGAGGACCTGCTGTCCCAAAGCATCAGGCAGGGAGACTGCAGTCAAAATCCCACATGATTAAATACCCTGCATAAGTTTATGGTCATTATTTGCAGGAAAGGGTGTCCTGTTAATTTATCTCATGTAATGCTAGTGTCATTCCTACCAATATGTATAGAACCCACCAACAGTCCCACAATGTTACCAGAGTATGTTAGAGGCAGCAAAATCCACAGTGATCTGGCTGGAATAAGGGACAGCACTGGAGCACAGCTCTTTTCTTCCCCCAAAGTCTCAGGCAGTCTTTTCTTTATACTTCAAACAAATTAAATCTACTGCAATTAATGATTATAGTTTTCCCTTCAATCAGCCCATACTCCTCTAGGAAATTAACTTAGCTATTAAAAGCCTAAAGGCTGGAAAGGAACCTAGTTAGATGAGTTTCACCTCCTCTGTATTGCCTGTGTAATCAAATGCAGTTTCCCCACCAGTTTAATTCTAATCAGTTTAATTACTGAAAATTACAATGAAAAAAACCCCTTAATTCCAACACTAGAACAAAGGAGAAAAGCTACATATGGTAGCAGAAGAGAACTGGGTGACAACACTTTGATATTTCATGAGGGAGAGGAAATGACCAAAAAATAAAGACAAATTCCAATATTTCTTAGACAACAGCTATCAGACTGAGGAGGTGGAAATAGCATGCTACAAGCCAAGAATAAAACTCAGCACAGACTTCTTCCAAGGTGTGAAGCTGTGGGGAGAGTTTATTACTTCAATATTGCAACACCTTGATTACACAGGACTTGTGAGGATCCACTGAGCCTTAATCTGTATTTCCTACTCAGACTTTTGGACCTATATAAAAGTCTTTTTGCTGTAATATAGAAATAGTGAGATGAAAGGCCTCTTAAGCAAGTCTTTTGGACTCACATGGTGCTATACAGATACATGTAGAAACAAAGTATGTTTCCTTCACTTGATTAACACAGCAGAAATATTTATTACTGTTATGAAATGCCACCTTTAAAAAGAAATTATTTCATGGTATGTTTCTCTTGCCACAAGAAAATCTCCATGCAGAGCAATGAAAGGCAATATCATGCCTTTATTTCTTCTGAAATACCCGAAAGCTAAACCAAATCCATTCTTACATTGAATCTATTTCCCATTTCTCCTCTTTGTCCACAATGACTTTGCTCTCTACTTCACAATTCTAAGGACCTCAATCAAGACCACTTTAAATCTTCTCCATCCAGATGACTAATCCCAGTAATCCCATTTAAACTGCTAGTTTACATTCTACTAATACTGCACAGCCATCTGATCTGTGCAAGGAAGGGGTAGGAGTAGGCTGGTGACTCTTACTAGAAGACATTGCAGTCCCTGTGCAAGCAGAACTGCAATAAATCAAGGATTGGTGCTAGTAAAACAGATAGTGGCATTTAAAAGTCTAAAAATATTGGAACAAGTTATTTTATTTTTGCTGAATTCGCCCATCAGCCAGCCGTGCATTTTGTCATGTGCAGAGCAGAAAAGAGAAATTGTCTCGCCACAAAAAACGCAATCCTTCTCCAAAAAGGAAACTTGTTAAATCCAAGGCAAATTTTTAATTAATTATGCACCCAATCTTTTAATAATGGAGACTGGGGGAGCCAGAGGGTAGAGAAAATACCACAGAAGTATTCCTAAGCATCCTGGAATATGCTCAGAAACACGGAAAGGTGAACTATATAGACCTTACCAACAGGCAAACCATGCATGTTCCTAGAGAAATATGTCATGTCTCTTATAAAAGGCCACTTTGCTGCAAGACAAAACACGTGCTTTTCACAAAGTCCCCTTCCATGCCAGATGTCTGTAGCCATGAAGTCTTTAAAAAGTCGCTCAGTTGTAAAGAGCTGCAGAGAGCAGCAGTATCTCTCTGAGCAAACACACACCAAGCCTTTGTCTGAGTCTACAGGGCTCTCCTGGAGGGACTATTTAATCAAGGTCGAGATAGGAACTCCTGGGGTGGAGAAGCCTCATACTTATGTTAAATGCAAGTCACTTATTCACCACTTCTGTTCAAAAATGCCTGGCCCTGAACATTTTAAAGGCTGTAATGGGATCAAGCATATCTAAAAGAACAATAAATCTCACTCAAAGTTCAAAACAAGTTCTAGACTTAGATAAGATGTCTGCATATATCTTTACACACTCACAATTGTTTCATCCCAATCAGTTAAGAGGGTATTTTACAAAACCCTTTTCCAAGTTTTTCCTAGACTTTCTTCTCTTAGAAGATGGGGAAAGTTGCAGAGAGATACCTTGAAATTCCTAAAGGTTCTGACTTTTGAAGCACTCATTAAACCTGCAGTGAGTATAATGGGGAAAGAACTTCAACATTCAATATGGATCTACTAGTACTAACTCCTTACTAGTTGATGGCTATTTTCTGCTCCATTCATGACAAAATTTGGTTTTCCTCTGCAAGATCAGCAGCTAGAAAACAGAGGAAGAAGAGAGGAACAGAGGAAAAATAAAAAGCAGACAAAAACACAACACAAAAAACAAACGAAAAAAAATCCAAAGAAACAAACAAGGAAAAAAAAATCCCTGAAACCACATACATCAAAAAAGAAAAAAAGAAAAAAAAAAGGCAAGAAACAACCGCAAGAAAGCACACAAAGGCAAGACTGTAAAGTAAGACTTGCAAAAACTCTGTCTCCTTTTTCCCCCAGAAGATACACCAATATACTAAAAGCTATAAAGCTATACTTTAAATTCACATTATGCATTTTAAGTGCACCTTTATGAAGCTTTTTTAAAGAACTGTGGTTATAAAAGCTGCAATATGTCCTCCAAGAAACAGCATAAAAATCAGTTGTACATGTTAGTGGGGGATACCCCCACCTTCAGCACGAGCCCCTTTCCTGTAACAAACTGATGAAGACTCCACACAAACTGCTTCTCACATGGCAGGATCAGACAACTGCTAAAAAGGCAACTGCACGATGTGTTCCACTATTGCTAGTTGAAAATTAATCTTTAAAATAATAAAACTGTTTGCTGCAGGCATCTAAGATAGTTTATTAAAATGAAGAAAAAGAAGCTGAACTGGAATTGAAAGTCCACGTTAATTTACTGGATGTTAACATCTACTCTATCACTGCCATTTCAGTGAAGCTGAGATATGAAGTGTATAATATCTGGTGCACAAAACAGCCTTTCATAAAGAAAAATTCACCTAATGGTGGGCACAAAGTATCCTTGAGAAGAATGAATGCACTTAACCTGCATTTCCTAGAGGAAATGCATTCTAGAGGATGTCCTTTTGGAGGTCTGAGTACCTTTCATATAACCTACAAAGCTCCCATGGGATCCAGCCAAAGCTCAGAGCTGCATGGAAAGCTCTCATGCCACAGCTGCCCTGTGGGTCACCACTGACTAAACAGCCAGGCTTAAAAAGATTAAATTCCCTAATCTGAGAAATACCGTTGAAGCAGAAGACCGGATAAGTCCTGAGCATAGTTTTAGAAAACAAATCTTGCAGCTCAGCAATTCCACTTTTTACGGAAAGGGATGTTACGACAGCTCCACAGTGAATTCATATTTAAATAGAAGTAAGTCCCCTCTTGCATCCTCCAAAACATCCATCACTGTAACTTCAGCCTTTTCATAATTTAAATGAATAATCTTCAGTGCCTAAGTACATCTTTAGTCTGTTTTGACAGACAAAATTAATACTTCTTTCAGTTACTGTTGGAAAGTACTAGAAGCCCCAGTCATCAGGCGCTTTGACCTCTCTCCTGCAGCCAGTTTTTCATGCTGTCAGCCAACTTCCAGGGCTCTGTGTCCCCAGCAGCCACGCCGGGAGCAGCCCAGCCCAGCTAAACCCAGCAGCCCCGCGGGAGCCGGGCCGAGCACTGCCGGTGCAGAGCAGCTGTGCCAGCCCGGGCCAGGACCCGGCTCTGTCCCCAACAGCACTTTGGGAATCCAGCCTTCCAGCGCTGCTTTTCGCTCCACAGCACGGGAGCTTTTGTGCTTTTACAAACAGCGCCCATCATTAGAGCAAAGGAAGTGGTCGAAAAGCCTTTCTACAGACAGAAGTCCCAACGCCCGCACTGGGCTCCATTTAATCTGCTACAAGAGAGAACTGCAGGGCCATTATTGAGGAGAAAAAAGTTCTGTGCATCTTTATGCCAAAGCTGGGTTATTTGGATGTCTTGCTTATTTATTTATGGAGAGTTTGTGTGATTACTGGGGCTGTCCCGTGCAGGGCCAGCAGTTGGACTTTGATGATCCTTCTGGGTCCCTTCCAGCTCAGAATATTCCATGATTCTATGCATTCTAGTTGTACTAGCTAATTTTAATCTATGCATAATTTCTGTCTTGGAATTTTTGACCTATACTGAGTCTTGAGATCCAGTGAAGGGAGGGGAAAAAAAAAAAAAAAAAAAAGACTGCCCTGAAAAGGCTCAATTCTCTGCTTTCCCAAGTCTATCTGTCGCCCCAGTCACAAACTGCTTTTTTAACCCGCAGAAGAAAATGAGTGCAGGAAGAGCAGCAATGCTTTGATACTGTTGCCATGGTGTACAAATATTATTCCATACAGGCACTTTCACTATGTTTGTCATCAAAATCATATTCAACAGGTAAAGGCGAAGTACAGGCATGGCCAGGCATCAGACCCTGACAGCCTTGAGCAGGGTTGATAAAGACCCAGCCAACCAGAACGGAATTGTGCATTACTTCTCAAAGTAATGGATAAAATGGTAACATTTGTAATATTGGAAACTGGTAATATTAATATAAAAAGGCTTTACCAATATTAATGAAGATGCCTGGTAAATGCATTAAGAATGCTTTATTAACATCATCTATTTAATAAAGGACCACGATCATTTATGAATGGTACTGAATTCATGGGTGAAAAAAAATGGTTTAAAAATACAGTGAAAAAGGGTAGCAGGTTCCACTTTAACACACTGTTTAAAAAACCCACCATAAGAAAAGATGCAAGACCTTGTTTGTTCATGGAATATCTTAAAGTCTGAAAACTTAAAGAAAACTGCTGCATCCCAAGGAAACTTTTAAAAAAACTATCATCTTTCATTTTCTTACACAAGAAATACTTTGAGAACTTACTCAGCTGCAGTTAAAAAAGCTGTAGCTATAAATTCCATATGGTATCATCTACTTATTAAATTCCTCAAACTGAAAAAAAATATTAATTTCTTTTGGTGAAAAAGAAAACTATGAAGGATACAGCAGCTTTAAAAACTTGCAGGCACACATTCTTCCTCTGATATTCCTTTCTTCTTTCTTTCATTTTATTCTTTTTATAAATGGCTGGATAGGTATCTCTAGAACATCATGTTGAGATACTTTTATTACTATTCAACTGCCTAATGATTTTACTTTCCATGATTTACACTTGGAAGAATGTAATAGCAAATAACGTAATGACATAAAATGTTTGCTAAACCGGCCAACTGCAACTAATGCTGCTGAAACCACATGGGCAGAAAGCAAATTGGGAATTGGTAAATGACAGTGTTTGGAAGATTAGATTTCACAGGATGTTCACAAATAATAATTTACCATAATGTGCTGCTCTCCTTGGTTCCCCAGGTAGCCATTAGTCTTTCTAGAAAGCAAGCTGGATGTAGCCACTGAACTCCCCATCCTGTGGAGCAAACTCCCTCTTGGCACTGACTGTATGAGGGATCCAGTTAGCTTTAGACCTACAGTACAGGCTTTACCATGCATATCCAGGGCTGGAAATCTGCACTCTGGAGAAGATTAAGAGAGCAGCTGGGAGCACTTTTCAAAATCTTGAAGCATAAGAGGCCCCAGTGGTTTGGGAGCAGATCAACATGCTCACTTTGGTACAATACCAAGGGAAGCCCAGGCTTTCCTCCACAGTAACACACACAAATCCAGCGTTAGAGCTGCAGTGAGCCCTTGGCAGAAGCACACAGCAGGTACAGCGGGAGGATTCCAGCACTCCCAGGTACTGCCACAAGTGGAAATGCATCAGAGACTGTCTCTGACCAGGTCTGTCCCCACTAACACAAGGTAAAGTCAGTTTGTAGGAACACAAAGTTAGCAGCTGTACTTTCACATTGCTCATGACAGCTCTCTGTCCTGAGACTCCTGCAAGGGATTGTCTTCTACAACCATTTCACCCTTCCACGACTGCAGTTATGTTTAAATAAAGACAGTTGCCAAGAAATCCACAACCTGTAGTATTTAACTGAAAGCAACCCTTTGGGAGCTGCTACTTCTGAGCAAAGAAACAATCTTGAGCCCAAATGAGGCATTGTTATCGGGGCAATAAGCACTATTTGTCCAAGATTTTCTACCAGAGACAAAGATAATGTCTCCACAATTTTCTTTCATCTTGTCTCAGCTCTCATGTCTCTCATCCCACTCGTGGTTTCCTCCCTCTTGATCTAATCCCTACATTTCTCCCCTTTCCAAGGCTGTACATATGACATTTTCTCAGAACTACATTGTCTACAGGTACTTCTCCTTTCTTTGGCTCCTCTCTCAGCTGCTTCCTACCTTCCCAGGTTTGTGTTGCCCAAGCAGTTTATTTTCCTACACTCTCTGCCCCCCCTCCCTGCTCTCCTGAGCTGCCCTCTGCCCATTTGCTATCCAGCTTTCCACTGAGAGATGACATTTTGCCTTTCGGTTTCAGCGCATGCAGTTTCCAGTAACCGGATTAAAGGGACTTAAATTAGAAAGAAGGCAAATATGTAAACAAGCAGCTATAAGTGCCTAATGCAGGTTTCATTCAAGCAGCATGCATGTTTGAGAAAGCAACCTTTTTTTTTAATTGCCCCAATAAATACTGCCTGAAACTTCCCTTATTTTCTGTCTTTCAGGGCCATCCTTCAATAAAGGCACCTCAAGACACTCCTGGGTAAATCAAGAAAAAAATTCAGATTCAAATTAATTTATCAGGGCTTTCTCATGAGAGGGAATGCAGCTGCTAACTGGAAAACCTTATCTGACAGCCTGGGAGTTAAAAGGTCACAGGAGACTAAGAAGTAGCTGATTGAAGAATAGCCATTATCTTTTCCTATGCATTATGGAATTTTTTTTCTATCAAAATCAAAGCCCTTACGAATATTTTACAGGACACCGTACTGATCATTTAAAATTTGTCCCGTGGAGTCTTATAAATGTTGGCAATATAATTATGAAACTGCAAACAGAGATGTGTTGTGGAATCATATTATTTACTGAAAAACAAGTATGTAAGACATAAATGTATATTTACACTCTTAAGATGAGATATTAAAGCATTTTTCAACAACAACTCAGATGTATAAGCAAAAAGTTTCACTTACCAAGACTCATCACAAATATGAATTACTAAACAAACAACCTAAATTGGATATTGAATACCAAGCATTACCACAATGTAGATAAAACCCTTGCTTCCCTTGAGACTGGACAATTTAATCAGCCTACAGGAAAGAAATACTGTAAAAGTGAAATTTAGTGCTCAGTGAGTACTATTTTAACCTTCCTGTTTCAGCAAGATTTAAGATTTGTCTCAGAAGAGTTATCACTTCTCAAATTAACTTTACTCTCCCCATCCTTTCTTCTACTTGTTCGTGCAATTAGCAACAAATACAGCTGCAAAATCCTCTATCGAGATTATGTTTCCACTGTAGTAAGTCAAACAACAACCCTCCTCCTGCTGTTAACTGAAAACTAACTTTTAGATTAAAGCCCCAAGTTTTTTTACTTATGACCATTTGTCTTGATTTTTATCCCATATTTTCATGCTGGAATGCCGATGGCAACCTCTAGGTTCTAGCCACAGACAGTGGAAACCAGAATTAACGACGGAATTGGAGGCTTTACTACATAAATTAACCTGCCAGTGTCCTGCCACCTGCTCTACAGGAGCTCCTCGGGGTGAAGCTGGGCTCTGTAACTCTGTAGAGTTAAGATTTTTAAGTGATGTTTAAACCAGAAGTTTAACACTGTAATACATCATCTGGAAAGCAGAGACTGAGCAGTTATATTTGAAAAATAATTCCATCCAACAGTGCTTAAATAGGAAGGTGAAGCAAATACAGAGCACATAACAGTGCAGATCAAACCCTGCAGAAAACAGCAAGTGCACAGTTTAACTCCAGGAAAGAATATGGTCTCTTCAGCCACTCTAAACTACCCTCAAATGTCACAGAAAATCTGGTGTGTGGATGTCAGTAGAGCTTAGATACAGGCCCAGAAGTTATTCTGAAGTAAAACATGAGCAGGTCTCACTAAGAGGAGCTTACAAACTGTGATTACGGGAGAAGCACTCTGTCTTGAAAAGGAAGTGCTCAGTTCAAATGCACCAAAGTAGTTTTACTTCAGTGGGTGGACATAAAACAACTATTTTCTCCACAATGGGAAAAATAAAGATATTTTCCCCTTATTTGTTCAGAAATAAAATCGTTGGGATATTCTCCACAAAATGCCACTTTGTGAGAAAAACAAGACAGATCGGGAACAGCTTACACAAAGTGGAAAACTCGGAATTTTGACATGTGGCACAACTTTCCAGCCACTGACAGGCAAATCACAGAACAGCGTGAGCTAACCCCTGCTTTCCACAGCAGCGTCAACACTCACCATCTAACCACAGCACGGGGGGCAGTACAGAAGTCATTTTCACACAGCCTTTGTCTTGTTTGCTCCCCGCAGGATTTTGCAGGCCTGAGTTATTCCTTTATAAAGTTTAGTCCTTCCTCAGCACTACCCTCTAATGGCAACTGGTCCCTCGGTAGGGTTTGTGTGCTGCCCATCAGGATGTGGAAAACAGGATGTGATTAGAGCATCTCAAAATTAAATGGATAAAATATTGGCAAATTCACGTATTCATTCTTAATTTTATTTATTTTACATAGCAAAACATGGCAATCCCTGACCTCTGAAACATCAACGATGCTCAGAGCCATAATGGGGAATAAGCCATGCATAAAAACATTATCAGTGAAAGGTTCACCCAACCTTCAGCTTCACCTGCACCAAGGTTTAGTCAAATCTACATAACAGTTGTTTTTACCTGAGTTCCAAGACTGCTGGGAAAAAATAAAAAGTTTTAAAAATTCAACTCTAGTAATTTTTGTTGTCACTATTCTTGTTTTACAGCATTAAAAGGGGAAACCCTTTGGAGTACTTGAAGCACACCATCATTGCCCATTTAACAAATACAAAAAGATGCTACTTGCATCTAGCAAAAGCAATGAAAAAAACCTCGTTTTAAACAAAGGTTAAATAACTGGGAAGAAACAGCAAAGCGTTAACTAAACACAGCACTTTACACATAAAACAGCAGACAATAGAAAGCATTAGCTGGGTGGATTCCTGGCTGATATATTGACTCTCAAAAAGCACGACTTTAAAGGCTATGAATTTCTAAACCACTGCTTCCCAGAGGCTTAGAAGGTCAAGGACCATTTCTCTTAATACTACCACAACAGCCTCATCCTTGTCAATGGAAAACCTGCTGGTTGACTACTCAGCCTAAGGAAGAGATGCTCAGGCTACGCCCAGTTTTCCAGAAAGAAAAGATATTGTGGGCCAAAATAGGGGCATGTTGGGTTTCTTTATTTAGATGGAGGTACAGAGAAGGTGCATTTCTTTGTGTTGCTTAACCAAAAAACAATCATATGCTAATACTCTCCCAGGCAATTCCAAAAGGAGTATCATTTCTAAGAATTTGCAAGCGTCTTTATCTCAGCAGCCAGGCTGGCCTTCCTAGGAAATGCCACTGCATATGTTGGTTGTTTTTTTGTTATTTATCATTCATATCTTTGCCTTCTCCTTTGACAAGGAGAGAAAAAATTTCTTCCTCTGAGGCAGGTACTCCTCCCTTCTTGTACACCTGGGGTACTAAATTGCACGGAAGGATATATTCCAAAGCTATGCCAGTAACAGTGGTTAAAAGCCTACTGTTCAGAAGTATTTACAGTATTATTTAAGAGAGATTATTTTGTTATTAATATAATGTACACACAAAAAATAAGACAGTGAAATCCAACGTGGGTACTTAAAGAATCAGTTAACTTCAGTGACTCATTATTTAAGAGTTTTTATATGAGTTATCAGCTAAGTCCCATCACGATCAGTGGAACTTTTTTACGGATACCTCAGGATTATGCAAATGGAAGTTCAGAAATTTGACAGAAATTAAGAGTGCAATTAACACACATATATAGTTAAGAGTTTTCAACACTCCAACATATGATATGTAAGATATGCCAGTCAGTCTTAAATTCTAATTAAAAGGAGTAAATGCTGATTGCCAGAGAATGTGCAACTTGTATAAACAGATATTCCCCCATATTTTCACAGCCACTGAGGATGATTATTCACACAGACAATTCTAGGAAATCTATTTCAGCATCTTTAATTATGGACTAAAACTGAACCCACACTCTGCAACAATGGAAAAATTGTTAACAACGTTGCTTCTAGCGAGGGCTGGGTTTGGGCTTAAGACCCTAATTAGCTGGTTTTCCATCACACTATTTTTTGCTGTTGGCTTCAGCACTATCAGCTGTAATTAAAAACATAAAATATTACAATCTGCCTCTACAAATCAATTCCTAAATCATTGCAAGGCAAGTCATTGTCCAAGTATATATATCTTAAATATTACAAGTGTTATCTAGGCTTCACGGGCAATCATAATTCTCTGATTTTTCTTTCTAAAGCAGCCTTGCCTTTCCAATCCTGAAAATATAATACTTAATTGCCTGTGTCAGACTGAGTGTCGCTGCTGCTAACTAGAAGTCTAAACAACTCCACAGTCCTAACAGACTGTGGAAAAAAACCATTCAAAAACTACTGCTTATAATTAAAAGAATCACCACTTCTAAGTACTTGCCTGCTTCTCCACCAGGTAGAGAGACCCCTGTGACAGCATCTAGGGACAAAGCAGGTAACATTTTCATCCTTGCCAAGTGCTGCTGGACCACTGTGCGCTGCCTCCAGGTCACAGTGACCCAGAACAGAGGGTTTGTTCCCTTAATTCAGTATGGTGAGGATCCAAATAACCTCTGCAGCCTCCTCCCTGCCCTCTCTCTGTGTTCCTTGTTCAGACACACATTTCTGCAATGTAAAGGCTAGGTTGTAGTAATTATGTCGAGACAGACACTACTGGCACCATCATCAGTCCTTTATTAAAAACTTTTCGTGCCTTCTCTCAGGCAGCTCCACACAGTACTGACTCCTTTTCCTTCTCTCTGCAAGTTTCCTTCTTCCTTCTGCATGACTGGCTAACCCCAAGCTGTCCCTTACCTGGCCACCTAACCCTGTCTGTCCCTTGCACAACCACCTGTCCCTTCCTTCTCACAGCACAGCCAGCAAACCCACTCTTTTATAACCTCCATCCTCACTGGGCAGGCATGGCTGTCTCCACTCCTTGGTAATCAGTACAGCTGTAATCCATTGAGGAAAACTGCCTTCTGCACTATCCTTACAAACTATTCTCCTTCACCAGGTCACACTCCACTGTGCCTGTACAAGGAAATGTGGATTCTACACAACTTCTTTAAAAATTCTACCTTTCTGTGACCCAAAAAAAATTGAAAAAACTTTGGAAATTTTGATGGAGTTGAATAGGATTTTTCATAATCATTCTGTTCTAATACTCCAGTGGCTGGACAAAAAGAAGTTAAAGACCTCTGTGCTCCTAGTTTCATACAACACTTCTTTGATTTACAGCCTCAGAAACTGAAAAATAAAAAGATCCAAAAGCCTATTCTTTTCAAGAAGAGAGAAAAGGAAATCAATACCTATTCTGCCTCTACAAATTCAGGTCCTCCAGAGACAGAAGGTCAGTATAATGAAGCAACTGAGTGAAGTAAAAATGAGGCTCAATGTGCCATTTATTCCCAAAGGGTGATCCAGTATGCATACTTGGTGCTTTTCAGCAAGGCTTGTTTGCCAGTAATATGGAGGCCCATGGAGAGTTTAAAGTCCACGCTGCTTTTTACATGCAACTTCTTACTGGATTGTGTTTTAACCTGCCCCCTGCAACTGCCTTTTCCACATCCTGCTTCCAGGAAATGAGTGCTCCTGCTGACAAGCTCGTGCCCGCTAATCTCAGCTAAAAAAAGGACAGCCTGCCACTTCGTACAGAAGCAGCAAAACAAGATCTGAAAGGTCCTGCCCTCAGGAGAAGCACTTGTTCCTCCCCTTTCCATACACCAGCCTGGGAATGAAGCAGAGTGGCCCCAACCCCAGGGAAAGCGCTGATGCTGGCACAGGGCGCAGAGAGCAATGATGCAGGAACTCAGGGGCACAAAATGGCAGCAGAGAATGCAGGTCCCTAAGTAAAACCAAACACTGTTCTCAGATCTCCCACTCCTCTCCAGATGTTCCCACCTGTACCTTTCACACCGGGCAGAGCATGGGATAAGAAACAGACTTTGTAACTCCTTTCAGCCCCCCATAAGAGAACAAACTCAGAGGCCCTGCCCTAATCTTCCTTCCAGCATTTCTTTGTCTCCTTGTTGAAACTCAGCCTTGTTCTGCAGAGAGGAGAAGACAACAGCCAGACATGATGGATATAAGTGACTGGTCTGCTGACTTCTTCCCACATACCACCACAGGATCGTTCTCATAGACCGTGTTTTCTGCCATTTGCTGGGGTTTTTGTGTAACTGACCTTTCATACATGGCAGATGGTGTTCTGGAAGGAAAGACCACGAGAACTGCAGTACTCTTTCAAAGCAAAGACCCACCAGGCCTGAGATCCTGCTTGTAACAGAGGCGTGAAAAGATGACCAAGAACAGATAATCAAGCACAGTATTCCCAAATACAGGTACTCCTGTTAATACTCCACCTGCTTTCAGATGCCTTTAGTTTCTAAATAACCCCCAGTGACCTTCTCATCCATTAACTCATCCAGTCTCTCTTTAAACCATAGGACACTGCAATACCATTTGGCAACAAGTCTCACATGCCTTGTAGTCGTTGCACAGCAAGTCTGGCTCCTGCACACTCCGAACCTGGCACTGGCTCTGTTTATGCAGGTGTTAGAAGTTGGGGTTTTTTATTACATTTCTTAATAACTTATTCTGAACGCAAAATGCTTACATGCCTCAGCTTTCCCAAGCTGTGTTCAACATAATGACATTACATCTGCCACTCTGCACACCAAAACCATTTCAGTCAACCATTTACACCAACCATTAGTAATTCACCTTTGTCATTCTTCACAAAGTTTGGGAAATATTTGTTTTATCTTAAGACAAAATCTTTGTGACTCCAACAAGAAAGTTTGCTGTAGCATCTATCTCCCCAGTTGAGAGAGGTGGGGAGCATTCACAGCATTTTGTATATCCCTACCCAAAATTCCACAGAAATGAGCTCATCACTGACCTTCCTTCAGTAGACTTTTTTGCAATATGCCTTACTTATAGCAATCACATTAAAGATATTTTTACATCTTTTCCATCTTCAGTTTTGACGTAAGAGTTTGCTTCTTCTTTTCTAATTTGCAGACCATCAACAGTACAGGCCTTATCCTGGAAGGCATCATATGCAAAGAGTGCAAATGGAAAAACCTCCAAAAATGCTCCACTTAAAGAAAGACAAGTGAGCCTGAGACACCTTCAGAAGAAAAAAGGCACTAAATGTAATCAGTTTAAATTCTTTCAGTACTTTTAAATTCATTAGTATTTCAAGGTAGTGCTACAAGTAATGCTGAAGGGCTCTTGGGGAACAGAGGATCTTGGGTAAAGCAAGTATTTTCTATAATTTGATTCTGATGAGAACAAAATAGATGGAATTGTCTGGAATATAGATATAACAAAAAGACTTTATTAATCACAGCTTTTTGACCGGATCATCCTGGCATACAGGTATGCAACTTGTCTCTACAACCTCTTCTTTTAACTGATGACAAAATGAGAACAAATGAATTTGAATATGAAAATGTTACTTAATTAGGAAACCTCCTGTTATTTTTCTATTGCGGGAAACTAATTTCATCTGACAAGTATGAGATAAGACTTTCACATATGTAGAATCTTAACATATTAAAGAACTTTACTTGAATATTTATGCTCAATTTTAGACATGAAACTTGCATAATAGCATATAAGAACAGCTATATTTCAATTAAAATATAATTTTTATAAATATTTTTTAATCTATGCAACTCTTCTTCATGAATAGCTGATGCCATCAATATGCAATTTATTTTGAGTATATTAAATACAAAACCAAAATTCTTTGTTTAATCTTTCAAAAAAGACTATGATGATTTGTGTTTCCCCAAAATTTCAGACCTATCAACCTCTCTGGCAAAGTAAATGTAATGAACACAGTTTAAAAATCTATTTCTATTGATGGCAGGCATCTACACCTTTTTCCAAACCAAAAATATTCCAATCACCAAATGAACTAAGAAGAAACAGAAAGAAACAAGTTAAAAGTTAAAATTAGTCTTGTGAGTCAAACTAGTACAAACAGTCTAATCAACTAGCAATAAGCAAATAAGAATTACAAAAGGAGTGTGCCAGTTTAAGTTATGATTTTGGACTTTCATGTTAAGGTTCTGTTCAGAAAAACTAGCAGCTCAACCCAGTGCTCAGAGCCCCATGCTCCAGCCTTTTTGCACAACACTGAAACTCAGACAAACCCAAGATTCAGATTGCAAAGAGGCAGATTTCTTCTCTGCTGTCAACACTTCTATATTTGTGTTGGTTGGCTTGACTCCTTGATCTCCAAGGAATCGTCCTGAAGACTACAGGCAGATACAGAACCGGAAGAGCAAAGAATATTTAAGCAGCAGAATTCCTCAGTGGGAACATGTAGGTGTTTGTCTGAAACATTAAGATTCTGATGTTGTTTTATTTTCAAGCTCCTTTCTAGCCTGAACAGGTTAGATTTAAAAACAGGCCTTAAAGAAGCATGCTATTTCAACTGAACTGATGATTCTAATCATTAAATGATTGACCAAAGTTGTTGAGGTTTTACTTTTGGCATTCACCTAAAAGTAAGCAAAGCAAACCAGGTAATTTTATACTGTACTTATCTATTTTTTTTTCAATATATATTTCTTGAAAGCAAGAGAGGTTTTGATTTGATCCCAAAGCAATATTCAGCCTGTATTGTGTCAAGCAATTCTCCTCTGATGGATGGTCTAATCCATGTTAGAACATCTCTGATACTGGGAATTAGAAAAGGAAAATTCTTTGCTCTTCCTGGTTACCAGCATTTCAGTGCAAATCCCTTCTGGTATGTGTATTATACCACAGCAATATAATTCCATATGTTCCACCAGAAGTCTTCACAACAGACTCCCAGATTTCAGAGGAGACAAGCTTTGGTACCAGAATATTCACCTGAAAACTGATTTCTGACATCCAGTGCAATTTATATAACATACACTTCCACTGCAATGTTTCAGACTTAAAAATCAGAGAGGGAAAAACACTGTGACACTTTTGAAATTAGCCTAGCTCAAGTGCAAGGGCCTCTTACTACAGATTAAATACTGTTTTTTTCAACCTATCTGTTCTGATCCCACTGCATGTCCTTTCCTGTTGGCATAAAGGCTCGCTGTGTCACATTTCACCACCACAGAGTTTGCAGACGACTCTCAGATGCAGATGACTATGCCAAGAAGGTGAAAGAGAGTCCTAAGTGTTTAATCATAGTAGACATAGTGTCCAGTTAAGTGAAGGGACATCTTCCAGCTGAAGTGGAAACCCTAGCAAGACCTGTAGCAGCCTCATGAATGGCATCACACACCTATAACATTTGGGACAGATGTAATCAGGCAATATTTTTCTTCCTTCTTGAGTCATCTCCATCATTAAAAATAACTCTGAAAGACTGACTGTTTCCTAAATTAATTATTCAATAGATTCATCATGACAGATGGTTTGTTCACTCACAAACACCAGCTTCAAGCAAGGGAAAGACAAACAGCAACAGTGCAGTAACCACAGATACAATGTCTTGGAGTACCTCCTAAATTGGAAACTCAGGACAGAAAAAAGTACCACAAATATTAACAGAGTCAAACTAATGTCGGCAGAATCCAGCAAACCTGTCACATCACCTTGGAAATATATTATTTTGCTTAGAATCCAAAACTTCTTTAAGCAACACAATTTCTTTCCTCAAATCTTATTATAACACCCAGCAAATGCTTCTTTGATGCTTTGTAACACGCACCTTACAAGGTCTGAACTTTAAAAACATAAAATCAAAATTACAATCTTTTATCTGACTGCTTTGCAGAGACTAGAATTTGGCTGGAATTATATTTTCTGTTATTCCAAATATCCCACATCTAAATCCCTTCATATTCTGAAGTGGAAGAAAGCCAAGAGACAGTCACAAGTTTCTGCAACTCATTTCTGGAAAAAGAAAAAAGGTCTCATTTTTTAGTTTAAGTGTAACATTCTGTTCTAGATATACACATATATCTTTTAATACAAGCTTAAGCTAGCAAAAATCAGAACTAGAAAGCTGCTTTAGATCTAAACATGTCATGCTAAGAGAATTTTGGGTTTTTTCCCCTGGAATCAAAAATTCCCCATCAGCTACAACTCTTTCCCATCAGAACTTAGCATTTGATCACACAATTTTCTCTAAAGGAAAAGCAGTCCTCCAGTCCTCTAAATTGCAAACGAGCTTCCAGGCCACTGGAAAACCTGTTGACATTATTTTAAAGAAAAGAAATAAACACCTTTCCTGTCTAACATAACCTAAGCTGTTGAATTTCTGTGCAAGGCATTCTGGAGTTCAGTAAAATAGTTTCCAAACAAAAGCCAACATTGGAATGAGTATTTGTGTTGAAATTACACCTTCTATTATGCTTAGGATTTGAAAGATCCTGCAGCCTGGTCCCAATAGGATCAGCCATTACACTTGTATAATTTCTTTCCATCTGTATTTCAGTGCATTAGGTAATGAGCTCTCGAAATTTGTAAATTTTTTTTTTAAAACTGCTTTAAAATACATCAGAGACAATAGACAAATCTGAATAACCTGCTTACTTACAAAGTATTCCCATTAAATTATGAACCCAACAGCCATTTCATAGCTCTGGTAAAAATAAAAAATTATGCAGCCACAGAATAAAACCCAAGACCATAAAATTCTACTGCATTTTATTTGGCTTATTTTTTTCAGAGAGATTAGCAGGAGCTACACAATTTACAGCTACTTAAACACAACTATCACTGCATAAATAGCAAACATTACTGTTTTCCAACATTGACGATAATTTCTATCACAAAAGACGGATGAGCCAATCTGCCAGCATTTGCCATTCAAAGGATCCGACATACCGCTATGTCTAAAATGAACCTGAAAATGGAAAAAACAAACAACAAACAAAAAAAATAAACAAACCTAAACTTGTTTTGTTACACAGCAGGGAAGAATTCTGAGTTTACAAAGCATTTTCAAAAGAAGCCATCATACATTACTTCTTCCCACAAGGCCCTCTGGAAAAATCCCTGCCCTACAGAAGAGAGATCTCTCCTGCCCATGCCATTTGTCAGAGCACACAAACTCTGCACCACTGGATTTCCAAGCACACATTTGTTATGATACTGGGAAGGCACCAGCAGTGCACAGCTGGAGACTCCAGAGGATTTGCACGCTCCACGTGCAGTCCCTGGGGATCCTGGTGCCAAGCAGCAGCAGCAGAGCCACGGGACTGAGCAGCTCAGGGAAGGCTTTTCTGCAGCACCTCTGCCTGTGCAAGGGCCCACACCCCGTGCTCCACAGCCCTTTGATTGCCATGGATGCAGCTCTCTGAAAAACTCCTTGAAACCAAGGCCCCCACCTTGCATGCAGTTGCATCCTAGTAAAGCCAATGCTGGTGAGGCATTTGGGAGTTAAAATTCGGGAAAACCTAGAGGTGGATGCAGCCCAAGCCCAGCCCCTGAGCTCTCATCCTCAGCAGTGGTATCTCTAAGCACCTTGCTGTCTCCTGAATTCCCCTTTTCTCCATCACTCCCCCTTGATTTTCTTTGTAACACACAACCCAGCAATCTTGTAGGCAGCAGCCCTTCAGCCACAGACATGTTACCTGCAGGAATGAGATCCGCAGCCTAAGCAGGGATTATACAGAATTTCTATCCACTGTTATTTTTCTCTCACGGCACTCAGGATTTTTGGAATCGCTGAAACTGCTCTTTGTAGCCTAGTTTATTTCTGATGAACCTTTATCCTGTGTTACAGGGAATTTGTCCAACAGTGTTGCCACAGTATCACCACAGGGTAAAGCTGAGCTGTCAGTCTCACTCCTGGTTTTAGATCTCAGTGAGACTCAACCAATGGGACACTCACTCACAACACACACCAGAAATTTTACATTCATTTATGCTGGGGAACCACTTTTTAACAACCTTATAGTATTTTGAAAACTCCTTTTGTACCAAGATTGTTCACACAGAATGAGAGCTTCTTTCTGTATATGCAAGAGCCTTGGTTTGTGTTTGTAAAGAAGCGGTGCCTGAATTTTAATGCTTTATAAGCCTCGTTATGAAATGTCTGTTCATTTGTACTGCATGTACCTTTTCTTCCCCTTCTTGAAAACCACATTCCAGCTCATCCGCAGGAATGAGGACACCCACCTGAACTCCTCCCCCCCAGCCTCCTCAGTACAGCTTTACAAGTTCCCACCTTGCATTTCCCAAATTCCCCGAGAAGGTGACAGTCTCTGCAAATAACAATGTGCAAGTTAAAACTCTGGATTTTATGCAACCTTCAACAAGTTCCTAACACCTGTAACTGACACACTTTTCTCTGACAAGTAAATACCAGTAGAAAACTAACTTTCAATTAAAATACTCATTTTCACAAGGGATTTTTTTTTTGCAACTTATCCTAAACCCCTGACCGTCATTTCTGATACAGTGATTATAGAGCATGAAAGACTTGAGGTACCTCACATTTTTCAGTGGTATTGTATTGCCATTCCTTCAGACAGGCAGATCTTTGGAAAAAGCAAGGAAAACGGGGAAAAGAGAACCCTAGTCTTGAGTAAACCTTATAGCAACCAATCCTTTCAACTCAACTCACTCTCGTACGTAATGCTTGGGGTAACAGTACCAAGTGCACTGTCTGCAGGCCTGTGCTGGCCCTGCCAGACCAGAGCACAGACTTTCCATAACAAGATCCACAAAAAATAGGAATCTTCAACAGCTCCTCCCTTTTCTCCCCTCTGTTACCACCCAGGCCATGCCCATCTTGCTTTACAAAGAGGATGATTACTCATCCCTCACATCCCTCATCTTTTCTACTACAACTTTCCACTACCAAGCAATTATCCAGTTCTGAAGTCGGTCCCTCTTCTCATCCAAGGAAAGGGAAAAAAACCCTTGGTAGTTGGTACATTCTGCTTCCTTTTGAAACGTCTTATTTCACAGAAATATGTTATTTCCAACCAACCCATTCTTATTGTTCATTTAGAATACAACCAGCTTTTTTATTGCAAAATAACACTTAGTGAGAAATAGTCCTTTAGCAGATTTCATTCTTTTGCTATTTTTCGCCCAGCTCAAATGCATACACACAATAAATAAGCTATAATTTTGGTTCTAAAACAGCTGTCATCTCATAAAAACTTGCTGCTCACAAGCAATGTTTGTTGCACATTCAATCCTATAAGGATATAATACACATAATTATGCAATTGTTATTAAGGCAATCATAACAAATACCATATGGACTTTAAAGCCGCTTTGAGAACCATTTTTTAATAAGCAGAACATCACTGACACATTTTGGAAGAAAAATCCATTTCTTAAACTGCACACTCTTGGTAACATATATAGCTTACTCTTTTTGGGGTGTTTTTACGCTGTATGCACTGAGAGTAACAATACAACTCTAGCTTCTATTGAGATCTCACTTTCAAAGGCTCTCCAGACTCACTGCACATCATGTTTTTAATACAACAGTGACTGCATGCCAGAATTCAATGCTCCTGCAAATATGCCAACTTGTAGCTACTTTCAAAATGAGCTACTCACTAGGAATTAGTGCCAGGGTAAATCAATGGCACATTCAGCTAGATGTCCCAGCTCCACGAAATGAATTATACGCTATATACAGTCCTTTTGTACATGTCTGTCTTTTTTGCATCTTTATCAACGAAAGCTGAAAAGACTAGAAATGAAGTCCCAGAAGGCTGTAAATTATCCAGCAAAGGATTAGCAGAACAGGAAGCAATTTTGTCTACCTGCACATTTAAATACTGGATTCATGTATTAGAATAAATTCTACACTGTCTAAACCATTTCACCCCTCCTCAAAAAACGCCGCTTTCTTTGGAATGTTCCTGCTGTGACACACACAGAGCAGCGGGATGCTGAGAGCTGCACCAGCAGCCTACTAATAGCTGAGTGCTGGGGTGTTGTTGGCAAAAAAAAAAAAAAAAGTCACTTAAGTTGTAACAGCTAATGGGTGGCAGATAATTGGGGGCAGCAAAACTGAACTTTTGAAGGCTCAAACACAAGCCTGCCACTTGCTAGCTGCAGCTGGTAGGGACACGAGAGAGAAACCAAAACCTAGGAGGCGGATCGCACATGCTTCTGCACGTGGGGCTGATAGACTGGAAAAATGGGAGGCCTGGAAAGTGGGAAGAAGGAAGGGAAGATGCTGGTTAGATCCTGGAGCTCAGGCTCATCCATGGAGGCAGAGATCTGGAGCTACCTGTGAACTTGACTTTCAGTCCCACCTCCTATGACCATGATTATCCTTGTGGGGAAGGGCAAATAACTAACTAAATAAATAAACTGCAGTATCCAGAGATACTATGTACTGTAGGGTTTTTGCCCCCATTGTTTTTAAAAATAAGTTTCTCACTCATGACAGAGGTCATCTCCTTTTCTTTAAAAAAAAAATACTGCCAAGTGCACACTTGATCAATCTGCAATGCTCCTATTGAAAATTCAGTAAGCCTCAGGGCTGTCCACTCTTATGAACAGCAGGTAAATTTTAGAAATAACTGAAGCTTGTGGAATTGTGTTTGTGAGAGAGGAGCCTTCTCCATAAGGCTAAACAGCAATTTGCAGAAGAAGTCTCAGCAGCCTGACTGTGTTCCATTTATGAAACCTTCTTATTCAGTACCCTTTCATTCCCTTCAGACATTCCATCAATTTTCCATCCACATCTCCAAAGTGCGACTGGCCTTACAAGTTGTGTGCACTTGTACCATGTGTTAATTGTCTCCTCCTACAGAACCAGCTTCCTTTATCTACTACATCCTCAGAGGAACATGTCTAATTCCACCTGACTTCACCATTCAGAGATAGTATATCATATTTATTCTCATATGGATTATGCACAGTGCCTTAGGTGCTTATACTATGGGCATTTTATAAGTGTAAACTTGATTGATTGGTCACAAGACTGTTTTGGATAGCTGTAAAATGGATTTGGCCCCCAGCCACGGTTTGCTCAGCACAGATATACTGTAGGACTGAGATAACTTCAAGAATTCATAACACATATGCTAAGAAATATTACAAACCCGTATTTGTACGGTTGGCATTATACATGCATCGCTAAACATTTCTCAATAGCAATGCATACTACAACATATAAGAGAATTCTGGCTGGATATTTATCAGGCAAGAAGACTTATGAAAATGTGTTTTCAATAACTGGTGTGAAGTCAGCCCACTCTGTGCTGATTAGATGCAGTCACAGTTCAGAAACAGCCTTATTCAGCATAGTACGAAGCAATCACCCGCTGTATACAGGCTTGAATTGGGAGCTTCATGCTTTATGCTGAGTGACTAAATGCAAAAAATCAAGATGACTGCATTAATTGCCATCTTCAACTTGAATGGCAAAAAGAAATTCAAAATCTAATGCCATCTCTCCACCTGCATTCTTTTTCCACGGTTTTCTCAAGTGCTGTTTCAAAAAATCCCCTTTGTAAGATGAACTCACTATATAATGCTATTTTTATCAAAGTACAAAGGTACCACCCTTCTAGGAAGCCATCGTTTTTATATAAACGATACAAGCTTGATATTAAGACTGTTTTTATATGCAGAATAGTATCTTCACACCATTTTATGCTTCTCTTTCTTGTAAGGAAAGGAAAGGAGCCCTTGTGTTAGCTGGTATTTCTATTCTTGAAATGTGGTCTGTAAGAGTCTCAGTTGTGAAAGAAGAACTGGACTATTTTCAAGCAGCTAAGTCATCAGCATAAATATTTCACATACAGGATAAAAATAAGGTTTTCCTAAACAGTCATAACTTTCTAGGGTTCTAGAGCTTCCCAGTATTGAACTGGTAATGACAAAAACTGTACAGCCAACCTTGTGATGGATCTCCACTGTTCTGTTTCTACACTACCTTCAAATAATAGTCAAACCAATACAGTTCAGTTTAAACATGTAACTCTCTTGTTTTGGTGTATTTGCAAGCTACCACCTGTAACAATGAGAAAACATTACAGCCACCTTGACATGTGTGGTCTCAGTTCTTACAAACATTTGAGAAGGAATTTATTTTTAATCTCTGTGCTTTGAATAATCCTTTCTTATACCAACTTACACCTACAACTTTATTGCTAGTATAAAGCAAAATATTTAATTCAGATGAGGACTAGGTAAGAATTTTGGACAGTCTTACTTCTCTTTGCAGAAGAAGCATGGCTCCAACCACAAACAGCAGGAAACTCTCTCATTAGCCTCCAAACTTTGGACACAGTAATTTTAAAAACCTCAACCAAGGGGAAAACAGCATTTGCCCATGCCAGATACAAGCACTTCTTCCTAAATTTCATGTTAAGTCTGACAGTCTTACCTACAATGAAATATGGCAATTTTTTTTTCTCCTGCAATAAAACCTAAAATAATTTTCAGGTTGTGTCTCCAAAAAGCTCTGCTGGACACCACTGAATCAGCACTGCTAAGGAAAAAACACCTTTTTCTTCTTTGAGACAGCCCTGATGTTAAGTTAGCAATGTTCTTGCAGGCTGATTCACTCCAGCACCAAAGCATATGTTCACCTTTAGGAGCACACTACTGACGTAAGCGAAAAAGGCCCCTGTTAATGGTTTGCTGGATCAGGTCCTAGCCCACAGTTGGTTACCCACTGAATCTGCTGCTGATCCTATTTTCTCATGGGAAAATAGGAATAAAAAGATACAGAGACAAGATGGACCATTATGACAGTTCACTGAATCATCGAGAGCGTGGCTTATCAACCACAGACAACAGTTAAATCAAATCAAAATAGGGTTTGGGGATCAATGAAACCATATTGTTGGAATCATGCTGTTAACTGGCACCTGAACATAAACTAACACAATCAAGCAACCACAGTTCAGGCTACCATTAATGTTAAATTTCACTCCTTGGACTGCAAAGCTTTTTTGACTGTCTTCTTTATAATTTCCTTGATTTTTAAGGCAATCCATTCAAGTCAGAAAGCATATTTTTCTCCCCTCAACAAAGAACATCCTTTAGTGGCATGGCAATGTCACTTTGCCAACAATTAAAAAGATGTGATTTACACAGTCTTTAGTATCAATGCATGGGACAATGAAATGCTTCCAGAAAATTGAACTATTTTGTATTTTCTGTCTCCAGGGAAAGCCACAGAGACATGGGCCAACACAGTTATGTGTCATTTACAAAATGAAACGTGGCACTTGATAAAGAAAGAATATCTTCTAGGTAGGATGCTTGCTAAGTAGGTCCAAGCTGTCAAAGCATCAAAGATATCACCTTTTCCTCCTGTCACTCAGAGTACTGGCAACCCATGCACATTACCATGAGAACAGAGATACTGCTGAAGTTAAAAAAAAATAAAAATAGTGCTGGAACCTTTTGTTTTTTGCACAAGAGAGTCCACCAAAGTGAGTTTGGTGGAGGCATGCCAGGGTTAACTTTTTCACTTGTGAAAGTAACAATAAGAAAACATTTTTTAAAAATTCAACTCAAACATACACAATTATAGAATTGTTTAAGTTGGAAAATACCTGCAAGATCTTTCCACTGAATTCCCCAATTAATTAATCTTCAACACCTTGGCAACTACCACGTTTCATAGGCTCATGCAATGTTTTGGGCTGGAAGGTGCCCTAAAGAACATCTTGTTTTGACCCTCCTCGCATGGGAAGGGACACCTTCCACTTGGCCAGGTTACTCAGGGCCCCATCCAGCCTGACCTTAAACATTCCCAGGGATGGAGAAGATTTCATAAAATTTTTAATGAGAGCAAGTTTTTCAGCTCACGTTGTAGACCTGGAGAGGGAAAACAAAGACAGAAATTATGGGATAGAAAGGCAGGGAAAAGAGAAGGGAGTATTTTGAAGTCCTACACTCAGTACATGCTGATGATACCTCTAAACTGGTAGAGATTTAAAAGACCTAGAGATTTGAAAATAATTTGAAAGTAACAAGATGCTCAAGCCTTTCAGCAACCCAGCCAAGCCATTGACAGCATCTTGTGTCTTCCCTGATGGGCCAGCACTGGAACCTGTGCAGGGTGCCCTGAACCAGGCTGCACCCAAGGACCACCACTGTGCTCCCTTCAAATAGTTACATGAGGCCTTCTTAAAATGGATGTGCATATTAATTAAGTGGTATAATTCTCATGTACATTTTTAAAACTGCACAAAATTTAATTTAACTAGAATTAGGGTGCATTTTTTTCCTCTCCCATTATTTTCACTTCGGCTTCCTCAGGTGATCCTAAATTCAGTAGAAGTATGTTTGAGTGGGCCTGATGCACTCATGGAGGCCTGATGCACAGTCCTCTGGACAGGACACATCCATGAGACAACTGACAGATAAAAGCTGACAGTGTCCTCCCCTAAATTATCACCTGATGATGTTTGGGAGTTCATTGCTGGAGATAAGTGTGGGGAGGCAAGGCAAAAGACAAGCTCTTTAAAGAGAAACAACGTGGCTTGGGCAGACCAACAGTGCAGCAGCAGCTGGGTCACTCTCATCAGACACTTTGAAGTGCTGATGAAAGCTGCAGCATGCAGGGGAGTTCTGAACATAAGCTTTTCAAAACTCGTTCACTCAGAACACACGCTAACAGCCTAAATATTCTTGCTTCCCACTTCCATGTATGGCTGCTGACAAAGATGGACACTGAAGGGGATGTAAGGCCACACTCCACACACTTCTCATCACAAGTTACCCACCTGGCAAAACTGAGTGTGGGAGGGAAATAAAAGGGTTTGAGAGTGAAGACCCACCTGTCTGAAAGGTTTTAGAGGCAAAGAGGGAAAACATCCTCTTAAATCTGCCATCTATGCTTCCCCAGACAAGCTACTCTCTTGCTCCTGCCACACAACTCTTCTCTATGCTTACAGCACATATCTTACAGGCCTCAAAATCTTCTTCCTCCTTTTAAGAATAAATATTCTGTAGGTCTTAAAACACACTCTGATAGACCTAGTGTGCTTAATGAAGTTAAATCCCATAGCCTGGAAGGAAGCAGCTGCCCTGGAGCAGAGGAACAGCCCTGCAGTCTCTCTTCATTTAACTCCTGGTTCCCCAAAGCTCCCACATTTGTTTTGGCCCAATACCTTTGGTACAAGTACAAAGACCCTGTATCTCCAGACTGGCTGCCCTGGCTTGGGCTGCAGCTACAATTCAGACTTCTTTTTTAAACTTGGGCTAAAACCTGTCATCTTTTCAGGGAGCACAGCAGCAAATACATCGAAGTGTTCATGGTCTTCCATTAACTTTCCTGCTACTTGCCCTAAAGGGCATGCCTGCTCCAAAACTGTCACGATTAACTTGGACAAGGGGGAGAGTTGAAGGCTACAGAAGCATCTTAGGAGAAAGAAAGCCATGGTAAGTCCCAAGAGCTCTCATGGGAGCACAGAAATAGTGCACCAGCAGCACCAGGGGTGTTTCTCTGCTCCCAACACCGGCACATGGATGCTCAGCCCTGGGTTCCTGCAGCATTCCTCCAGGGAAATACACACACTTGGTGCTTGAGGCAACCCCTGCAAGGCAAATCCCTGCTGCCTCGACTGCAATACAGCCGTACTGCTCCACTCTGAGCTTAATTTAGGAACCAGTTTAGGATTTCAGTTCAGCTTTATTAGTGAAGTTGATGGACTGAGAAGAACTCACACAAAGCCCTGGTCTTCAAGCCATGGCTCTTGTAGCATGGTGGTAATTTTATTGACAAAATTGTTCCACAAGTCAAGTAAACTGTGGTTTAGGTGACTACTGCTTACTGCTGCTGTTTTCTCCTCCAGGGTTATTGCAAAGCGAGTCATTCACCCCTGTGATAAGGATTTTAATAACAGTGTCCTACTACTGCAGCCACTGTGATACACAGAGGAAACCCATTCCCAAAAAGCCTTCACCTAGGACAAGAAAGGTACTTATATGGAAGCGTGCTAGCTTATAAGAAAACACAAATATACTGGAAAAAGTGTTTTCCAAATCAAATTAATGAATACCAAAAATGCAAGCAAAATAGATGACTTGGGGAAGAAAATTTAAAAGGAGGGTGGGAACAGAAGGCATCAGGCACTGAGTTGCAGGGATGGCATACAGGGGTGTTTCTGCACAGTTAAAGATTTTAAAAACAACTGGTGGGACAAACAGTAACCCAGCTAATCCTTGGTACTGGCACGCTGCCTATTTTGAGAGAGCAGCAGCTGGTGAATCTGACGTAAGTCTCTGCATCCAAAGCAGGAACTTACTGTAATGAAACCACAGCCCACATTGGAAAAAAAGACTGTAAACTCGACCAAAAAAAAAAAAATCAGGATCTCAGTGCACTATATGCTACATTTCCATCCAAGTAAAATTTATGACAGAATGTCACAATTAGGCCAATTAAAAAAAAAAACAAACCAAAACAAAAAACAACCAACCAACCAACCAACAACCAAAAAAATAATAAAATCCCCAAAATCAAAACTATCGGTTGGACTGAACTTAGGATATAAAAGAAAACAAAACAAGGAAACAGGGTGAGGATGAAGAAATTACAAGTCTTGCATCTTCTTTGGTTTGCGAAGTACAAATCTAAGACCTTAAGTGGCATAAAAACACCATTCCAGAAGCCTGAGGCACTAGGGAGAACTACATGGACTGGAAAAAATAGGCACATTTCTGAACCACCTAATTCAGGATCCTGTTACTCTTCCACCCCCACTAGAGCACTGCAAGAATGTCAGTCCCTTTATCTTGGACACCGTGAGAAAAGCACCTTCTGATAAAAGCATCCACACCTCTCTCTTCCCCCTCATTCCCTCCCCTGTCCTCAGAGGAGGGCCAGGTTCACGTGAGGCTCTGAGCAGATACTCACTCTCCATTTCCCTGACTAACTGGTTTCCAGGATTATTTTTTCCTTTCTTTCAGGGAATATAATGGGGGGCAAAAAAAATAAAAGGGGGTTGAGGAACTCAGTGCTTTTTAATCTTCCTCTTAGCTGTTTGGTAATAATTAGCATGGGAGGAAATTACCATCTGCATAATGGTAGGAGCAATCACACAACGCCCCTGAATCCCATTTCAGGAATTCCAGTTGCTGCACCTGGTAAGGATAATGGAAGGTGCCGATTTCATGGCCAAAAAAACCCCTTAAAAGATCTTTAAATGGGCTGAGAGGCACACGAAGGGGTGAAGAGGGTTATATTTCATTTAGGGATGATAGAAGAGGAAGTCATTAGGTCATTAAATCGTTTAATTTGCTCTGTAAGCAAATGAGTGCATAAACACCAGAGTTCTGGTCGTATTATCTCTGACTGACCTTCAGTGTCAAATATGCTCAGTTTAGAAAGAAAATGTTTTCTTTTGTCTTCAAGAGCCAGCCCTATAAAAATAGCTCCGGAGCTGAAAGTCAAGTTGTATTCTTTTTTGTTCATGCATCACCATAGAAATTGGTGATGGAAAACTTATTAGAAATTGTCGCTGGAGTCAGCAGATACTGGCTTTCAATAATCTTTGGCAGCACCGTCGAGTAAGAAAAGGGATGTTTTCCAGATCAGAGCTCCTCTTGAAACAACCAGATTGTGCCTCCAGGGCTGTGCGTGAAGCAAGGGCACGGAGAGGGGCTGTGCAAGATAAGGGGGAATGGGACTGAAATGACTCGCTTTTTTTTTTCCCCTGACTAGCAGATCTTTAATGCAGCGCATGCCCCCGCCCCGGCCGCCGGCAGAGTTTGGTCACGTTGTGAAGCTGGGATGAGCTGTCGGCTTGCCAGGAGCTCCCTGCCTTCTCCTGCGCCAGCCTCAGCGCTGCAAATGCGCCTCTGAAAACACAAGAAGCGCTCTGAAAATTTTAGCTGCTCTCATCAACCACTCGTACTTCTTAACCCTTTGCTAATTCCCTGCCGCACCACAGCCTGTGCTGCACATTTCAGGGAGATGAACCTCAATCTGCGGCAGGGAACTCTGCTGCAACCAGATCAGCCTCCCTGCATTCAACACCTAGACTGTCTTGATGCCAAGCCCAATTCCACTCAATGTTCAAAATCTTCACAGATTTCTCTATGCAGCTAGAAGAACCAAGTTCAACACAGAAACTAAATCTGTCCTACTTTAACATCTTTCATCTCCAGCATTTAATTCCTAGCTTTTAATGCATGAGAATCAGCACTTCCCTAAATAAGCTTCTCCACTGCTTTTATAGACTGTACAACATCGATCCAGGCTTTCCCAGTGCCATTTGCTTTGGGATCACCATCATCCAAACAGAAAGTTTGCTGCAGAACAGCAGTGGCAGAAGCAGCTCCAAAAGGGAACTTCAGGAAGCATTACAGATCCAGCCTTGATCCTTCTCTTCTCCTCCCATGTAACTTCTCAGCTCTAAGGAAAATTCATGCAGTCCCCAAAGGAAATACACTTCCTTCCCTGGAGAAAAGGCAGCTGGAAGTCTCCATTTAATTTCTGAAGTGCTTTGCATACCACGAGTGTTATGTACCTCACATTCTGACTTCAGTAAGTTATTATATCATCACGGAAAAACATTATAAATATTACATTGAAAACAAACATAGAAGTATAATTTATAACCACTGACTCAAAACTAGCTGCCTTGGAATTCCCAGGCCATGGGGCCACCACTTGCCTCCACTCATCAGCCTATTAACTTTGTCTCCCACAACTGTGATCACAGGGAAAATGGTGAGATACTTGAAATCTCACCAAGTTTATAGTTAATAAAGTTGTTTAGCATGGATGAAATTATTTCATATTATATTAATGACAGAAATCTTGTATAAAGGAATTTCATGCCTTAATATTCACAGAATTTCAGCATTCTTCACACAGGCTTTGCTTTAATTATCTGTAATGATTAACTACCATCTAAATGGAAACTCAATCATTTCTGGCAGTATGAGAAAGGAGGAAGCTTTACACTGATGCAAATAGGTCAATGAAACATAATAAATGTAACATTTTGGACTAAAAGTTGTCATTTGACTATTCAAATACAAATACTATTCAAATAAAGTCTTCTTTATAGATTGATACAAAGATGCATTGAAAACATTCTCACACAAGGATTAGAACCAGTGTTATCTGCCTGGTCTATAACATGAGCTGGAAGATGCTCTGGAGGATGGACACATCAGGAACCTTAAAAGTATTCTATATTTTGGAGGGAGGAGCAGATTGCTAAATATTAGTCTTGGTAATGGATGATCTCCTTCTGTTGCTCCTTCTTAATCAACTTATTTTTCTCCCAAGATACCTGCTGGGAAGGTTTCCTAGAAGGTAGCAGAAGTGGTTTGGGATGTGATTTCTGCAGTGGTCTTTCAAGTCACTCATTTCTGAAATAGAAACTTGGAGACAAAACTTCCCTCATAGTGAAAAATTCAGAGTGGATGAAAAGGGGAGTAGAGTGAGGATTTTTTTTAAGTGTTTAAGAGATCCTACTACTCTAAAAGATGTTTTGCCTTATACCAAAAAAAAAGAGTACATCTCAGAGAACCCTTAAAGACAGAGCTGTTTAACATGAAAAATAAAGTGTAGATGTACAAAAGCACAGTGGGGTGGGTTTTGGCAGATGCACGCTGCTCCTTCTCCTTTGCTGGCAGAGCTTTCACACAGCCACACCTGCTTGTGTGCAGCTTCCCTTGGCGCTGGAATTCACCAGGACATCTCAGCTGCATTTCAGGCCCAGAAGAGCAGAGGCTCCAGACATCACCACACCCTTCAGAGTCATCTTTGCTCCGAGACGTGCCCCCCATCGCTGCTGAGTCAGCCAGAGCCACGCTGGGCATCCGGCAGCACTGACTGTCTGTGCAACACGGGCTTTGACTCAGCTCATGCCAGCTGATGAGCGAGGGACTGGCCTGGGCACTGGGAGATAATTTACCAAGGTGTTTTGCTGCTCCTGAAGCCAATCTGTAACTTTATGGCATTTTTATGGGAAGGCTTCTATCGGAACAGAAAAATCTAAACTCCAGCCTGGAAGAAGCTCAGATGCACATTCAGAAGAGGAGTGTCTCAGACGCATGCCAGGCCAACATTTCTTAAGTAGTTTATTAAATAATCCCTAAAATGTATACAAAAAGAAGTTTATAGCATTTCAAACCATATAGTATTTCACCCCAATTTCACAGTTGTCCTCTTCCCACACCATAAGGGCCTAAGTTTCCAATCCTGCCTAAGGGTTTTGTTTTGTTTCATGAAGTAAAACCACGGATTTCTTCATAATAGGCCACTTAGGATCTGTATAGTGAGAGTATTTCCAAAAGATCTGACATCCCTTCATTAAAATAGGTTACATGCCTGGTAGACTAAACGTTAACTTGCGAAGTCTTAAACAGATGCTGTACAAGAAATAAATTTTTCGAGGCACATGGTGAAATAGCAGCACTGCTGAAACCAATTGATCCTGTGACATTACAGCGAGAAGATGCTGTAGCTAAGAAAAACGTCAACTTCATTTCAGCCCCAAACAAGTTATAACAGCAGCAATGTTGGCTCAGGGCATTTTTAAGGAATTAATAACCAGCTAGGGTTAGTAGCCTGAGGCAAAGTCAAGGATTAAGCACTATGAGGATAAACACATACAGCAGCTTCAAATAATATAGTTGACTTCAGTTTAATCATTTTGTTTCGCTTTCAAAAAAACTTATGATCTCCAGACAGAAAATATAATTCATATCAGCAAAAGAATATACACATACACACCCCCCCAGGCAAGAGCTGAAGAGATAAATGGAAACACTGTAAAAAGTAAACATTTTCTTCTTAGCAACAGAAGGAGAAAGCTTCCATTGGTTACAATTAAAACAAACAGCCAAGAACTTCAGAAAATAGGCAAATATTCCCAAAGGAGGATACAACAGAGCAGGAGAAGGACTTCTGTAAGGGCACAGAGTGATAGCACAAGGGGAAATGGCTTCAAAGTGACAGAGGGTACGGTCAGATTGCCTATTAAGTAGAAATTCCCTGTGCCAGTGGCTCATGAGGCCCTGGAATGGGTGGCCCAGAGAACTTAGAGATACTACATCTTTAGAAATGTTCAAGGCCAGGTTGGATGGGGCTCTGAGCAATCTGGTCTAGAGAAAGGTGTCCTTGCCCACGGGACAGGGTTAGAACTGGATGATCTTTAAAGGTCCCTTCCAACCCAAACCATTCCATGATTTTATGAAAGAATACCCAAACAATGTTAATGACTGTATGGAAGAGGAAAGGTAACTTAGGTGATTCCAAAGTTGAACATTTCCCCTCAAGAATAGTGGATCAACTTTCTAGCAGAGCCTTCATCAGCCAGAACTGCTCACAAAACTGAGTGAATATACCACTGTTTTTATACTTTCTTTTTCTGCTCAGCTAGCAAATAAAAAATCATCTCTGATATTTCTTTTGTTTGAAAGGACATACTTCTTTTCACTAAAATAAATCAACCCAATAAACTTCAGACTAATCTAGAAAACTTGTAGTCAGAATGGGATTCAGATTTTAGTAACAGGTAAATCAAAAGCATCTTGAAGGCACTGCCATAAGGCTTAAGTTTAAAAGTTCCAATAAAGAATCTAAACATCAAAATTGACACTTGAATTTTTAATAGAAGTATTTTCTTGAATCACTCAAAGTCAGGATGGAATAACTGTAAGACAGCGTGCTCCAGTTTCTTTTTATTTGAGAAGGTCTAAGTGGTTGCTACCCTAACTCAGAGCGCCTGCAGCTGGAATGCTTAGGTTTATCTTTGCAGATCAAGAGGAGAAAGAAGTCTCTCCTACCTGGGTGACTTTTTAACACTTACATCTAAACACAGTACATGGCATTTGCTCTCTTGTAGAAGATAATTTTTTTTCTCTCTCTCTTTTTTTTTTAAGCAGGGAAAGGTCACTCTCTTACATCATTGAAGATGTTTAAAGGACATTGGAAAATTCTGATGTTACTTAAAATTACTTTAGGACTCTTCTTTCAATATTAAATACAGTATAGAAAACTTATAGTTGGTAACTATGAAGATCCCAAGCTGAATCTTTCAGACAACATTTTTCAATTATTACATATACAAAAATCTCTGGAGTCAGTTAAATATTAATGTACAATGGAAAAGTTATTCATCTTTTTAATCTCTAATTTATATTGATATGCCAATAGAAATATATTCATTATTATAATTTACCTTAAAAAATGTATAAAAAGGCAGGAATTTTTAGCCAGGTTTTCGATACTCAAAATGTAATCTGACCTCATTGAAGTCAGAGGATGCTTTGTCATGGACTGAATTAAGACCTCACTGTAAGCTTTTGTTTGATCATTCTTTGTTCAGAAACATGACAGTTACATCCCTAGAGATCTGTTTGACTGGAGTTGTTTCTAGTCAAAACATTTCTCATGCGACCAGCACTTCCTGACTCACCCCAAAAAGCCTGTCACTGCCTAGAACAGCATCATCCACCTCCCTGAGCACGAGCATTACAGCAAGGGACTCCAGAGCTTTGGTCCAAGTTCTTACAATATCCTCCTGGAGCTCCAGGGGAATAACATCCCTGAAGACTGAGACAGTATTCATGCATGAATATCTTACAGGGATGTTGGAAAGGTTAACATTTTGAGAGCACAACACTTCCATCTTGGCAAAAGAAAACATGCATGAGGGAAAGAAAGACAAAACTTGTAATTTATTGAAGACAGAATGGAAAAGTAAAAAAAAAATTACAGAAAACTTTCAGGGGCCTTACAGTCTGATATGGAAAAATCAAATGCTGGAGTATTTTACTAAAGTTCCTTTCATCACAATAGCTGGTGATGAAGAATGAATGAATGAATGAATGAATGCCATTCCCAGAGCTGAGATGTGTTTTCATTGCCTCTTATAGACAGCATATTTCTGAATATTGAGCTATATTCTTCCAATGCTTTTCTACCTATAAATTCTACACTTAGCACAGGGTTATCCATTTGGTGAATTGCAGAAGCACAAAATAAAATGCATTTTATCATGTATATGTGACAGCCTCACTTGCTATTAAAGTATCTTCCAAATACTATCATGTTCTTGAAGAGCTCTAAAATAAACATCAAATCCCAACAACAAGAAGCTCTATCCTCATGAACAACTGAGTGTTACCACAATTTTACCCCAATCTCAAAGTACAAGTATTCAGTTCAAGTCCAGCATTTGCAGGGAATTATCCCATAAATTTTAAGTGTCAGGTGCATCTTCTTTATACCTCTCAGGAACAAGTGGTCATCTAAGTTTTCACTTCTTAGACAAAACAGTTTCCATGCCATCAATCCACAAAGTTGACAATATTATGAAAAAACCCACGCCAACAAACTTGTAATAGATTCAGGCTTCTACATTAAGTTTTATTTCTGCCTTTACTCCTAACTCGAAAATACTAGTCAGTCTCTGTGTTTCAAAGAAGGATTTTTCTGACAGCTCATGCCAACAGTTCAGATGGTTTATCTGCCTAAAAGGGAAAAAAAAGGGGGG
>VXBI01008019.1:199210-225513 GCA_013397375.1 Toxostoma redivivum | reverse complement strand
GAGTCGGATAGTGAAAACAAATAAAAGAGCAAAAACCACAAAGCACCAAGCAAACAAAAAACCCCACATCTTCTCCTTGGAGGTCATCTGGTGTATTCCCAGAGACTTGAGTGCTGGCCACCAGGGGAAATAGCTTGCCTAAAACCAGTCATTATTATCCAGACCAAGTACAATACTTCACAAGTACTTATTTTTATACCTTGTCAACATTTGCATAGTCTTTGTGTCTGGAAATTCCACAGCGACATGCACAAGCTGTCAGCTGCCTTTATGCAATGCTGCATCCTTCTCAGAACTCATAAAATACTGATTTCTAGTTAGACAACATAGCTGTCACATCAAAATACATTCAAACATTTAAATTGTAACACATCGCTCACCCCAAAATCTCTTTCCAAAGCGTATGGGGCACTGAATTTGTGACATTAAACAGACAGAACGGCTGTCTGCTAAAGGCAGCATCCATAATTAATCAAGCAGAACATATGAAGAGTGGTACAATAACAGGAAGGTGGGATTTCAGTCACCTCAGGTAAGGTTTCCACGGGTTAACGCAATCAGCTCACATTTAACTGTCTGAGTTTCCTACAGACAATGGAAAGGGATAAACGGCTTAAGACAGCAATTACTCTTAACTTATCTTCAATTCCTAATTTAATCAAGTTGAATATCTTTCTGTGATTTATTTCTCTCCATTGGTTGTAACCTGAGAGATGTGTAGCTCACATTCAGGTGTTTAAAGGTTAGACATACAAGAGGAAGTAAGATGGATCTTACCTTACTAACATGTTTCATCCTAAAGCATGAGACTGAGAACAGAGGTTTCCTCCACAGCAAGCTCAAGGGATTTGAGAAATGTGGAAATGAAGTTTCATGAAAACGCATAGTGCATAATGCTAGCAAAAACCAAGATCTTGCTATAAACACATGCACAGAGATGGTCTGGGCTTAAAAAATGGGAGTGTGGAGAAGCAGCATCTACGGCAGGAACACAATCTGATCTGACAATTGATGGCTGTCACAGATAGTGCAGGAACAAAATCCCTCAGACTGATGATCAGTGGATCCTATCATTCAAGCACCCAGATTTTCACAGGCATGTGTTAAGGACTGATGCAGGATTGCTGAGCCCCAGTTCTCATGCCTTCAGGAATAAACAGCACATTATGTTTCTCATCAGCTTAGCCAGAGTCCAACCAATCCTTCCCTCCGCAACAAAGAAGTCAAAAGAGCAGATGCAGAACACAGAATGCCAAAGCATTTACCTCATTACCCTGGCAAAAAAAGGTCACACACCACACAGAATAAACTGGACTACAAAGAAACACCCCAGTGCATGTTTATCTATCCTCCACACGATGTCCTGGCACCTGCCATCTTAGATTTCCACTAACTGGAAATTCCAATGAAACATAAGGAATCCTTTGGGCAGTTAAGTACTAGAAGATGGTTCAGAAAGGTTGTAGAATCTCCATCCTGGGAGCCACTGGAAGCTGGGCTAGACTCTACCCCAAGCAAAGTGATCTACACAGGGTTGGACTGGAAGAGTCCAAAAATCCATTTCAACCCTTTGCATCCTGTGCCTGTCCGTTCAGCAAACAGCATCATGTACTGCAAAACCAACACCTATAGCCATATACAGGAAAGCAGCCCCAGTGGTACATCATCCTGCTTTTGACAATTTTCACTCAGAGAGGGAAAAGCTCCCTTTACTCTTGAATAAACATGTTAGAAAAACTTGCAAAACTACCACACTTTTGGCCAAACTACCATTTTGATTACATTTTTGAAGGTGTGAACATCTTTTATTATTCAGTTTATAAACCTGAATTTAGCACCTCTCCTCCTCCCCAGCATCACACCACCCCCAGAAAAAAGAGTCATCACTACACATGGATCAACCACAAACAAAATCATTTAGAGGAACAGGGAAAATTCATCTTTTATCATCTGTGCCACGCAGCAACACACAGCGTCGGATCCAAAACATTTGCAGATCTGACACAGAGGAGCACATGAGTATCAGAATAGGAGAAGAGAGAAAATCTTCTTTCCCATTTCAAAGCTTCCACAGGCACAACAGCTTTCCATTTATTCTGAAATAATGTCATGCTCACAACACAACTCAAACATTATTTTTAAATTGCATATTTACTTTTGACCAAAAAATACAGTGTTTCGGGTGTTTTGTGTGTGTGTGTGTGACTGGTAATTTAATCTTCTCTTAATCAGAACCAGGCCAAGTATTTCTGAGGTACGAAAAACTTTGCTGAACTTCACAATTAAATACTAGACAGCTACACTTTGCCTGATCTGCTGTGCACAGCAACAGAAAGGACAGTCTTTTCTCTTTAAAGTATTACAGTGAGCAGACTTTAAATGGACAGACTTCAAGGTTTTTAAGACCAGATCCCTTCAAGAACATGAGAATTTCATCCAGAATAGTGAGTAAAATATTACTAAAAATATTAGCATAAACATAGGCACACATAATTACTTGCATGCTATTCATTTATTACAATTTATCAGTCGGCTACTTCAGTTCCTGCACTACTCACACGTTCCTGAGCCAGGAACACAAACACTGACAGACTGCACAAAACAGGTCCCAAAACTGCAGCACATCTGAAGACAGGCTCAAGGCCTCCTGGCTTCAGTGTTCTAGCACTGGAGTAACCTTATTTCAGTTTTAAAATGTATTTGATATTAAGCAGTGTATCTATACAAACAATGCATTTGACTTTCACTTCAATAAACAGCATGATGTATGCAATTTAATTATTTTCAAAAATTGCAAGGTTAGTCAACTACAATGCTTGGAGAGTCAGTCTACAATAAATGAAGCATTAAACATTTCTAATTTCAGTCAATAGTCTGGAAACTACTGTAGCTTTCCACTTTTTAGGCATTCCTATTCATAATTCACCACTGGATACAACAAAAACAATACTTTATTCATAAGCTGGGGAGTAGTTCTGTGTTTGCAAGAAGAAATTTAATTCAGGATAAATTCTGAGAAACTTTAAAAGACATTCCTCTCCTGTTGAGTTTTTCTCTTCCCTTAGAAAAAAAATTCAGTGGAATTCAATTTAGGAGATGGTGAAAGCACATTTAAAGATTTGTTTGGACAGATACATACATATTCATTCTGACATTTTCATCTTGATTTTTGACCAGCCACTTGCCAACTGAGGTATCTTTCATATATCTCACTCTCTTACCATAGCCATTCTGGACAAAGGGAAGTTCATCGCTCATCTTTAGATTGTTTTTTAAGATTTTAAAATATAACATCTTTCCTGCAGATTCTGTTTTTTGGGTGTTTTTAAATTAGAATTTAAAACCAGCAGCCTGCTTTAATCCTTGCATGTGGAGGGGACTCCAGGAAAGCGATGAAAGGTTTGCCATGAAAAAGGAAAAGGCAACAGAGACCAGAATGGAAATGAGCACAGAAGACGAAGCCAAAAAAATTTGAAAAGAAAATCAGAGATTAAGATGAATGAGGTAAAACAGAAGTTCAGAAGCAAACATAAAGATTGACAGCTGTCAGGAACTGAATCACCTATTCAATCAACTAAGCAGCTCATCATGGGCAGAAATAAGCTCCTCCAGAACACTTCATCAGCCTCCCTTGAATCTGACTGAATGCAGCTCAGGCTTGCTCTTACATGAAACCTCATTTTTGCTTTGTTTCTTTTTAAAATTCTGCGCTGCAAAGCAATAATCAGCAGTTACTGGTGATCCACTATAATTCAAAAATCCATGAAAACCTGACAAATCGCAGCATCAATTCACAAAATGTCACACGGTAGCAATTACTGTCCTGAACTAGTACTCAAATTACACACACAGCACCTTGTCACCAAAAGCAGAAGGAATATTTGTTTCTGCTTAAACAGAGGAAGACAGTCAGCCACATGTCTGTATAAAATATCACTCTGCTACAAGTCCCTGTTACAGTTTTAAAGACCAAAGTGAAAATGGGTGCAGGACATGCACTTTGCACTGGGTACAAAGACTGGGGGGTCAAGCATGACCAGTGGGGCTTTAAGAGTAACACAGAAAGCTCCTCGAAACTCAGCTCTAGAAGAAAGGGGGGGGGGATATTATTCTGTTTTTTAAGGCTTCTTAAAAGCAGAACTAAATTTGTTAAGACTGTAATAAAAGATGGGCGTAAAGTAGTCAAAAAAATCAGTTCACTTCTGTTAACCAAGGAAACTTGCCCTATTAATTTTTGGTACTTTGGGATTTACAAATAATTTCAAGTCAGAAAGGTTTGTGGACCAAGTAACTCCTGCTCAGGTTTTGCCTGACATCAGCCTCACGATCTCTACTCCTGCACACTGCTAAATGTTCTTACTCACCAGAATAAGGGAACCAAAGAACCAGAAACATTCTTTCACCTTAGCTTTTCTATTGCCACGGAATGTACTTAATCAATATTTATTTAAGCATAGGAGAAAAAAAATATCTGACCATTGTTTAGAGAGCTGATTCTTAGATTTCAATTATCAACAGATCTGTGCTGGTTAAGGAACTCTGAGAGGATTTTAATACAGCGAAGCAATAACACAGGTCATAAATCAGAAAACCCAGCACTCTCCATTAGTTCATTTCAAAGTAAACATAGAAATTAAATGATTGCTCTATAATGTCTCAGAGACTGCAAAAACAACAGCAAAAGGGTAACTACCATACTGATGTAAATGCTTTTATAGGATCTAATCAAGACACGGCAGTGCTGTTTTGCCTTTTAAGTTCTGTTCAGTACTTTATCCGTGTCTCATATCCTTCACCCTCTCACTCCTAAGGAAAAATTCGTATTAGCTTACTTTCACTTCTTGACACAAGAACCATTTTCAGCCTGATGCAAAAAGTGAAGAGCTGAAGCTTTTTAGGGGAGGGCTCAGTTAGCAATTTTCTATTCCTCTCCAACCTTCAGACCATCTTGGAGAGACAGGAAGAGACAACACGGTACAGCAGATCTTGGGGCTGTGGTTGACTTTCCTGGGATTCTGAATATGAGAGAAGGGATGCTGCAGAGGTTTTGGCTGGTTACACACGGCCACTGACTGCTGCTTTGTATAATGAGTATCTGACTTATTTGCAACTAGGGGACAACCCCAACTTTCAATTTTTCAGAGAACAACCAAATTATGGCATTATACCCATAATTTTTATTATTCACTAAGTCCCTTCTCACCATAAGCACTTATTACCTTATTTTTTTATTTACCAGGTGCCTTTTTCCCCTGGATACACAAAACACTTTCCACAAAGGATAACTCCCTTTTCCTTTCCTCAACTTCATTTTCTACACTGGCTTTTTCTGAACTCTTCAAACTAAGTATTATCTTCAAAGTACACAAGTTTACTGATGTGTCATTTCAGCCTGATGCCCTAAAACAATATATACACTAATAAATCTTCATAAAATGCAAATGGCCAACCGATTCATCAACTGACTGCATTGCTTTGTTCATGATTCTGTAACCAGTTTTCAATACATTGCAGAGTGTCAAACATTACTCAACAGTAATTTATTTTTCAGGACACTTACTTCATGTGATGCATACAAAAGGCTGGGATCCACTTAGACAGCCCTATGTTCTTTGCAAAACTTCTAATAATCTCAAGAAGTACTTTTTTCCAGCAATGCTTCATTATTTCAACTCATCACACTTCCTGCTCACAGCTCCATTATCCTCTGGTTTCTTTGTTTTTCCTTCCCAAAAGGGAAGGATTTAGTTGGATAGTGAAGACAGTTTTTACTCAATAAAAACATTAAGGTTATTTTCTTCACTGTTAACCAGACTTGAAATATGAATCTCCATTGTTCCCTTTGCTTTCCTCTAACAGGATCAGCCTAAGATGTGATTCCGAAGGTAACTGCAGTAATTGCATGAAATGAACTAATTTTACCAAGTTGATGATATTTTGTCACCCAAACATGTCACTTACTACACCCAGCAAAGTCTTCTATAGGTGTGTCAGCTGGACTCTTCATTGCTTTCTAATTGCCTTTGCTTCTTTCTCACTGAAGGCTGATCAAACCCAATTCCAATCTCAGCTCCATACCAAGTCTGTCCGTAGCACTGGCTAAAGCATCTTTACTTCTTCAGCTGAAGAATGAGGATAAAACACCCCATGGTCACACACCCCAGGCCTGTGTGTGCCTTACCAAACAGTTAGAGCCTGCATCCTTGCCTGTGCCAGCCTCCTGCTTCATTCCTGGCAATACTTGTTTATTTGTGTTCTGCTTCAAAAATCCTTTCATTTTCTCCTTGGGGTTTTTTTTCCCCTCCTTTGCATTAATTTGTTTTGCTTCTAAAATGGAATGTAACAGCTAGTTAGTAGTTCATAGCTCATTTATAGTTTATTCACCTTTTGTTGCTCTACATTTTAGTTCTCCTTATTTAAATTAGCATTATGTGCTGGGATTTTAGCATTAAATACATGCTTTTCTGCCCAGTTTCACCTCTTACAAGTTCCAAACCCATGAAATACATTATAAACAAAGACCTACAACAGAACATATAAAGCAGCACTTAGAAATCCAGTTTGCCAGTGATGGATTAGGGATTTACATTCCCAAACTACCAAATACAGTGGTCTCCTTGACCACCCAGCTACGGTGATTTATAGGCAGTGACAGATTAAGCACTCTTCCTGGTTACATATCATTAGTGGAAATCAAAGTCATGTCAGATATTGATGGTAATACCTTTCAAAGGTACATTACTGGCCAAGCTTTATGAGCAGCTTTCACATTAATTATTCAGTGAACAACAATGCTTAAAATATATGCATATATATACTCTTGGATCCTTGGACTATATTCATCACTGATGATTTTGAAGGAATGGAAAATGAACTCAAAGCTAACCTGTACATGGAAGCAGTAAATTCAGGCTTCTCAATGTATAGATTTACTATTGTGAGTCCATTACATTGAAGTGCAGTAAGACATCTCAATTTCAAAAGCAAAATAAATATCCTAAATATCTAGATTCTAGCATTAAATAAACACAACTCTTTTTCTTTAGTTGCTGCAAACCTATTCAAATCACTGACCAAAAAAAAATATTAAGTATTTAAACTTCCTTTTATAGGCATACAGTCTTTCTGGGTTATGTTATTGTACGTTATCAATACCCTATTGATTAAAACTAATCTATTATAGGCACAGAACAATCCAGTGTTGATGCTTATTTTAAAATTGAGAAGTGATGAAAGCAATTTTCATAGCCCATTTTAAACTTTCACTCAAAACATGTAGGTTAATGGAAGTTAATATAAACAGCATGGAACAGCAGGACTAGAATCTGATGAGAAACAATCAGAATAATTTGGTCTGCCAGCTGAAAGGATACACATGTACAACTAAATTGAACTTTGTTTATGCCTTTTGATTTTCAAGCCTTCTCTAAGATGATTACTCTATCTCCAGCTCTATCAAGGGAAAAACGCCTCCCTCTTTCTGAATCTGCTTCTAAATCAACTTTTTAAATATTGTTTTTACAATATTAGGTATGTCACACTATTTAGTTTCTGCTCTAAACATCTGCAAAGAAAATGTACCTCCCACATCTCCTCGCCTGCTCCTGACTTTCTCTACATCTGCTAGTATTATTTTTATAGTCTCTGATTTGTTCTTGTCATTTTTTGATGTAAACAAGATTAGGGGAAGCCCCTTTTTGTTTCTCCTCTCATATACCTTTGAGAAATAGGATCTTAATTACTGTGCCAAACCATTTATGCAGCTGCAAGTAGTACTCCCGGGCACTTCAAAAGAGTTCTTGACCAAAAAGAAATCTCAGATGCTTTATAAAAATAAGATTGTTCATGATGAATGGAATTAAAATGAAACATTACCTAAGTAGGGGTGCACAGTAAATGATGAGATTTAATACAGGAAAATAGCAAGGCCTCCATAAGCAGCCTGCATTATGCTCGTGTTTATATTAAAAAAGCTGCGGCACTTTTTACCCTTAAGCGTTCGTTTCATTTTGTTCACAAATTACATCCACTCTGCCAGACACCATTTATAATGGCAGACAATCAGATCAGACACGACACTCAAGGGTTTTTATAAACTTCACATTAAAAAAGCAGCATGTCAGTAGATTTGGCTACTACAGGTTTCCCCCATCATTTAATTCCCATTTGTCTTAAATTGGTAAATGGCTTAAAAGTCGCTGCACACAGTCACTCACGTAACCACACCACACATGCAATGCTCCAAGCCTCTGCTTTCAGGAAATCACTTCAAAAAATTTGCTTTTGTGCCACTCTCAAAGTCCAGGGAATGTACTTCACACTGGAAAGTTCTCATTACAAGCTTCCCAAATAAATATTTTGAGACACAAAAATGATGTGAACTTTAGTTCAACAGGTTTCTTTTGATGCAGTGATGAGGACAGCAGTGATTTGTTATACACTGTGTTGAAAAAGAAAAAACCCACTGTACTTGATAGCACAGAGTTATCAGAACTTACTTAATTAGCATACGTGAAAATTGTTTTTCAAAAGTAGACTGCAATTCACTGCAAGTTGTGCTTGGGCACATTCTGCACAGTAAGGTTAGTATAAAATAAATTATCCTGAAAAATAATTATATTATTCAGTAATTTTTTTACAGATTCCTTTCTGAATCTTCATATTGAGCTTCCACTTATCCACGTTTTTTATTAAGAAAATGGATACCTAATCTAATAATACCCTAGACACAAGCGACTTCATGAATTGTAAAAGTTAAAACTGGAAGAATTATATCTCTCATAAATCAGAGCTCCTCTATTAACATCAGGAAAGGATTGTGGAAATTTCCATCCCTATCAAGTACTGCCCTGAAAGAAACCAGACCTTTGACGTGACTAGCACAGGCTGCCCTCAAGACCATCAGGAAGAAATAGTTTCAGATAGGGAAAGATGTGGGACTGTAACAGTGCCTTGAGTTTCACCAGGAATGAAAGCTCGGACACAGGGACGAGTGGAGGGGCAACGCTAGGGAGCACAAGGAAAATTCATGGAACTATCCTAAAAGTGGCTGCAAATGAAAGGACTGTGAGTGTTCAAAGCAGGGAAAGCAAGCTCTGCTCTCAGTCATTCCAAGGGATCTCTGGAGCTGGATAAAGTGAGTTCCTTTCTGTGGAGATTTTGCAAAGGCACTCACCGCCATCGCTCATGCTGTGGCTGAAGCTACTGAAGGATATCAGTGCTTAATGGACACACAAAAATCCATCAGAACATGTGGCTACAACATCTGTCAAAACATAGGAATTAAAACCTAGCAAAACTCACTATTAAATTGGCAAATTTCCTAGATTTTGGTGGGGTTTTTGGAAGGATATGGCTTGTAAATTTGTAGCCAGAGATTCTAATACATGTTTTTGCTCTTCTAGCATTTGTTTCATCAGGTTCACAATTAGTTTATTATATCCCAATAGTCTGCATCCAGTAGAGGATCCATCTGTTAAGGAGATGCAAGTCACTTTAATACACTTCATGACTAGGACATGGAAACTGAGGCTAACTTTTGCAGAGTTACAGAATAATAATTCAATTTGAGATGCAGTTCCTAATGATTCAAGCAGGCCATTAAATCACACATGATAAGGCTCTAGAAACCAAGGGATCTTAGGCTACATTGTCAGTGTCTAAATCAACACATCTACAGAATGACAAACATATTTTCCTACATCACAAAGCACATTTTGAGAGCTGGCAAGCTCAAAGTTTGAGGTGGGTGGGTTTTTTTCATCTTTCTTAATTATGTGGTTTTGTCAATCATATAAAATTCCCTCGAAACAATGACCATAAAGAAATAGTGTCATTACTAATCATTGAATGATCACAGGCAAACCGAACCCCAGCAACAGTATCTGACAGCTCCCAGGGGATACAAGTGCTGTCAGTCCAGAACCTGCCACATTAAGAAGTCCCTTAGCTGAGCTGTTCTTCTGATGAAGAACTGAAAGGTGCACAGAGCTGTAAGTAAACAAGTGGAAGAGTTTCCTGCAGAAAGTTTGCAGCAGCTGCTTTTTCACTTGGAACGAGAATATCTTGGTCTGCAAACAGCTCTCCCAGTCCTGGCATGGCACCTGTACAAGGACTAGCACTGCCTGCCTCACTCATTTAGTACCCAGTGCTCTATCCGTGATTTACTATGGATGTGAATTGTTGGTGCTCTGCCCTAGCTCTCGTGCAGTCAGACCCCCTCTCCCACCTTGGCTGCATGCCACAGGCCCAGCTGCAGTATTTAGTATATCCAGGTATGCCACACACATGGAACTCCTCAGTCTTCCCAAGGCCAAGACGAACTCAGTTACTCCTTAAGAGAAATATTCTTCCAAAATATCAGTTAACTTCTTAAACACAGCTGACATATGAAAGTCTCCAAAACACTTATAAGCCTGAAAGAATTTATACAACAGAAGGCTTAGGGGTGACATTCCCAGTACCTGAAGGGAGTCAGCAAGATGGAGAGGGATTATTTACAAGAGCATGGAGTGACAGGACAAGGGGGAATAGATTCAAACTGACAGAGAGCAGGTTTATATTAGATATTAGGAAAAAATTCTTTACTGTGAGGGTGGCATTGAAATGAGGCTGTCCAGAGACACTGTAGATGACCCATCACTGGAACTGTTCAAGGTCAGGCTGGAAAGGGCTTTGAGCAATCTGGTCTAGAGGAAAGTGTCCCTACCCATGGCAGGAGGTTGAAACTGGATGATTGTTAAGGCCCCTTCCAACCCAAAACTTTCCATGATTCATGATGCATGATTCTATGCATTGATGGAATCAAAACTTACTTCAGGTGAAAAAGTAGGTGCAAAAGTAGCAGCCTCTCACAGGGAAGGACGTGGGTATCAGTGAAACAATTTGGACTGGGGGAGAAGGACACAAGAAATGGGGGCAGCACGTAACTCTCAAGTACTACATTAGCACTCTGAGGAAGAAAAGGAAACTGCACTTGCCAAGGGAATAAGAGAGCTATAGAGAAAGGGGCTATAATATATCCTACAAGGATGGAAAAGTAACACTGGAAAATAAGGAGCTGCTTCTTTCACCTCACAGCAGCAATGAAAAAAATATTTAAACCTGGTAAGAGTGGTATATTCTTCATTAGTATTAGAATAAAGACAACAGTGCACTCCCAAAACTTCAGACGGAAGGGAATAGAATCTTTTAAATATCAAATATAAAGATAAAAAAAGGTTTATGAAAATAATCCAAAAAGCTACTAGTGCACCTTTCAGAGGCGTAAGTAATATATTAATGACTGAAAGAACATAAATATTTGTTATGCCCTTGATACAGCCCAATAGAATAAGCCCTGACAGATCAGCATTTATTTTGCTGACCACTGGGTGTCCAGATTCATCTGTTGCAATTAATTCCAGTGGATTGGAGAGGAAATACTGCACAGTTCTGCCAGTCACAAGCAAATGTTGTAATACCAGGTAACCAAGTCCTTCCCAGGACTGACAATGTTCTTCCATCCAGCAGCATTGGGACACTCTTGCAGAAAGGCTCTGACTCCCCCCTTTATCTAAATTAGTTTTACATCAAGAGTTCCTACTTTCCTGCTGTCAACTACCCAATGATGAATTGATAATGCATTTTCATGAAGGACAGTGTACATATATAATAAAAAATAATGATGTTGCTTCCATACTTCATTATAAAGTTTTCATTCTTTTTATTCAGTTTGGAAACTGACACAAGCCATTAGCTGGATTTCCATTTCAAGAATAAATTCATGGTTCACACAGATGTTATTTCAAAGGCAGAATCTTGCTGAAGATACTGGGATATAGTACATGAGAAAGTGCTTTGTGAGGGTTTGGGGGGGTTCTTGGTTTTGGTTGTTTTTTTTCTTAACTACCACAGCAATGATGTCAAGTCACCCACAGCTTCTCATTTTTGTGCAACATGCATCATTCTCTGAAAAAAGTGCAATAGTGCAGGTGTGCAAGTAATAAGATCTTATAAAGGAGAAACAATCTTGCTCGTAAAGTAAAATGATCAAACAGCTACTTTAGTCTTATTGCATTCTGATACAAACGGGCTACATGGGACCAAACCACCAAGGCCTATTCCACAAGGAACCCGTGTAAGTCATCAAGTGAGCCCTATTTCCTCTTCTAATTTAAAAAGTTTCATTATCTAGAGGAAGAATGTAGATATGTTTTTAATATCTGTCTGTTACATGTATGAAGAAGGGCTTTTATTAATAACTACCAGGAAACAGGCACACTGACCACAGATCTCTTGGCTTCACCTCACCACTGCGGAGGAAAGCGCACGTCTTTCATCGAGAACGGCAATATATTCCTCCAGCTTACTATTTCACATCCTCTCTGAGGCTTTTAACCACGGGACTGAATCCTGGACAAAGGAATCAGATGCCCAGAACGAAAGGCGCAGGGGAGCAGCAGCTATTTATCCACTCTTTGCAATGTTCTTGTGACAGTGTGAAGCGAAGCAGCCGCCACCGGTGCCCACCGCCGCTGGATATTGAACGGTGGCGCGCAGCGGAAAGGACCTTTCCATCAGACGTCTCCAAAGATCCTCCTATTAGCAAGATTTAAGGAGGCCTTTGTCATCTCAAATATGCTCAGCTGCTCACCGCATGGCAAAGCAGTGTAAGAACCATTTAAAGATGTGTCTGACATCATTAATCTGTTTGCCCTCTGACCCGCGGAGCTGAACTGTAACTATGGCGACTAAAGCTTGACCTTACTACGCTGAGAAACTTTAAAGCTCGGTCGTATTTTGGGTCACATTGTTAGGATGAACAAAGGAATAAAGAAGAAATGTGACAGTTTCCTGGGAATTAAGGTCAGCAGGTCAATTGCCCTAAAGCTTTATTGTTATATGATAAGTAAGACTAGCAGAAATCATTTTTAATCAATTGGAATTAAAAACCAAAAAACAACCAAAATCTAGAGCTTTTGTTGTCTGAAGTAGAAAATTGGTCTCTGTAAAAGCAATATGTAGCCCATCATTGAGCACAATTACTCAACAGTCTTCCCTCTACCATTTACAGCACAAACACTGGAAAAAATGGGCAGTAGGTATCATTTTCACATCCTCGTATCAGGTTTATTGTTAATTCAAGATTTGGGGGTGTGTGAAACGTATTTATTAATAGGTTTCTGGAATTGCATTTGCTAAAATTGTCAGTGTTTTCCATCCTCCCTTTTCAAATGATTCATGAAAGTAGGTGGGAATAAGCAGCTTGAATACACTGATTTGGAACATCTGTGTAAAAGCAGCATATGTCTTAGGCTGGGAATAAATACAGTACAGGGGCTTGTCCTAACTAAAGGGTATGACAAATACCAATCCAAATATTTACAGTCTATAAAATTAGGCTTACTAACACTGTTTATACAATTAGGTAGTGTGAAGCAGTTTTCACTTTAATCATGCATCAGCAAAATTCATAGGTGTCTCCTCCATTTTATGATAGTTTCTAATTTATTCAATAAAATTATTCTACAATAACCACAGTTATTCAAATTATTCTACAAATAATCACAAACATATTTTTTAAGCCTAAAAATTTTTCAAATATTAGGTATTCCAACGCAACCCATACAGGACCACAAATGTATCCTATAACAGCAGGTAAAAGGCAGATAGATACAAAAGATCTAAGTTGTGTATTGATTTACCATGTTGGGTTTTTTAATTTCTCACATCATTACTGAAGAAAAACTATTATAATGCAAAAGTGCGGCACAGACTGTGCATAACATGCCAGTTTAGCTAAGCATTTCACTCACACAAGTATAAAGTGTGTGAAGGAAAAAGCCTGAGAAGGAAGGTTTGTGAAGCAGTGTCTCCTTTCCCAGCAGGAAAATTAAACATATCTCAACAGAGTGTTTTGGGGTTCTCCACAATTAGTATATTTTATTTAAGTATCTAATAGTTTTGTAAGTGGATGCTAAAACAGTGGCACTTGTTCATTAAGAAACATTACCGAAGTACAGAAGTACAGTGCAGGGCAGAAGTACCAGCTCAAGCTTCTCATGACTATGAGTGAATACAAAAGCTAAATTCCAGGCACCCTGTAAGATTGTCCTCTCTGCTTTTCTTTTTTTTAATACTCCAGATGTCCCTGAGAAATAGAATTCTATAAAACTGGTTTTAGATGGTCTATAGACTGTCTGACAAAAAAGCATGCCGAAAATGATGCCGAAGTGTGAATGCCATCGATAAAGAATTCAAATTTTGTTTAATTCTTTTTTATTCTGAATTTGTGTTGTTGTTTGAGCAACAAACTGAAGCAATCACTGCTGCAGCTGTATCCATCCTGAGGAAAAAACATTAATGGCTCTAGAAAAGCACTAAAAAAGCTCTTAAGAAGGAATTCAAAACCTAGAAATTTTGTTTCAGCATGGGCAAACAGAACAATGTAATTAATATATGCATCCAACAGCAAGGTAGGAGTGATTTACCTGCAGCCATTAAACCCCAGAATATGTGACAATTCTGATCACACAGATTTACTCATCTTGCTGAGAATGTCCAACACCACTACCACCAGGCAGATCACAAACTGGAACAGGTTTTAACACCAAGGGCAGTTTGGAGGACAAGTATGCAACGGTTCATTTTAAGATATGCAGCAGACTCTTCACCTTGGAAGACAGGGTGCCTTTTGAAGCTGTGCCTGTGACAGCTGCGATACCAAAAAATAGTGTCAGGGAGTTATTTGGGCCCCATTATACAGAAGGTCACTCTAAATGTCATAGTGGCACACCAGGTTATTTTCATCTTCTCTCAACTTGATACAAAACATTTAAGAGACAAAATGCACTTGCTCTTAATAAACTATCCTTTTGAAATCACTGTATTTTAGCATTGTTTTAAAAACAGTGACAAACTAACAAACTTGCCATCTTACTGCATAAACCCACAATGCTGAAACTTGGCACAGAAGGGGGGCATTCCCAGGTGCCACACTCCCATTACCTACTCATGAACGAATAATTACTCTGGAAGTCAAAAGAGACCCTGGAAAACGTCTAAAATCTCAACAGTTATTACTTTTATACAAGAGAATCCCATCTGAAGTCATACATTGAATTACTACTGAGTTGGCACAGAAATGGATTAAAGCCAGGAAATTCTAAGTTTAAGCTGACTCGCCATCCTTAGCACAGTCTATTGTCCTTTATCCCTAAAATTTAATTAAACCTCAGTCCTGACCAGTTGTAATAAGTAGTACAGAAAACTGATTATCGGAATTGCTTTCCTCCAACAGTCTATTGTGCTACACTTCCTCTCTGCAAAATACAAAAGACCCTATGTACATTTTTCTTCCTCTGTGAAAAGAGGGCTGAAAAAAAAAAATCCAGTCTGAACTTTTATTTAGTTGCCAGTTGTGCTATGGAATGAAACTAAGCATTTTCTTTTAAAAGTTGATTCAAATTCAGTACTTAATCATGCCATAGCAGAGCAAGAGCAGCAACAAATTATGTTACAATTACATTAGAAATTCTTCTACAAGATTTTGTTTTCAGTCACTTTTAATCTTTCAATAGCTGCTGTTTCTCGGACTGATATTTTCCTAATAACATTTGTGCCTGCAACTAGCTGCTCTGATCAGAGACATTTGGATTGTAAGGAAAATATGTATGTGCATGTGTGTGCAGAGCACAGACAGAGAGGAAAGCAGTCACATTTGATTAGAAAAAAAAGTTCTAGAAACCATAAAATACTTCCTTTATTCTTCTGCATGTTTTTTTTTTTCCTTATTCTGGGAGATTATTTACTCCTGTACTAACCAATTTGTTTTCTCTGCTGCAGATCACTGAAATATACTATTACAAAGTAATGGTTTTAAAATTTAAAATGCTATGAACTCCACTTCAAATAACAGGCCCAAAACACAGGCCTCAAATGCCTACATTAAAGCAGACACACCACTAACTGGATGGATGACTAAGCCATCCAGAAAGAGGTAAAAGAGCTGGCAGGCCACAGGACACACAAATTGAGAGCCCAGGTTTTAAAATTCCTCTTTGTCTGCAGTACTCTCCCTCTTACCCAGAAAAAGTCAGATGACTTGAAGATATCAAATAACATCTGTTTTCTAAACAACACACTAATGCCTACAAAATGTATAACACCCACTTTTGAAACAATACAGAAGACAGCTCAGTCTGCAAATCCAAAAACTTTAAAGGAATCTTAATTAGCAATTTCAAAAAGATGCCTATAATCCAGGCAGCATATCACTGCCACAAGATGAAATAAAAAATACGTGTGCAAAGCTATCCATGGTATTATAAGGATATCCAACAGAATTCGAAAGCCTTTGGGTTAAACCAATTAAACTTGTAGAGCTTCCAAGTGGAAAGATACAACCCTTCCCAGGCCAGCAACAGGTCAGTGCCTGTTACAGCGATGCCTCATTGTTCCTCTGGTAAATGACTCCTGGTTTGGCCGCCACAGCTGCCTTCATTCCCATCCACCTCTGCTTTCTGCCACAAACACAGCATAGCAACATGTTTGCTCGCCAAAATGAAAATGCAAATCCCCACCATGTCCTCCTAGCTCTGCGGCCCAGCTTATGTAAATATGTTTTCCTAGTACACAGCGTTCTATAGATTGGGGTACCATAGAAAAGGACAAACTGACATTCCTTGTGTTTCTGCACAGCATTCCTGGGTTTATAGAGGTACAGTGATGTTTTCCCAGCAGTCACTCCAAAAGCAGCTGATTGCCAATGTTAGTAACTTCTCTTCATCTCTAAGAAGGGAATGAACCCAAATCACCCTAGGATAAGAAGGCAGGTAGATTTCAGAGCTGGCTACATAGGATTAATAATCATAGAATCACAGAACATGCTGAGGTGGAAGGGATTCATCAGGATCATTGAGTCCAACTCCAGGCCCTGCACAGCACATCCCAAGAATCCCACCATGTGCCTGAGAGCATTGTCCGAATGCTTCTGGAGCTCTGTCAGGCTTGGTGCCGTGACTGCTTCCCTGGGGAGCCTGCTCAGTACACACCCACCCTGTGGGTAAAAAACCCCTTCCTGATATTCAACCTAAACCACCCCTAACTCAGCTTCACTCCATTTCCTCGAGTCACTGGTCACGAGAGTGAAGAGATCCTGCCCTGTCTTTGGCAGCACCCACTGCTCAGGGACTCCCAGAATAAGCGCTGCACATTTCATCAATAGTTACATGAGACTGTTTCTACTTGAAACCTTAAGTAACACAAGCACCACATTGCGAGAGCAAAGGGTTGCTACAGTCACGACAAAATGAACAGCTGCCACACAATTTGATGAAAGTGCCAGTTTCCATGCCAATACCTCAATCCTTTCAATGAGGCATTTGGCCAACATATTAAAATCCTTAGACCATCGGGAAAACAACAAAGTAATTCCACAGTAACAGCCCCAGAATGTTATGGCATCTATTGTTATTAAAAATACTAGAATTACAGGTTACAGAAAGAGATGAGTATTTTTTTTTAGTTTCATAAATTGAAAAGCAAAGAAGAAAAATGTTTTTGTAGTAATATGACAGGCGACATAAACCGTAAGAAATTTGACAGCTGCATATGCCAAACTCGTACGTTTACTAAGAGCAAGTCTGTACGAGACCTCTAAGGCAGAAGTTCACAGATGCAGCGCTGAAGTCAGTTTTGAACAGTGATGGTGGGTGGAAAACCATAACTAGCAGGCAGCAGGGCTTTGCAGTTGTTTTGCAGGCAGCTGAGAACGGTGAAGTAAATAAACAAATAAGTGAAACTGAGCCAGCAGCAATTTGTGATGTGCAGTGTGACTGGCTGTCATTCAGAGCTGGCTCATCTGCTCTTTGAGTGGATGGATTTGACTTGAAACCATTCCATGCACACATACACGGAAAGTTTCCATTAAATCCATGGAGACTAAATAGAGCACCTAATGAGGCTTAAAACTTGACTTTTCACCTCTCTAAAAAGCATACCTGCAGTACAGTTAAAGCTGACCACAAAAGCCAACTTCAGCTCCACAGTGCAGAACACCAGAGCCAACAATCAAAGTGCAGTGGAACAGGATGGTCCCACAGGCACCAGCACTTGTCTGGCACCATCATGGGCTGCATGGAAAAGCAGCACCAGCAAAATGTATTTCATTCTGGGAGGAAGTCTGCATTTTTGGCAGCTGAGCTGACTAAAGGCCTGGTCCAACACAAGCTGATGCAGAAGTGGAGATGGGGCTGCCCTCTGCGGCAGCAGCCAACCAGATGTATTCCACAAAGCCATTTTTAGATGCTCTTGCCTGGAGTATTGAGGACCTGAACTCAATAACCTGAATCCCTTCTCTTATGTGCTTCTGGGCTCCGCTGTGTGCACAGAGCACAGAGAGCACAGAGCTGACCCGGCACAGGCTCAAAATGATTGTGGCTGAACAATCCATAGCAATCACGACTTACTCGCTAAAGAATTTACAATTGCAATCAGAACCTCTCCACAACCCCTGGGAAAATTATCAAGAAGAAATGAAATAGGCTTTGTTATATCCATGAAAAATAACATAAAATAACATCAACTAGAAATAAAGACAAACACTAGGCAGGCTAACAACAAATGGAGTTTTCATTTCTCACTGGGGCTATTTTTAGATGCATTCATATTTAAATATGAAGGTAATTTCCCAGTGCAGCTGTTAACAGCTCTTCCTGAGCTTCTCTTGGAGTTTGGGTGTTGCATCTGCTGGCATTTGCAAGGCAAACGCCTGGTTTCAGTGCATAATAACTACAAAAGCAGATGTTTCAAGCATCACCTTCAAAAATCATGCTTTGCATCTCAGGGGGTACTATGGTCAATTTATTTGCAAAAGGTTTGAGGTTTTATGTACAAAACTATGTTGCTATTGTAACAAGCATCTTGCATGGTTTTTAATCTACCTGAAGATACGCTGAGGTACGTATCAGGTGAACAAAACCTATAAATGATGTGCTAGTTTGGGCTGCTGGTGGTTTGAGAAATGCATGATTTGAAAGAATCATTGCTAAGGTCAAGAACTACTCCAGTTTTAATGAGGGACTCTGCTTCTCTCATTCAGACGAAGATTTTATTTTTTCTTTGTCAATAAGTGGTAATTAAATAGTTCTCACACATTCTACTGTATCTGAAAGCCTGCTTATGTGGAGAGAGATCCAGTAATGCTTTAATTAGGACTACAGACATACTATATTTGATTCAGATCATGGGTCCAGCTAGCCCTGTCAATACCACCACCACAGTTTTTGCTTTCACAGCAATGTGCAAAACTGAGTTTTGAACCTCCCAGTTTTTGTCAAAACACCCGAAGATTAGAAATAGATTTATATTCTGATTTAAAAACCCATCAGAGTACCAAGCAAAGAAATGAAAAGCCAAACCACTCAAGAGTGTATATCACTGATCTCTCTATCCCATGGCATCACTTACATGCTAATGACTGTGCTACAGGCCTTGTGCTCAACCTGCTGTCCTGGAAGCGCTAGGCCTGCCTTTGACATTCGTTACAAAAAGGAATCGAGACAAAGCCTCTGGCAATGCCACAAACCTTCAGTGAAGAGCAGTGGGGTTTAGGGAGGAGAAGAAGGTACTACAAAGCTACTACAGTGTAGACCCCTTTTAGGGGAGACAAAACCAGACCCATCTGGGTATGTGAAAGGCAGGAGCTTGGTTTTCTTACTTGTAGGGTGAGAGGAGAAACAAGAACTCAAAGAAAGAGTCAGACTGTTCTTCACTACCAAAGCTGCTGTTGTCACCTTCTCAGGAAAGTCAACTCTCTTACATGCTGCACATCACGCACAGCCACATCCTTTGGGTCAGCCAAAATGCCTTTGTTTTCCTGAGTCACAGATCTGAAGGTCTCTTATGGGTTCCTACAGGTTTCTTCTCTTTAGGACTCCCAACACTTATCCCAAGGCCTTGGGACAGGCAGTAGCAATTAGTGTATGTTCACCAAAGGCCAAAGAACAAAACCTTTGAGGAAGGAGATTAAAGATACTCTAAGGAAGGGAAAAAAAAAAAAAAAAAAAAAAGAAAGAAAATGAAGAACACTGCTCCAGATATAAAGCTTAAAATTAATTTCAGATCCTGAGTCCCATGAAAATTCAGCCTCTTACCACTTCAATGAACCTCATCCTCAGTAAGCAGCAAGTCATACCCGCTAAATAATGTATGTCCATCACCTGCTCAAAGTAATTCCCAGGTCTCACTTCCCCGCTTACCAACAAGTTCTGGGCAGATACCTGGTGGGGGAGAGCTTCTCTCACTCCTCAGTGTCCCCAGTCATTCTAGGTGGTGGAACTGGGTAAAAACTGAAGAGGGATTGCTCTAGGAATACCTGGGAAGCCCTCCAACCTGAATGTGCTTCTGGGACTCAGAGGAAATAGGATGTCTCTGCAGAGCATGCCAGTGCTTTAGGAATGACATCTCCTTTGCATTTGAGGTAAATTCTAAACAAAATTTCATGGTTAAAAAGCAAAATCACCATTAATAATGTACTACTAGGAAAGAAATGTGAAAGAACACACACATATGCCTTACAACTATTTTTTTTTCTGTTAAGCTTCAAGGATCTTTCCACAGCACATTCAGCCAGCAGATGCTAAAAACACGCCAGCGCCCACACCAATTCACGCAGATGGTGCTGGTGGGGTTGAGCCTCGTACAAAACTTACTTGTCTTCTCAACTAAGATACAGTTTTTGCATGTGTTTCCCTTTCCTGAGTCAGAATTTCATCAAATGTAACTACATTTCTCATGGCCAGAGAAATTTCAAAATTCCTGTTAACTCAGTTTTAATGACCATATCAACCCATAACTTTCTGCCAGCCCCACTAACTGCTGCTGTGCAAAGCTAATCCTGAAGCAGCCTCTCTTGCTGTACAGAAGAAGACAAAATAATAACCCCTGCTCACGACTAAATAAATCTGTTCAGACAATGTAAACTTACTCCTTCCTGAGAATAAACACTTTTGAGTTATTCATATATTCAACACTGGCACAGTCTTTCGTAATTTCAAACCCAGGTATTACACAAGCAAATCAGCAAATGCACAGACTCCGGCTCATTGCTAGATGTTAACACAGACTAGACACAAACAACTAGGGTGGTACATTTGGCCAAAATAGTGTGCTAATGCTTTGATTTGATTTGCCTGCAAAGCAAGGGGTGTACATTTTTGTAGAGATTACAGATCACCACCTAATGCCTTCAGCAGCACTGTATCTCCATATACTTGCTTTGTGTTTACAAGAATGCTAAATATTCAAATGGGGGAACTCATACATTATACAAGTGCAGAAAACTTGGCCACTGTAATTTTACCAGATTAGACCTAAGTGAAACTGCTCAACTAATAGGAGGAGGAAAAAAATAGGAAACTCTCTAACATGCAAAAGGGGCCAAAGAAGGACAATGAGGGAGAGAAAAGAGTTCAGCAGAAGCAGAAGCAGCTTCTCCCGGCATAAGATCAATGCTCAAAAAGCTGGAATGTGAATGTTCCCATGTGGGTTGATGCGTGGAGAAACAACTGTCGGGCACTGCGGGAGGAGGAGAGGAGCTGGGTAAGAGGCAGGGCGTCTGCAGAAAGCCTGGCAGAGGCAGGCTGAGTACAGGGAGAGGAAAGACAAGGGCAGAAAATCCTCCGGGGCTATCAGGAAGTAAAAACAAAGAGAAAGGACCAGACAAATTATTTTCATGGTCTGCAAATAGACTTGAGAGAAAGCATGTGACTCTCAAGCTTTCAGAATAAAGCTATGAAGAACTGAGATTCATGAAAACTGCCTATGAAAATATAACAAGAAACATGAACTTTGCTCAACTGATTGTCTGACCAGTATCTAAACAGGCAACGTGCCGTGAAGCAATGAGTTCCAACATTAACAGGCAAAACAGGAACATGGACAGAAAGGAGTCATGCACCACAAGCCCCTTCTTAGCAAGCCCCAAATCACCCCTGCCTTGCATAGCTCTCTATCCTTGAAGGCTGGCTCTGGGCAACTGTTGCATAAGCAGCAAGAGAAGCTCCAAGAAAGAGCCCAAGACCAAAATTGCACCAGATTTTTTTCTGCCATTTCAGAAGGTTTCAGGTTGTTTTTTGGGGTTGTTTTGTTTTGTTTTTGTTTGTTTTTGGGTTTTTTTGGGGTTTTTTGGGGTTTTTTTTGTTTGTTTGTTTTTTGGGTTTTTTTTTAATGCATTTCTGTACTACAGGAACCCCTTTTTAGAGAGGCAGGTGTAAAAATGCATTTACCACTTTGTTCAGCTCAGTATAGGCCTCATCCATAAAAATGTGAATTTGCAAATACATAACTACCCTGAGGGCAGAACAGCAGGTTTTTTCCTTCACAGGATTCTTCCTCACACACACTAGATATTACTAACAATCTCAGTTAAAGTTTTCAAGGTTGTTTTGGAGGAATACTATTTTTCCTCCCTTTAACACACTTTCAAAGCCACATCAAGCAAAAGGGAAGTCTATTCTGTTCTGACAGCATCGCTTACTTTGTCAAGTAAGCAAGGAAAAACTCCATGTTGTTCATAGCTATGAAGGAGTTAGCACTGTTTCTCCTAGAAGTGTTGTCATGGTGGCTTCTTGGTTTGACATCTAACAAATAGAGGAAATTGCTTTTAAAATGCAAATATCAACTTTAAGCATTAGGAGCAAGCTTTCCTGGAATGGACTTTACGTAGTCATCTTTCTTTACCCATTGCAGTATGTCCTGCAAATAATAAAAAATAAATACCTTACTCAAAGGCTTTGCAATTTCAAGTACCCTATTAAGTTACTTAATTTTGCTATCCATAGCACATGATCTCACAAGCAAAGTTGTTTATTTGCCTTAGGGAAAATACAGATGTGATTGCATCATGGGTGTTTCTGAGTTGACAGGGCTTTTCCCTGGGGCTGTTTCGGAGAGCTGGAAAGAAGAATGGGGAGAAAGCACAGAGAGAAGAGGGAGGAATGGCAGAAAATGCAGGTGCAGTGGTCTAACCTCCTGGCCTTTACAGAGAAACAAAATAACCACAATTACAACTATTATCTCTCACATTCCTCTGGCAGGGAAAAGAAAGACGCACACTTGAGCCCACCTAATTTTAAACGAGTATTTAGTTTTAGACTCTTCATACCTTTCTAGCCCTGCTGTGGAGTGTCTTGCATGACTACACTCCCATTTTTGTTGCATTTGATACAGAACTGCTGCAGCAACTTTGACAAGGTACTCTATATACATACACAATGCTGAGAGCTGAATTTGACAGACATTTGTACTTGGAAGGAACATATCCAAGACTGGATTCTAATTCTGAAATGGTTCTGATCATTTAAAGACTAAAGTCTAATACAAAATGCAATATGTATTTGCTGAGAAACTCTACTTATTGAATATCAGGAAACCTTACAGAACATACATCATACTGAAGTTCATATATCATAGTGTCCTCTTTCCTTACATGTCTCTACAAATCAGCCTATGCCTAACTTGGATTTGGGACAGCTTGCTTTGGAAAATCAATATAACCTCATAAAAGCCTGAAGCTAAAACCCTCTAACATTCATTTCAGCTTATTCCATTGAATATCAAACTATACTCTCAGCTTTATCTGACAGAAATCTGTCCTTGAGATGCTCAACGAAGCAAGGGTTCAGTTCTGATTCTTGAAGACAGCCAGCCCTCTCCTTCACTGAGGATGAGTGATCTCAGATTCAATTTCACTTCCCAGTCAAGGTGTTTGGTTTCTCAATATTTCATAAATGTCCTGCCTGGAAATGTATATGACTGGAACCTGATCTACAGCAGGACAAAGTATATCCAAAAAGCCTGTCAAGTCACAGGGAGAGTCATTCAGGTCAACCCTTGGCTGAGGGAGTTCCCAGAACTTCAATTCTTATCATACCATCAGGATGCTCAGGGAAAAAAAAAAAAAAAAAGGCACCATCATTACACATTGACCTAACAGCACCTTCCAAGAGCGTGTTATAAACTTGCAGTAAGATACTATGAAACGCATTATGTAGCGTGAGTGCTCTGGATTTCCCACCCGACACCTTTTAAACTCTCTCAGCCCATGAAGCACTAACAAGATTACCCTGTCTTCTGAAAGGTAATTTCCCTGTAGGTCTGACAAGAACTGTAATCTCAGTGTCATGAGCATTAATTAATTCTATAAACAAAATAAAGGTAAAACACTATTTTAACTTAAAAATTCAATTAAAATATCTCATTATATTCCTAGGCTTTGGCACGCCTGTGTTAAATATTCATATTTTTATTCCCAACATATCAGTAACTCCATCCTTATTAAGAGAACTTCTCTATTCTCCTGGAATTGAAGATACCTTGAATTTCTACATTTTAAGAAAAAGATGGAGAACGTGGTCAAGATCTCCATGTCTAAGAGGTTTTTTGTGGAGGGTATTTTAAAGGCTATCCACGTTCTTAAGAAGTATATTTATGGAGTTTACATAAAAGAATACAGTCAAAAATCTGCTTGCAACAGCACATTAAAGACCTTTCAGTACTCCAGAGCAGCTGTGACCTGGTAAAATCTAATTATTTTTCACATGCCCTTTGGAATTCTCTAGGAATATGTACTGTAATTTCTAACCAGTGCCATAAGCACTGGGCCAGCCTTGGAATTAAGCTGAGAGATAGCTAGATGAGTATCACATACATCTTTTAAAAGCATCCCACAGATCTGTGTTAAGGCTTAGCAACATGGCACAGCAACATAACCCTGGAATCTGTTAACTAATACAGCTAAGTCAGGCATGAGAAATACCAAACACACAACATGTTTGGAAAATACTACTATAATCTTAAAAGAATCTCAGTTAAAAAAAAATCAGCAGTACAGCTGCAGCATTTGCAAACTCTTGGCGTTTCCACAGCCCATTATTCTGTCCCACGTGATGAGACTTGGGCATGCTGTAGTACCTGATGTATCACTGTTCATATAATACATGTACATATGTATCCATATGCCTATAATGTGCTAGATGTGCATTAAGATGTATATGCAATACAGTTGATTATTCTGAGCTGGTTAGGGCACAGCTCACTGCCAGGACTATCAATACAGACAATTGCACCCTAACCTGAAGTCAATTTATTATTAGTTTTTACTCTCCTCAGGGAAAGATTAGAATTGAAGTGACAGCGAAGAAATCCTTTTCCTTCCTTATTATCAAGGAAAATCAATCCAGATTTTTTTTAATTACTAGAATACACCATGTATATAACATTTCGTACATCTAAGTATCAAATCCATCAACCAGCATTCAAAAATTTATTAAAATCCTCTTGAAAATGGATGAGGTTTGACACTTCTGTCTGCTTTTGTTTTTGACAAAAGACATCAACAGCAATTTAAGTATTCAAATTTTACACAGAAGGTGCACCTATTGGCAGTCTCCATAGGATTTACAGAAGTCAAGCCCTCTTTGAAATCAGTGGAGCTTGGCCTTGTTGTCTTCTGATACCAGAAAAAAGTGCAACTGGAGGATAACTAGGATCAGCAGAGACAGTTTTTGGGAGTCTGTGTTCCCCAAGACATTGGCTCTGTGCTGGTCAAAACCCTGCATGAGGTGGCCAAGATCACTTGTGCATGGCTAATGAAGAAAACAGGATGCTCACGAAGGCAGCAGCTGTCTACAGGGAAAGAAACCCTGTTTGCTGGGAAATTTTAAAAAACAAAATAATAGAAATATCAACCGCATCGGCCAAAACTAACGCTACTTGTGTGCTTATAAGCTATGGGTAAAGGATACTGGGTTTTACAAGAAAAAAACATCTGGGGAAGATATTTTCTAGTTTGCCCTTTAATTACCATAAATTTCTGGTTTTGTTTGAAGGGTAGAAACTTCACGAAAAATCCCTCAGGAGTGCAGCCTGGCCAGGCGACAATCAGCCTCAATCTCAGTCCCGCCAGGCACGATAAGGTATCTCCCGGTGTGCGCCATCCCGGATAGGGCAGGAATCAGGCAGTTCGTATCCACTCGACGATTCCAAAAGGAGTCACCTGGGGAAAACCCTCCAATCTTCCAAAGCTGCCGTAGCCCACAGCCGGGGAGATACCAGGGGAGTGAAGGCACTCACAGCCATGTGGCGACTGGGACTGAGGAAATTTATTGACTTACTTGTGTTTTAAGTAAGTTTTTTTTAAAGCGCCTTCTTGAAACTCGCGGCCTGTCCTGGTCCTTGGACCCAAAAGCAGGGAGCCGGGATCACCTGCCCAGCCCAGAATCGGGCACTAGGGGATAAACTGGTGGATGAACTGAGGGATG
>VXBI01008019.1:166022-198617 GCA_013397375.1 Toxostoma redivivum | reverse complement strand
AAAAAATCGAGGCGATGCGTTCGCGCCCCTGCGCAGCGCTGCCCCCCGCACCACAAAGTCTGCGGGCGAGAAGATGGGCAACAAAATGGTTGCACAGAAAGAATGCAACAGGCCCAAATTCCCGCCCCGACGCCCCACTTTCTTTGGGAAGAAGAGCTGGCTCATAATCCTCCTGCCATTCCATAGGTCTTCGCCTAGTTCTAATCAACTTTTCAGCTGTTTTCAGTGTATTAAGTGATTGCCCTCGTACAGGCGCAGTTAATTAATTTATAGATGGCTTGCAAATAAATAATTCACCACGTACTTCGTTGCACACCTCATCTCTACTTGATTCTGACCCCAGAAATCGTTTCACGACTGCTGGATGTGCCAGAATCTTTTGTTGTAACCCTTTTCCTTAAACGCAATTAGGGGGTGCAACTTAAGTTGATCAGGCAAAGCCAGAGTATTCCTGCATTTCCTAACGTAGTGGTTCTGCTTCCCAGCATCTGCCATAGCTCACAGCACCCAGGCACAGCTTTCTGATTTTGGGGTTGGTTGGCTGGTTCTTTTTTTTTGATTGCTGCTTAGTTTCCAAGCTCATCCCCTTGGTGAATAAAAGCTCAGCTCTTGCACAGACAGCTGCCTTTCTGGCTCAGTCCTGCTCTTTGAGGTCGCCTCAATTTTAATCTCTCTGACCACAAAGGGGTTTGAGCTCAACCCTGGCACATCCAGGCGAAGTTGCAACGAGTGTTGCAAACGCGAGGACGAGTGTATGTAATTAACTTCTTCATGGAATGCTGTTACCGACGGGTTATTTGTTTGGGCTGAAGGCAAGTCGCTTCCCTTCTGCAAGGGATCAATTCTGATCAGTTAACAGAATACAGTGGAGTATTTTCTACACCAGATTCACACCGAAATGCAGAATTACTTTACAATTAAATCTTACTCCTGCACGGTAGCTGAATGCATTTTCTCTTTGCCTCTTCGAAAGAAGATTCACATTTTGCATTTCCACATAAATCATTTTTACAAAGAAAAAGTATACAAAAGAGGCTGAAAATGTTCAGACTTTAAAAAAACAGTTCATTATCCTGACCCAAATTTCCTTATCTTAAACATACTGCCCAAAAAGATAGAAGCATCAGTTATGCTCACCGTCTATTGCCTAGGGATATGGCGTCTTAATGAACATTTCTTTGAATTAGACTGAAAAATGCATTTGTCAATTCAAGTGTATAAAGAAAAGAATTATTTGCTATAAAACAGCAAGATCAGTCTGTGTTTTCCTTGTCAATATATGCCACGCATTAGGTCATACTCAAGAGGTTTCAGTGCCCTTCCCTCCCTCAAAAGAAAACCCACCTTCAAGTTTCCTTTAATTTATTCCAAAACCATACAATACAGCCCTGTTTAAGACAGGGTTTCAAATATTTCATAAACAAAAGATATACCTGGGTTTACAGAAAGCCAATTATCTTAAAATACACTGAGTTTATTCTAATCCTACTTCATGCTGCTATCAAGCTTTTTTATTTTTCCATCCACATTTAATCACTTCTAAAAGCTGAATTTTTCCTGTCTTCTGTGCTCTTCCTGTACACCAGAAACAGTGACAGCCCTTGGCATATATTTAAAATGCCAATTCTCTTTCTTTTTTTTTTTTTTTTTTCCTTTTGGTACACTTAAACCATTTTAACTGGAGACCAACCAGATAAATACTGCAAGTAATCAGCATGGGAAATTCTGTAAACTCTCTAAAAGAGTGATTTATTTTATTTTTTTATAACTCCCTCCTTTGCAGGCTGCCTCTGTTTTTCTCAACAGGAGACTTTGTTGTAATTAAAGCAGAGAAGACTGGACAGCAGCAAAAAACATCTGACTTGTGGCTCTTAAAAGCACAGGTTTTGTAGCATGTACCACCCCCCAGTGGGCAAAAAACTCTGTAGTAAACTGACAGAGAGCTTTGATCTCCAGAAATGAAGTGGATACATTTTATAGCAAGAACAAAATAAAGATGAGTTTCTGGGTTGGGGTTTTTGGTGTTTGTTTTGGTTTGGTTTTTTTCCTCTGTCACCAGTAGCTAAAAGTTGTCAGATATTGTGTAAGGCAGTGGTGACTAATCCAAGCAATTGCTGGAGTTTGCAAAGTTTGCAGTTGCAGGTATTTGAAGTGGCTTCAGCTGGGAGATGGCCATCTTTGTCTCCTGGTAGCAGGAAGTATGGATGCTAATGGCTAGTTAGCTCTCAAGTTTTTTCCTTAATCACTTCAAAGCAGAGGAATGCACGGAAGAATTAATATGTGATTGCTTATATTTATTTTTAATAAGCAGCCAAATACCACTCAGGGCAGGAATCTTGAAGTGTTCATAAGATACGGGATCGCTAACTCTCTTCTGCCTTTCATGAGCTGTAAGAATCCAAACACTCTTACGGCTCCACATTTTTTCTAATTTTTTGAGGAGCAAACTCAGTAATCAGGAGATGAGCAAACAACTGCTTTAAGAAGGAAAGAAACAAAACTACTGAAACTTTATCTAGTGTTTAAGTAATGTTTTTACATGTCGGGAGTTTTGTGCCAGAAAGTCCCTACCAGGTATAATTCTACCTAAACTTGTCAAGAGGAGGAAAATAGATTTTTTTTACCTTGAAACAATGGCAGCATTTGTTCTCTATTCTTTTATTTAATGCCCAGACAAGTTACCTCAGCAGCAGCTCTCAAAAGAAAACCTAGAAGCCATAATTGGCTAAGCTCAAAGAGCACTAAAACACAAAACAAAAATCCATTGCAAAAGACTCCCCCTCTAAGTGTTTTCTTAACGTGCAACCTTTCCTGCAGCAGAGTAGTCAAAACAAGAGAGTGAGAAGGAATAGAGTAATAGTCTGGGTCTTTTCAACCCAGCATCTTCAAAACTAGGAAAGATTTTAGAAGTAAACTTCAGAAGAGAACCACTCGTAGTTCATTTCCATCCTCTACAGCAAATACAGGTTTGGCTGATCTTAGGTGTGGAGTCAAGCTTTTACTCAGAATTCATTTCTAAGTCAGATTTACTTGCATTTGAGGGAGGATCACATAAAAATTTGCACTTTTTAGGACACTTGAGTTAGGCTTAATAAGACACAAGCAGTATTATTTCTAGTGCACAAGAAGTGGGAGCAAGTTTTCTGCAAGTAAATGAAACCTCCAACAAAACAAAAAGTCACATACACGCGGTGATACAGTGAGTGAAGGGCTCGCTCTCACTTTAACAAACTCCTTTGCATTTTTTACCCCTTGGAAAGCCAGCTAGAGGACCTTCTGCTTGCCTAGCGCCAGACAAAAGACTGGGGCACGTTCCTGAAATATGATGATCGTGGAAATTGCAGCTTCTAGACAGGGTGCTTAGAAAGCATTTTGCTGTCACTATCAACTAACCCTGAGTAATACACTTAAGGAAAACAAAGTGTGGACATTGTTTTAAGTCTAGATTAGCACTATGGAACTTCCTTCTTAAAAAAAAAAAATATGGTGAAGCTATTTATGCTGCAGCATGACCTTTGTGAGCACAACTGACATTATAAGCAGTATATGGACTTCGCAGGTGTTTTAAAAAATAAACACATTTTGTGTTTCAGATTCTAAACAAATACAGAGCTAATTTTGGAATAGAAGTACACTGGTTAAGCAAGCTGGCTTATCAAGTATGCATGTTCTAGTGGTGGCTTTGAATAATAGTTTTGTCTTTTACAACCTAAAAATACCTAGTAATTTCCCTTTCCTCTGTTACTTTGATGGTAAGAAAGAAGCTACTGAGCTACCAGAGTTCCTGCTGGAGAACACAGAGGTAGATTAGAAATTCAAATAAGCATTGTGTGACCTCAGGTGAGGCACGTCTTGATTTTATTCACATTTTACCACAGCTTGGAAAGAAATCTTTGACACTGATTTTAGGAAAAAATCCCAACTTTTCAAATATACAAAAACTATTTTGTTAAGCCATTGCCTGCCTACAGTACAGTGAGTGCAGCTGTGCTCCATACTTTAGAGTAAATGCAATATTCTTCTTAGATTCTTTTTTTTTTTTTTTTTGTGTAGCTCAACCTATGTTGAAAGTTTTAAAATGAGATGCCCCCTTAGCTGTACCACAGTGATAAGTCCACATGCAATGTCCACATGTTCCTGCTATCTCTAGTAATTCACCTGCTTACACAGTCCCAGGAAAACTAATTTAACCATGTGGTTCAGAAAAGTTCAGGAAAGCATTCAGCTCGGAATAAAGAGCAAAAAGGTTGCTGTGCAGTTTTTGCAATGTTACTTTTGTTACCAAAAAACAAGGAGTGATTTTTGCATTTAAGAATTAATTTTAGCACAGAGTTTCTAAAATCTGGTTTGCTCAAAAATAATGGCTTCTTTCAAAACCATGTGTCCATGAAGCCTCCCAATCTGATGCTGCAGAAACCTGGACACAGTGTCTGTACCAGTGGGGGTCACTTTTCTTTTCATCCTGCCAGATCAGCTATAATGACTTGGTGTCAGGGAATATTTAGAGACAGCTCAAGAAGGGGAAAGTTGGAGCATGGCAGCAGGATTCCCTTCTTCTCTGTAGACAGATCACTGGAGCCTTTGATATGCAAAAACATTGTTTTCAGCTATAGCTTGAGTTATAAAAGGGAAGTGCAAGATATCAAACAATCAAGACCTGAAGAAAACTATTCTAAGTTTAGAAAAGGGAGTGGGGGGTATAGTCTTAATCCACATTTTTGAAACAGTGTCGTCTTCTCCAAAGAGACCTTTTCTTTTTCTTGCTCTTGTTTTCATGTAATTTTGAGAGAAGGGATAAAAAAAATTCCAGGAACTTAATGAGCTTTAGTGCTTTCATTTTAATCCTACACATTACTGGTATTATAATAGTGGCAATAAATGAAGAGATGACTATCAAATGAAGCACAGAGGAAATAGTTTATGTGCTAGAAAGGTAAAACACATGAACTTTCTGTGTGTGCATGGATCTATGTAATGTATGCATACTAGAGCCAGCGTTTTCCTTAATACTAACAAGTTTTTTACAGCTCAGAGTTCTAAAGAAAATTTATGATTTTAAGTACTTAAAAGTTATTGTAGCCTTCAAAGGCCTATTACAGGAATTTATATTCCTATTTCACCATACTCTTCCAGAAAATACCTTCTATCACAACTTCATATTAGTTACTAAGAGACACCATTTTTTTTTCCTACAACTGCTAAGCTGGTGTTTATTTCAAAGTTTTAGGAATAGGGCCTGGGGTTCTTTCTCCAAACACTTAAGTAATACAGAGCAAGAAAACTAGACACTGGGTGAATACAGAGCTTTTTTTGTTCCATTTCATAATGATTATATAATTTATCCAAATTACATAAGTTACCAATAAACATGCATTCCCCTTCTATTCTAAAATATCACCACACAGATTGAGTTTTTGCCTTAAATAAAGCATACATAAAAGTACTTATTTATGCCATAGTGGGGGGTCTCCCATTTTTACTTCTTTTTTTTCATTGGACAACTGCTGAAAACAAGATGCTGAAAACAAAGCTCAGATGAGCACGAAAGCAGCAGCAGGAGAGGAGAGTCTTTTCCTCTCCCTCACTGGGTAGTCACACCATCTCTGAAATGAGGGGCTTTGGGTTTTTTCTTCTTAATGGTTAACATTTTTCTATGAAAAAGAGCAGCAGAATTTGTATCTCCTTAAATATATCACTGCATATTCTGCGTTGCTGTAAGGAGTAGGAGTGGTCTGTTTCATGACAGACCTGCTACAAATTGTGAAAGGCAGTTTTAAAACAGACAGCATTTGTGTTTAGGTCAAGTATTTTATGGAGGACCAGAAGCTGCTCTAGTTTAGCTCCCAGGAAGGCAGCTAAGCAAGCATTACTCAGCACGCTGTTCCTGCCAAGCATTTTAGTTCCGAGGGTTGTGCTCGGTCCCTTGGAGAAACATGAAGTCACAAAAGGGAAAAGCAAGTAAACGCTAGGGATTTGTTTCATTTCAGATTTAACCACTTTTATTTCAGACATGCTACCTACAAGCTCTCAGGGCACCTTGGTATCTCACTGGATACTTTATGCAGTAGAGATACAAAGTAGCCCAAGTTAAGAATGCTGTTTAAAAATAATTACCGTACTGTAAGAAATGCAAATGAAATAAGTAATATTTTTCTTCTTTATAGGAATTTATAGAAATTTTACAGACTAAGCCCACCAAAAAGCTGACTCAGATGCCTGGCTAGTCCCTAGCTCAGAATCAACATGCTGCAAATGGGAAATATTCATACAATATTTTGGCAAAAATGCTTTCCTTTTCTCCCAGTAACTCGTGAACAGTAATTATTAGTAATTCCCTTTATGCTTCAAACCAAGGAGAAGATCATCATCTATCTCTATTTACCAGGAACACAAACCAAGTAACCTCCAAGGAGGTAACACTGGTGTTTGACATCAGATGAAAAACATAATTTACAAGTGTTTTGTTACTCTCTGCCTTTATTTTTCTACTGAAACAGGGAAAATACAGTTCCAGCAAAACTGCAGTAACATGAAACTATACAGCAAAACATTTTTTGAAAGAGCTCTCTGGATTTTGCTGAAATGCCGGTGCTTTGGGGAAACAAAGTGTGCTGCTCATGTACAGGGGATGCAACTCTTAAAACAAGTACACACCAGTTGTTATTAATTTCAATTTTTTTGTTTTTACTTTTGCAGGACATTAAGAGTTCGAGGAAAGCTTTCAAAGGGGAGTTTTCTGGGAAAGAAATCGTATTTTTGTGGGGGTTTTTTATAACGAAGAAAACCATCTGCATTGCCTGATGTTTCTGTGGTAAAGTAACTTACATTCTTGCAGCACAGGAGGAATTATTTCCTGCATTACAAATTTGGAAGAAGTGTTAAAAAGTGAGTGTTGGAAAATGGTTCTCTGAAAGAGGTGTGGATCTATCAGGATGTACAGCTACTGTACAGAGGTCATACTTGGATAATTCTGGATAGGAGAAAGCATCCCTTTTCTGACCTCCTGAAGAGGCAGCAATCCTTCGAGCCTCAGCAGAATGAATGGTTTCTATCACGCGGCACTAAAGTTCCCTCCTCTGACTACTACGCTGCACAGAAGAGTTTGTAAGAGTTACAAAGAAAGTAATTCCTGCTAAAGGCATTAAACCAAACAAAAGAAGCTCTTCATTCACAGACCTTACATGAGGACAGAAATAGAAGGAAGCTGAAGCTTTTATACACCGGGGCCTGGTGTGCTTATGTACCATGATAAATCTTGGTTGGAATGCTCATTGAGTGTCGTGCCAGGAGCCAGGAAACACACACCACCACCAAGGACCATCTGAGTAAACACCACCGAGAAAGAACAACTGCTTCATGGAGTAAACCGTAAGAGTGACTGGGCAGAAAGACATCCCTGTACTGGATATCCTCAAGCACAAACTTTACTCATACCTTTAAATACGGTAGGATCAATATTCATTCATTTTCCTTTTCATGCCTCTGAGAGTAAAGTTCAATTAATACATGAACCCATAAGAGAAAAGGTCATGACACCACTTAATGCGTAGGTCATCTTGCAGGAGTTCTCACAACCCTAATTACAATGGTAATTGAATTATGTTGTCTTAAAAGCTATAAAAATGCTAATTACCTGAGCTCAGTGTACAAACACACTACCAATGCAAAGTACAATCTCAGTCTCAAGAGTTAATTTATACCATGCTACTAATAAGATGGGAAAATGTGGTTAAACCTGCCAAATAGACTCTTATAAGTGTGCTACTTAGTAAGACGACTTTTGAGAATGACAAATATTTAAACATGAAATTAAGCATGTAATGAAATATTTCATCCAGTGAACTAGAAAGCCATAGCTCTACCAGTTACCTGCCAGTTGTAGCATTCACCTATCTGAACACTCACTTAAGCATGAAAACCAAGCAAAATAGTCCATGGTGTTTGTAAGTTACACACTAAAGCTGAGCACTGGGAAAGACTTGGGAAAAAGTCTTTACTGGCCCTCACTCTTTTGTCTGCATTTTACCCTTTGCCTTTAGGGCTTTTTTGAACTTCTGAAATAGCTACAACTAGACTTGTGGGTTTGGTAAGGGTTTTATAGTTCACTTAAGGGCTCCTGAGGAAGTTAGCTCCTTAGGAATTACTTCTTATCTTTCAGATATAGAATGATTTACTTGAACTCTGGTGTGACTTCAGTTCTGTATTTATTTGGTATCTGTGAACAAAGATTGTCAGTACACATGAAATGTGAAGGAATCCTTAGAAAGAGTCTTGTTGCTTAAGCAAAATAATTCACAGATCAGACATACTTGATTATATTATTTTCAATGACTATGCAGAATAACCTATTAAGTTAATTGAATTAGTACAAGTAGTAAAATTATTGATGTAAGGAAAAGAGAGTAAAATGCATCTACGCACTTGAATTTTGGTTTAATGTGTGTTTCAGATGTCTTCTGTAATGTTGAAGTTGATTTTTTTATTGCGGTTTCTTCACTGATGATCTGGATAATTTTGTTTGTTTGGTTTTTTTAGATTGTTGAAGATCAGAACTGTATAGAAATCTCATCATTCCTGACCATGATTAGTGTTACCTGGAGCATCTTCCTAGTTTGGACTAAAATAGGGCTGTTACTTGACATGGCACCTTATTCTGTTAGTGCCAAACCATGCCCTTCAGTTTGTCGCTGTGATGTGGGTTTCATATATTGTAATGATCGCGATTTGACGTCTATTCCTACAGGAATCCCAGAGGATGCAACTACCCTCTTCCTTCAGAACAATCAAATAAATAATGCTGGGATTCCTTCAGAACTGAAGAATTTGCTTAGGGTGGAAAGAATATATTTATACCGCAACAGCCTAGATGAATTCCCCACTAACCTCCCTAAGTACATTAAGGAACTGCATTTGCAGGAGAACAATATAAGGACCATTACTTATGATTCACTTTCAAAAATTCCTTATCTGGAAGAACTGCATTTGGATGATAATTCTGTTTCCGCTGTTAGCATTGAGGACGGAGCTTTCCGGGACAACATCTATCTCAGACTTCTTTTTCTCTCTCGAAATCACCTTAGCACCATTCCCTGGGGTTTGCCTAAAACCATAGAAGAGCTACGCTTGGATGATAATCGCATTTCCACAATTTCTGAGCTGGCCCTTCAAGACCTTACAAATCTAAAACGCCTTGTTTTAGATGGAAATCTTCTAAATAATCATGGATTAGGAGACAAAGTCTTCATGAATCTAGTCAATCTTACAGAATTGTCATTGGTCCGCAATTCACTCACAGCTGCACCGGTGAATTTGCCGGGAACAAACCTAAGAAAGCTTTATCTCCAAGAAAACCACATCAACCGTGTGCCACCCAACGCTTTCTCTTATTTACGGCAGTTGTATCGACTAGATATGTCCAATAACAATCTCAGCAATTTACCTCAGGGTGTCTTTGATGATCTGGACAACATCACTCAACTTTTTCTTCGCAACAATCCTTGGCACTGCGGGTGCAAAATGAAATGGGTACGTGACTGGTTGCAGTCCTTGCCATTAAAAGTGAACGTACGTGGACTGATGTGTCAGGCACCAGAAAAAGTACGTGGGATGGCTATCAAAGACCTCAGCGCAGACCTGTTTGACTGTAAGGATGACAGTGTGATAAGCACCATCCAAATCACTACTGCAGTACCAAACACGTTATACCCGGCCCAGGGACACTGGCCCATTTCTGTCACCAAACAACCAGACATCAAGACTCCCAACCTAAACAAAAACTACAGAACCACAGCAAGCCCGGTACGCAAAATCATTACAATATTTGTGAAATCCGTAACCACGGAGACTATTCACATCTCCTGGAAAGTTGCACTACCGATGACTGCTTTGAGACTGAGCTGGCTCAAGATGGGTCACAGCCCTGCCTTTGGATCTATAACTGAAACGATAGTTACAGGCGACAGAAATGACTATTTGCTCACGGCTCTCGAGCCAGAGTCACCATACCGTGTGTGCATGGTTCCCATGGAAACCAGCAACATCTATCTCTCCGACGAAACACCCGAATGCATCGAGACTGAGACGGCGCCTCTGAAGATGTACAACCCTACCACCACCCTCAACCGGGAGCAGGAGAAAGAACCTTACAAGAACTCCAGCTTGCCCCTGGCCGCCATCATCGGCGGCGCGGTGGCGCTGGTGGCCATAGGGCTGCTGGCCCTGGTCTGCTGGTACGTGCACAGAAACGGGTCCCTGTTCTCTCGGAACTGCACCTACAGCAAGGGACGCCGGAGAAAAGATGACTATGCCGAAGCGGGAACCAAGAAGGATAATTCCATCCTGGAAATCAGGGAGACTTCTTTCCAAATGATACCAATAACCAGTGACCAAGTGTCCAAGGAGGAATTTGTAATACACACCATTTTCCCACCTAACGGCATGAATCTGTACAAGAACAGCCACAGTGAAAGCAGTAGTAACAGGAGCTACAGAGACAGTGGTATTCCAGATTCAGATCATTCACACTCATGATACTGAGGGACGTGAAAAACTGTTTCGGGTTTTGTTGGGTTTTTTGGGTTTGTTTTATTTTTTAAAGAAAACAAGAAAAGACTGACTTAACAGTTGCTGTTCTACTGCAAAACACTGGATTAAAAGACTGACAAAGCAATGTACTGTACATTTGCCATATAATTTATATTTAAGAACTTTTTATTAAAAGTTTCAAATTTCAGGCTACTGCTGCGATTAATGTAGTGGGAATACCTGACCACAATTCTATATTTTAGTATTTTTTAGTAATTTGTACTGTATTTTCCTTGCTAATATTGAAGTTACAGACCATTTAACTTTTGTGTTCTACTGAGTAAGATGACTTGTTGACTGTGAAAGTGAATTTTCTTGCCGTGTTGAGCAGTCAGAACATTCATCTGAGATCCTTGTAAGTGTAAGCACAGGCCATTTTTCACTTTGGTATCAATAAAATTATGTTGAACCTGGCAAATCAGGAAGATCAAAAACTGGTTACGAAAACTCACAGAACTTCCAGTGTTGGGTCTATTAAATCTGTAAACCACAACAATATTCAATAAACAAAAATATGTGTAGTAATGGGCAATATCAGCTGTCTGGATATATCCATTCAACAGTGGTGAAATCCAGTTTAAATGAGGATAATCAAATTGATGACATGCATGAGACTAAACCTTTTGACAAGTGTTAAAAAAACCTAATCCCTAAAGGAAAGCAAAATTCTTAACAAGGAATTAAAAAAAATTGGTAGGCTCTACAAACCAAGGGGGTAGATACAGTTCAGGAATAGATTTTTGTTTATCAGAATCAGTGGTCTGTATATTACAGAGAAAATCGTGATGGTTGCTCACAGGCATTTGGGAGACAAGGGCAGGAAGGCAGAGACAACGCTTTGAAACTGCTTTGAAAAGAAAAAGGGCTGAAAGCGCAGTTTCACAAGAAAAGAGAACAGGACAAAACCCAAGGCAATAAAAGCAAGGTCTCAAAAACTGTGGTCTCAAGGGTGAGCAGACAAATGGGAAATGCAGTTATTCCGAAGCATATGCGAGTCTGTGTTCGATGTACTGCTGTTACAGTCAGGAATACTGCCCATTACTGTCACAGAAATTCCTTGGTGAATATGTAAGGTAACATGTTTCTTTCTGCCTTCCTGCTGAACTATGAGCTATTTCATGTTTAAACCCCAAGCCGCTCTTTGTTGCAATAATCATTCTGTTTCTTCAACTAAAAACCAAAGTGCTTTGTATGCCCTTTGGCCAGTCTTGTGTGTGCCTTGATCCAACGCTACATGTATCAAGCTTTTAAAAACTAAGAAAAAAGGAAATAATAAAATACCCACTTTTTCATACATAACTTAACTATGAAAAATACTGGTCTTATTCATGAATGAAAATGAAAAACTACTTCAAAAGTATGCTGCACCTCTGCAGTGCACTGATAAGAAATCCAGTCAGAAGCTACTACTTTTCAGGCCATGAGCTTCACCTCTCTCTGTGTTCAGGTTAACAGTATTACACTTGAAGGTTTTCTTCATTATTAACTACTTGGAAAAAAGTTTTCACAACAGTGAACAGTGAAAGGGAGGGAAGGCATGGAGTTACAACCCTCTAAAATACAGAGTTTTTTTTAAAAGAAACAGCAAATGATAAATATTTAATATTTCAGACCATATTTCAGGCAAGAAGGAATGTATACCAAATGCAGTTCATTTTTATGAGAATTTTAGTGGTCCTTGGCCTGTTTCCCTAAGAGTAGTAAAGAATGAGAAATTAAAAGAAGAACGAGTGACCAACATCAAGACTGATGGTTTCAACAATCAGCCTGCAAATGAATCTCCTACCAGAGATCCATCTAACTGCGCAGACACAAAATTTCCAGTAACACACTTTTTTTTTTCATCCTCATTTTCCAGATGTGCTCTGGGGAGGGAGTTCCTCTCCAAACTCCCTGTACCATGGAACTGTTGACACATCACTTTCAGAAGTGTCTCCTGCAGTTTCCTGAGCAGTGGAGGTGCAGCACTGAGCTTCCTTGCTGACCTTATACAAACCACGTCTCCTCTGCATGGAGCATTGAATGGATCCATGGAAAGGGGAGTGTAAGGCTGAACAACAATGTGCTCAGCTCAGTGTAATGCACCAAACAAAACTATTTTGCTTTGTTGTCCCATCAGGTGCCAATCTAGGGAAGGGCAAGAAAGCCAAGACTGAGCATGTGGAACTTCATTATGCTGATGTGCTAAAAGCTTCCCAAGCAGTGAGCGGGAAAGGAAAACGACACAGAGGGACTGGACAGACTTGTTCTTTGTCTACACTCACACAGGGGGATCCCTGATACCTGAGCCCAATTAATAGCTGGGTCACTGGCAAGAGAGCCTAGTGTTTTGCCAGCAGTTCTCCAGTAACAAAATTAAATAGGTTTTGTTTGATTTTCAAGCTATTTAAAAAAACCTCTCTCCCTGTTGGCCCCAAATTTACGTTGAGAAAAAGGTAAAACACTCAGTGAGTCCTTCGCCTTCTGAGGCACCAAAGCCAGAAGTGCCTGGTAATAAGGTATATAATAAAGTAAAGCACAGGTATACACCAACTCCAACTTATGACCTTGATGCCACTCAAGGTCATAACAGTATAAAAAAGTTGGCACTTGAAGAGATAATTATATGACATTCTTAAGTTAAATGACTTTTCATGTGACGTTTTTGTGAGGCAGTTGGATACAAATCTGAAGCAATTTCAGTAAATCAACCCATTTGTTCCTACTTCACCTTCCATCAGCAAGAGTGAAAACCTGGACAAGGCTCTGTCTTCCTCAGGAACCAGATCAGGCTTGCAGGACAGCTGGTGTCCTCTTACCACATGTGATGTCAATGAAAAAAGTGGCACACTGGAGTGTACAAGACCTTCCTCGGGTTCTACAGCAACTTTTACTCCACACACATAAAATTAACATTAACTTGGCAAGTGAAAGATTGCCTTCAGACTAAACTGTGTGTTTTTTCCTTTGGCTGTTAATACAAATTTCTATTCCTCTCCATGTCAGGCCTGTCTCTGGAAGACTGCTACTTATCCTAGTGCTGCAGTTGCTGCCTGCAATGCTCCCTGGCACCGCCATAAATCCCTTCTGTTAGACAGGTAGATACACAGGCAAAGCGGATTACTACAGTAGGCAGTTTATTCAACACGTTTATCAAAATAACATTAATCCCCATTAAATTTATCTCAGTTTTTGAAATTCCATGTTATTTCTCTGTACTGTTCAATATTTAATTGTGGAGCAAGGGGTGGAATTTTTTTCAGTGTTGCCTAAACCACCAATGTGCAGAGTTCACTCGATCACTACTCTCCATATTAAAATACTATGCTAAGTATCCTTTACATTCTTTATCATTGTCCCTTTTTATATTCATATTGCTATTCTGAATTGCTCACAGTTCTGTTTTAACCTGAAAGCTGTCTCCAAAAACACCCTGGTACTTTGGAAACTGTATTCATTTTGTCTCATCTTGGCACCTTCCAGAACTAGGGCCAGGAGCTGGGCTCAATGATACTGATGGGTCCTTTGAATTCGGTATATTATATGATTCTGTGAGAAACTTGCTTCATTTATAAGCTGTTATTTCCTAGCTTTCTACCAGAGCCTGATGTGCAGCCACTTGGGGTTTTTCAATTGTTTTTTTCTTCTGGCTTTAACAGTACCAAACTCAAAGTATTATGGTCTTGGAACACAGTTTCCATCTCTCCTGCTAATGCACTAGTGAGCATGCAAGCTATCTTGTGCCAATGCTGTACATATTGAATGTAGAGCAGCAAATGCAATAAAGCAAAAGCAAAAGTAATAAAGGCTTATTTGCTATTAAAATAATTTACTGATGACATAATGCACTAAAGCACATATATAGACTTCCCTGCTAAGAGGATAAAATTTTGCACATTCACCTGCAGGTAAAGTTGGATAAGATCTTCAGAAGTGAGCTGGCAGATGCCATCTGCCTGGATTTATCCAAACCACATTTGTCTGAGATAGTTTTGGGCAGAACCATAATTCACACAGGTACCCTCTACTTTCAAGACACCTTAACCTTACTTCCAAATCCATATATTGTTTCAGCATCACATTGGGACTGATTTTTGTTTAATTGTTTCTTTACTGATACCAGAACAGCCAGAGCTTCTAGCCACAAGCCAGCACTTAAACACCACTGATTTTCTTTTTTTCAAAGCATAAAGTTACTCCATACCTAAGGAGTTTTCATCTTCCAAACTAGCCCAGAGTGGTTCCATCAGAGAGAAAGAGCTCATTGACTGAATTCAGACATGAGAAGTTGGTTTGTTTTTTTTCTTTGCAAATGAATTTAATTTTGGGGTGGTGGATAAGAGTCCCACCCTTGTGATGAAATTAGAGCCCTTTCAAACACTCTGACGGTACAACCATGACACAGGTATTAAATTCTGGACACAATTGCTTTAAAAGCTTTTTCTTTTGGTAAACATGAATGTTTGATTTAATAGCAATTTCATCAAATCATTTCCTGCTCCTCTTAGAAAACCTAGATGAAAGCAGAACATGGATCTCAGTAAAAGGGTGGCAAAGCAGATTCTCAAAACAAGCATCACCTTGTTTTCTCAGCACAGGACATTAAGTAAGATACTCACAGCACAGTAGTCTTTAAGTGATGTCTGAGGAACATTTCTTCCCTGGGGGAAACCAAGATACTTCAAATGGGTGTTAAATAAACATTCTCTGGATTTTTGATGGTCTGAGGCAAAGGCACATAATACACATTTTGACAACCAAGCAAATATCCATCGTGCATGGACATCATAAATGCCCTATGCCTGAAACCTGCAGGTCAGGACTGCAGATGTGAATTTCCCAACTTTAACTGCTTTTTAGACCCTCTTTTTGTTTTCTTAGGATGAAAATGTAATGGAGTCAAAGTATAAAACCCCTCAAGATTAACAACATGAGCTGAAAACATCCTTTTGATATCTGAAGCTGGACCTTCTAAGCTTTGCAAGAACACTCATAAATAAGTTATAAAAATAGAAGGGTCTTAATAGGGCTAATTAAATAATCTGACTTGTTCAAGCTGGTTGATAGTGTTCATATAGGCTGATACTCTGTCCTGAACAGCCCTCTTAAGTCATCAAAAACAGGGAGCAGATCATAGCCAAGTGCTAGCACACACTCCCATCCCCTGGCTGAGCTTAAGGAATATCTATCTATAGACAGAGCTCTGGAAGGTCTAATTGTTCAAACTCGAGGGGCTGCACTATGTTCTTTAATCACTAACTGTGGGAACATCATTTACAAAAGGATGAAATTATGCACATTATGCATAATTTAATGTCCCTAATTTATGCAAAATATTTAAAAATTTATTTAGCTCAGAACTGCACATCCGATTTATGTAATACCGCTTTCCTCCAGTGGCCTTAGTCCCTGATAAATGCCTACTAGGGAACTGGCTTTCCACATGAAAACAGATGTTTTTGGTGGATGTGGGGATCAGTTTTGTTTAATATTTTTTCTTTTTTTTTTTTTTGTAATTAAGAACAATAAATAATTTTACTGCAAATCTTTCCATTTTTAATGGAATACAAATTCAACTGGTTGATAATTTTAAATGAATGTACTCAGACACAGCAGGTGCTATAAAAGATGTCCCCACAAACTCTGCTTTCCCATCTCACCTCACAATAATGCTTCCCAGAGTTTTAACTTGGAACCTTGCTTTTATTGCAAGGATTGAAAAAAGGTAATGAAATTTGTTTTCACTACTGTGTGATCAAAACTGGGGACTCTTAGATTTTGAGATGCACACAAGCAGTTGCATTTACAGAGTGCAGGCATAGCTTCTCTTTCAGGCTAGCTTACACACAGGAGGCCATGGCAAATCTAAGCTTTTGTCACCTCTGAGCCTGCTGTATTAACACAATTTCCTAAATTACTAGACCAGCAGCTTCAACAGGAAGTAAGAGAAAGTCTCCTTACCTTACATATCTTCAGCTACCAGTTTGTGTGTGTAAGGTGGAGTTAATTTGGCTTCCTTAAGTGTTGTTTTTCCATGGATTCAATGAGAAAGTACAGAAGTAACAGTTTTTAAAAAGGTAAACCCTTCTACCAAGGAATGCTGAGAAAGCAGAGTATTTAAGAAATTATGTTTTAACTCTTATTCCAGAATTACAGCTTAAATACAAGCCGTGAAAACCCTGTGCAGTTCCTGATTGTGTGTATTAATATGCTCACCCCTGTTTTAGCTACATTTAATGGGCACAAGTTATTTGCACTGCACTCCTCCTCAAACTATTTTCATTTTCTACACAGTTTGAGCACCAACGTAAGAATGTGGATAGGTACAGAATATCTGTGGTATTTTGTTTGTTTACCTGGTTTCAGTAATCTTCTCAAGAAACATTAAGACACTTATTTCCAAAGCCTGATGGAATAAATTACTGCCCACGAGGAACATGAGCTCATTAACAGAAAGAAAGCCACATACAGGGAAATGCTAACGCAGTGAGTAAATACAATTTTAGGGCATTAGCTGATAACACAGAGCCTTCACCTAATGTCTTTAAAGCAATTATTTTACCTTAAGAACTTCTTAATGGCATGTAACCTACTTCATCCACTAAAAACCTTTTCATTTCTCCCTGATACAGAAATGACATTCAGCATGCTAGAATAAAAATTAAGAAAAATGCACAGTATTTCCAGGTCTTGGAAGTTTTTCTGGTTGCTGAAATTCAGCACTTCGCAGTCAAATGAAGTAAGCAGACAGGAGAATTATCACTGGGGGAGCTAAATTGCTGACCTTGTGCAATTTGCTTGGATAAAGGAAAAAAAGGCAGCGGTGGAACTGCATGTAGGACCTCACCAGCTCAACCATGCATGTCTCAGACAGACCCTCACCTCTCCCAGTTAACACACCTTGGTGCTTTTCACTACAGGAAAATTTGTAAGTACCTTGAAAGGTCAAAAAGGTTGAGCACCAGCAGGACAACCACCATCTCTAAGCTATTCTTTCTACTCTTTCTTCCTTTTCTTTTTTCCTTGTTAATTAAATAAAGCTCATTGAGAGAGTTTGCTTGGTAAACAGGACTGTTACGTGTGTGAAAACCTCTTCATTGCTAATCACACTTGTTGATACATAGTGGAATAGTGCTGAGCCCTCCTTAAAGAGTTTGCACTTAAATCCAGGGCAGGCACATCACAAGATATTTTCTCTTGAAATCTCTCCTATTCCCTGAACTTAGATACGTGATGTTAAGGGTGGAGAGAACAAGATAATAATATATTCCTAAGAAACTGCTCTTGCCACTGTTGTTTTCCTGTGTTCCGTATACGAATTTAAGAACTCCAGATAAACAAAATCAATTAAAGATAATTTAGGAGGAGAGGTACAATACCACAAAATCACATTTCTACTACTGAGAATTCAATTATGCTGGAAAAAAGAACAACTACTTGGTTATAACTTACCTGTCTCAGAAAATGCTCAGGTCTTTCATTATCTGCTGGCCTAGGGACACAGTTGCACTGATCAGAGCATTCAATGGGTACAGACAGAGGCATTAAAAGGAGCCAAATACAACTGAACAAAAATAATAGGGGCTGGTTTTGTTTAAAAAAAAAATTGTCCTAAATTTCTGTGGTTTGTCCAAAACATTGTGCCCCAAACTCTGGAATCTATTACTATCCTACACTATTCTTTCAAAAATCAAAATCAAAACTAAACAAACAAATAGTTTATTTTTCAAGTTTGGAAGATTTGATGTAATGCCCAGCTTTAAAAAACCTTTTTATTTTACAGGTAAAGGTTTTGTTTATATGACTTCATACCCAATGCTATCATGAGGACATGTTTATTTAGGACCTCCCCAGTGTTTTTCAATACATGTTCTGCACAGAAGTAAATGGCTGTTTGTGCAGCACAGTTCCCATCCATTTTCCCTTCCCATTTTCCCTATCAGTTATCAACTGACTTCTTTAACACTTACATCATTTTAGTCATTAAAAACTGAAAGTGCAAAAAGTGGTTTGTCAAAATTTTTTTAGGGTCTTACAGATGGGAGAGGGAAAGAACAGAGACATTATACTAAGAAGCTAATTAGAGTAAAAAGGGTGCTATTGTATGCTGCAGGGAGATTTTCTTTGTTTTACTGAAAGGAAAAAATCTTTCACAAACCCAACTATTTTGACAAAAGGACCTGTGGAGCTGCTCATGCAAGAAGCACATCTTGTTCCCAAAGCAACCACACCACTTTGGGAAGGGAGGGCAAGAGAGTGTCTCTCTTTGATATGGATTTGAAGGTGATATCCTGTGTCCCATGAAGGAGCACCCCGCTGGTACAGTCAGTATAAATTGGATTGTCTTAATATCCATTTTAAACTCTATGCTGGTGTTGCTTCAAAACTAGGAAGCAAAGCAACCCAGTCTCAGGGACTTCAAATAAACCCCCAAACAAATCAAAAAACAACCAAGCCTGCAAAATCCTCAAAAAGCACCTATCAAAGTGATTTCAATCCAGTGATCCGGTACACAGTCAAAGGATGTAAGCTCTTCTAATCCCACTCTTTGAGCTCCTCCAGGCTCCAGCCCCCGTTGCCATGGCCCGGCTGACACCTCCTGCAAAGGACAGGAGCCCCCCAGCCCGGTGGTGCCCCCTGCACGGCCTGATGGCTGCTGCCTGTGGGTTTACAGGCTGCAGAAACAGCCTGCAGGAGCAGGGACGGCACCCATTGCAGTCCAGGAGCTTTTATTACAATGAGTTCAGCTCCGGGCAGGCTGCCGTCATCAGCGTATTTCTGACAGGTATTTTATTTTTTCTCCACAGAACACCTAGCATTACTGAAAGCACTCACTTCAATAGATACTGCTGGTTTATTTAGATAAAATAAAATTCAAAATTACCTATTGTTCTCCTTTGTGCTAATAAAAACTAACTTTATCCTTCACTATAATCCCACCAAATCAATTAAAATGCATTCAGGGGGTTGAAAGGATACTAGTGAAGTATTAACAAAAGCCTGGTTTGGATTATGCAAAATTTTTGCAGCAATTGACTGATGCAAAGATTTCTGTGGCGATACTTTCAGGAAAAGAAAATAAATCTAGCTCTCTAAAACGTTTCTTACTCTGTTTTGCTCAGCAGCTCTAGGAAGTTGTTAGGTCAAATCCCCACAACACTGACCTCTTTCTGAGGTTTGCAAGTCCATATGTGAGTGATGAGTGAAGTCTCCCATGGTCGTTCATGAAAATCTCTACAGTGCTGCTATAAACTGGTGCTTAAGGACATTAAATAGGAAAATGTCTTACAACAGGAGCAGCTCATGTCAGGGTATGCTTGGGTGCATCACCATCAGCTGAGGAACCCAGCTAGGACATGCCTGAGCCTTCCTGGGAATGAAGCAGAATTCCTGAGGATAGGGAAAAAAACCATGCTAGGTGTCACTGCAAAGGCATCTGTTCCCATGTCTCACAATCAGCTAAAATGCCACTAATGAGGGGAAAAAACAATTTTTCCCCTGCTGGGAAGGAGTTCCAGCAGGTGCTGCTACCTGTGCTAGGTCTGGTCAGCAGACAGTCAATACTGCTTCCTTTGCAAAAAACAAACACTGGGATAAATTTTCATCTGTCAAAGAAGCCGGGGATCATGTTTTCTAGTGCTTTCACATTTATAGGAAGCTGCCTCTGCCATCCCCCCTCAGGGCTTGAACATACAACGAAGGAAAAGTAGAGAATTTTAAAGACACTGGCAAGCGTTTGGTCTTTCAAAATGTCATCGCTAATCTCCACATCATCCAGCCTGCTTAGTAATCAAGATAGAGGAACTGTACAAGTGCAAATTAGTGTCACTTATGTCCTGAAAACAAGTAAGACAGAGGATATGGAATAAGTATGCCCAAAAGCAACATCAAATTTATTCTCCATGATCAGATCAGAGATTTACTGAAGTTTACTTCACCTTACACAGAAAAAAAACCCCAAACAAACATGAAGATATCTCTATGGCATTTACCATCTGGCTGAGCAGGTTAGTGCTGTATTAAAAGGATGCTGTACAGGCTCAATAGCAGTGAGAACAGGGAGGCAAGGAGTGGTCCTGAGCTCCCACAGCCATTTTCAAACACTTCCAAGATAGAAGACTTGTCTTCTGCAAGATGATTTATTTTTTTTTCTTTTGGGTCCATGAACAGAAAAAATTAGCAGGAGCACCAGGGTTATTTTAGGATGTTATGCATCCCAACAACCTGCTATGAGTAAACAGAATAAATTTATAGGGGTCACCTGTTCAGGTGCAGACAGACATCTAAAAGCAGCTCTGTTATCAATCCCAAGATGCCACATGGAAGCCTGAAGCAGCTCTCTCTTTCAAAGGAGAGCAGCAGCACTGTGAGCCCACAGATGAGCAACCTCAGCCCAGGACTCAGGGAGCACATGAAAAACTGCCAAATGTTTCCCTAAACTACTGAAGCACAACAGGGAAGTGGCCAATTCATACATGGGCACTAGGAAGTTGTCCAAGACCTTTAAACTCTTATTCTTCTGGGAGCTGACCCAGATTTGACTAGTACTTCAATGGTAAAAAAACACTGGCTACTTAATACCTGCGGTATACAATTATATGCTGATGATGCAGGCTCCTTTAACACTGCAAAGTGCTGGGGATATTTGTTGCTAAATCAACAGTTTTGCAGGAGTAATCATTGTACCTGCCCAGATAAAAAACCAGTATTTCCTATATGGGGAAAGGCAATAGCATTAATTGCAGGTATTTCATATTAGAAGAAAATTATCAGGAAAAGAAAAACAAAACACCATTTCTGCCCACTCCTCCAACCATAGTGATCAACTTACACATTCCAACTTTATTTTAAAAAACTGAAAATATTCTGTGTACAGAACAGTCTTTTTCAAAAATGTGCTTTGAAAGGCCTTTTTTGTAACATTCTCCTTTACTAATGATTTTTAAATGTTCTTCTAATCAGCTTGAAAGGGACCAGTAATTTTTGGCTCAGCTGTAGCAGCAATAGAAGGAATCAGCACAACATGCCAGGGGAATCTAGAATGTACTAACCAGATATTAAGTCAGCTACACAATACTGAAATCCATGCAAGTCCACATCAGATTGTCTGTCTAACACTGCAGAATTTGTGATATTTACTCTGCCATTCAAGAACACTCTTTACATGACACCTGATCTCTCAAAACCACTTATTATATACATAGCCATAGTGCAAACGGGAACATTACTGCTCTAAATCTATTCTCCATTTTATTTGAAAGCATAATGTATAACCATAAATTATTTTTCCTTTTAAATTACATTTCATTAATCTTTGTCCTTTAAAATAAAGATACAAGCATATGGCCAGATATTTTTCTGTATACAGCATCATCATTCTCATGATAAAATTAATAAGTCTTCCAAGCAATTTCTGCTAAGCAGCCAAAAGTAAAGAGTGAGCAAATTACAATACTAATACTAATTTATTAAGCTACTTTCAAATGCCTTCAGCTTTTTCTTTGTCTGCAGCATTACAGGACTATTTGATAAAGCAGAACTGCAGATGTTCAGCCCTTTGTTTACTGAGGTAACTGTGGCTGAAAACGAAATGGAAGTGACAGCACCAGGGCTACCTCGCCTTGCCAGCAGCAACACAGTGCTGGAGGAAATGAAACTGTAGAAGCTCTGAAGGATGACATTACTGGGGAGCTCTGCAACTCGGACTGGCAAGGAGGCAGGAGTGGGAGCCTTGGAGAGCTGCCACCACCTCCCTTCCATGAACCACAGTGTCCCTTTCCCACTAAGCTGTTTTCTGGGCTGTACAATATGTTTTCTTAGACCTGCCACCCATATGGAGACTTGGACACGTTACACCAAGTCAATCACACCGGCCACTCCTGGTATAAGCCAAGCCTGCCACATTTATACCTCTGTCAGCACTAATTCTGCTGCTTTCTGAGGAGGTGACAAAACTCTGCTGTGCTGCAAGCAGAGGTTTGTCGCAGCCAAGCGAACATACTGTGGGTTCACAAGACAAATAAAAAACTCTCAACTTTTATTTGCAGGTTGTCCTGCAAAATTCTCTCCTTACAGACACATTTATTTCACAGCAAATTTGTGTTTTTTTAAACTTTCCTAAAACAGGTGGTTATGAAGGCAAGTGCTACAATGCTTGGTCCTTAGGATTGCATTTTAAATAACAAAAGCTAAAAGGCTCTGATTCATCAAAGCTTTTTTTTTTTTTTTTAATCAGAAGATCAACTGTTTCACACTTGAAAATAAGAGAACAAATCCAGGCAATATTTTCTATTTCCCACTCCTACTCTTAGAAACACGTGTGACATTTATAACCACAGTGTAAAAGCTCATTAATACTCTACGCTGACCTATTAAAAAGGTTTATTGGTTTAGCACAATAGGAGACATTCTCGTGGAAAACAGGCAAGGAAAGGAGAGAAGGAGAGAACAGCTCAAGATAAGCCACCTCTCCACAAACAGGCTCAAAGGATGAGATCATTAAATGACAGTGTTAAAAGTGTCCAACATTTTTCACCTTCTCTCTGCTCATTTCAAAACTAGCTTAAAACCACAGAATAAAAGCCCAGAGAACACCCCAGTACATTTTAAAAGGCAATTCTCTCTCAAAGGGCTGATAGCAGGCAGGGAGTGGGAGAAAGGTTTATTTTAGCTGAGCTAATCTGACAGACTGGCACCTACTCAGAGGTGTTGGAAGACGTCTGGCGCATCCACACACCCACCAAGAGCAGCACTAAACTCTTCAAGAAGACAGGGCTGCCTATGCATTAAGTTCCCTTTTTAACTACTTCTTCCTAGAAGCTTTGTTTTTCCTTTTCAAAGAAATCATTTAAAGCTGCCAATAAATGTGCTCTGGGGGGAGACACTTCCAACATTTGACCTTGGGGTTTGCCAAAACCAGCAAATGCTCAAGGCGCCATGCCCATGGAAACACCAAAAAGGGTGAGGAATCACCTGCCTGCCAGATGAAGTGGAGTCTGCATCCACACCCCCCATAGCCTTCTATAGCCATCCTTTAGCTCAAATAATTGTGGTTTGCTCAGGGTTTTTTTCCACCATAAACTTAAAGAGAACAATCCTAGTTCCTCTAGCTTATGTTTTTCTAGGCTGAAGCCAAGCTCTTCCAGGCTGCTGGTAAAATACTGGCTGATCCTTCCACCATTATCCTAATTACCCTTCCTTGATCCGTGGCAGTTTAAACTCATCTTCCTTAGCACAGAGAGGACACCTTCATTCTTTACTGCTCCCAAATGGTGATGTTGAGCTTATAGAAGGAATTCATGTCATCCATCCTTAAGCATATGACATTCTCCTAAAACCAATTAATGGCAGAGGAAAGCAGTTCTTCTCACTTAATAATCCAGTCCTCCCCCGCCTAGCCAGTGTCTCTCAGCTTTGGAGTTGGAAAATTTATTTAGCAAGCTTTTAATTCTTCTGTAAAGGCTGCTAATGAAAATATTAAATAAAGCACAATTTGATCTTTGAGGAGCTCCAGCAGTACCTTCCCACAAATTTGCAGTGATAAAAAGGTTATCAAGAACGACAGAATTGAAAGACTCCAGTCTTTAAAGGTATCTTAATCACCTCAAAAGCCTTTCTTGCAGGAGACAGGATTACCATGATGCAATCAAATTATGTCCAATTATCTCAAGTATTTTGAGCATTGGTGCCAGCCACCCACCCCAATGAAAAACAAAAACTGAAATAACACTGCTTGACATGCACAGATGCAGCAAGCCCAGTGACCACTTTTACTCAAACTAACCCAGAAAGTAGGTCATTTTCATCATCTCCTGGTTCTTCCAAGATGTCCCTCTCATCCACATGAAGATGCTTTCTTAGCATCACAAAACAGCTTGCAAAGCACAGATCCCCTTTGATACTGCAATTAGCTAATTTCCTATACTCATATCTCTTATACAGCAAACGGCATTTTAATTAATTCTTTAAATATATATTCTTCCAATAGGTTGAACCTTAATTAAAATTAGAAGTGCCTGATAGCATCTTCTTATCTGGTTACAGATGCATTTTTTTTAAATTTGCGGTGATGATATCGCAACCACATTAAAAGGAATACATATTGAATTTCATGTTCTTTCAGTTCAGCATAACACTAAGAAAATTAATTCAATCTGCATTTACACTCACAGAATCTGTCTCCCACTTCAGTAATAAATATTTTTGCTTTGTTTCAAACACAAGTTTTACAAAACTGTTTTAAACTTTGCCCTGGGCACATCTCTGACCACCAGAAATCTGCTGATGCTTAATCTCATATTTCATTAGTTATTGCTTAATTAGAACCCCATTTGAAAGAAGTTGAATAAAAATGGAGCATTTAATTATCGTGAGACATGAAAGAGGCAGAAAGTTCTTTGTAATCCAAGCTGCTCCTCAGCAAGTTTTTATCATGTTTATCACAGACATCATACGTGACTTTACCATCTCTCTCTCTCTCTCTCAGCTCTGCATCTCCTGATGCAGCTCTTCAGTCAGCACATCTGCCACTACTCCTACATTCATCTTCACACAGCTCCCCTGGCATCAGGGAACACCACAATCCTGTGGCTGGGAGACATGTTCTTGCAGCCCAGGAGCACCACCACCAAACACTTCCCAGGCCCCACCCTGCTTTATCATACTTTAAACCAAAAGACCAGCACAGCAACCAGGGGAAAAACTCCAGCAATATTGTTCAGTTGTGACAAGTGCACATGTAACAGGAGGCCTTTTCAACCTAGCACAGTTTATTACATCTCTAAAGCAAGCAAGGCTTCTTTTGGTACTAGCACTACCCTTAAATATTGATTAAAAAACTGAAAAAGTTAATCCTGAGTCCCTCTGAATTGCAGACTTTTCTCTTTATAGCCACCCAATTAACAAAACCAGCAAGTTTACAATGCAAGTACAGAATGACCAAGCTAGTATCTATTACATGCACAACTAAACACTAAATTGTATCAGTATTTCCCCTTGTTCAGGAAACATTTACACACGAAAGCCAAATTATATTCTGTTTTCAGGCTTGGGCATCCAAGTATAATTTCAGCTTCCCGATATAAACAAAATGTGCTCAAAACCTTCAATTTATTTGAGAAGCATTCAAAACTTCAGTCGTGTCTGAAACCACTATCTGAAATGCTTATTTGTGAATTGTAAATTGAAATGTTACTGCTCTATATTATGCAAATAGCCAAATTCTAGCATTGCAACAGAAGCAGTGAGCTCATTATCCTGTCAGTCCTGCAAGCAGACGCCTTCTTAGAACATCATTTCCAAAACTGCTTGTGTGCTCCCGTAACTGTACTAGTTTTGATGCTAATGAAGGATTTACCACCAACTTAAATGAGATGAGAGTCACCCAACAATGAGCACTTCTGAAAAGACACCATTACCTTTAACTTGGAATGCAAACAATATCCTCATACTTATCAAAACTTTCCGTAAAAGCATTTATGTTAACAAACACAAGATATCCAGTGGAACTGAGAAACAGAAAAGTAAGAGAGCCGGTATCAGGAATCTTATTAAATAAGCATCACACAACACATTCCATCAATGCAACAATTAGCTTTGCTTGGGTGTTTAACAACTAGTTTTAGTTAGACAAATTATATAGCCAAACAGTTGTATGTGAAAAATAAGAGTACGTGCAACTGTCTTAAATTGAGACCACATATATCCCGACAGTCATCCTTTATGGAAACATTATGCATATGGTGCGTGTGGGTGGACTGAAACCACAACGGGCTGAGCGTTACCTCACTGCATCTCCGTAACACAGGCCAGGGTGGAGGGCTCAAAGGAGACTGGGCACCTGTCAGATCCATCAGCACGTAAATCAGTGCATTGGTATCAGCAACTTGAGTCATGTGGATCCCATTAAATCCTGCAAGGTTACCTCATCCCTGCAGCACTCCAGAAAGCTTTTGTGAGACAGACGCTGCCTCCCACTGCTCCCACGCAGGTAACGCCGTGCAGGTGGCAGGTGACACGAGGACAGGCTGTGCCAGGGCACGCTGTCCGGCACACCGGGCACGGCGACACGGGACCCACACCTCCTGCAGGCCTGAGAGTGCCCAACAGCCAGGCATGGATTGGCTCCATGGAAGATGCAGCCCCAGAGACAGGCTAGATGTGCCTTCCACAACAGACAATGTGATGACAGACATCCCACACCACCAGGGAAAAGGGCACAGTCCTAATCACTGCTACTATAGCACGGGAGCCTCCTGGCCTGGCTGGAGCGCAAGGCAGGAATCAATCCAGAAACAGAGCTGGAAGCAAACAGGATTCGGAAAGCAGCAACACATCTGAGCCCCCAGTCCATGCTATTTCATTCCAGAGCAGTTAGCATCATGTTTGCTTATATTCAATCCTTTGCTTTGCCTTATTTAAGCTGACTTCATTTTTACAAAGAAAAGCTCCATTTTAATGTATTTCTTTAATCCTTCTCACAGCATTATGCTACTTTCTTTACAACTTGTGTTAGAGAGCAGCTTCCCATATCTGTGCATTTTTTTGTTTAGGACAGAGGTTTCAAACACATTTGTCAAGCTGAATGGAAAGAGGGACGAGTTAAGCTCTAAGTGTCTTGGGATAGGAAAACACTGACAGTGTTTGCATGCTGCAGCTGAAAACAATATACTGATGAAGCATCAAGGGGTGTTTCTATCAGCAGAGAGGAGCAGGGAGCAGAAATAAGACTGAGACAGAAGGAAAGGAATTGATTTGGAACTTGAAAAGCCACCTCTGTTTCTTCTCATTTTTCACAGCTATAAATTAGATATTCACCTCTATAACTGATTCGGGGGACTGTTTGAAAAGCTGCTAACAGAGTCTGCACAGCTTGCAGGCTTATGCATGCTATGCATGAACAAAGAGTCGCCACCATCATTAAACCCACAGCATCATTAGAGGTACCATAAGAAATTATGCTGGGAAAAAAGGGTATTTGAGTATATTTTTCTTTCTGAAATATCAACACATGCAGAGCTGGCCTGCAATTTAAACGAAACCAAGGGAGCGCTTCCTCTTAAAATGCATTGATACTGCTTGAGTGAAAAGTTTGCTGCTGATGGGGTTTATGTTCATCTAAGCTGAGCCAAGTGAGCTCAAGACAATCTAGCAATTCTACCATTTACCATGCTGCAGTAAAATAAGGCTTTTGGCTTCTTCCTAATTATATTCTCAGACTGCACAACAGACTTATCTATTCCCACTACCCTATAAATGACAATGCTGTTGTAATATTTAGTAATGTATTTCCAAATGTTGGGGAAAAAAGCAAACAGTGAAAAGGAACAGCAAATACAGAATAAGAGGCTATTGTCCATGCTTCCACAAACACTTGAGCCAAGTGTACTTACACAGCAGCATAAATCAAACAGGCACAATCCAATTTAAATACAAGTCCTGCAAGGCTTTTTCATTAATACATGGTTTATGCTTTTGTCATCTTTTGACTAATTTTATTACATAATACTGAGAGATTTACTATATTACATTACAGCTCAGCTAGTCATATCAGAATTGAAAAAGTTAATTTTGTTTCTGTGTTTCAGAAGCTAGAGAGTATATTATGTCGTGCTGGTTTTCAATCAGTACATTTTTCTGAAATTCCTCTTTTGTTCCCTCTTCCCGTTTCACATTAAGAAATACACCTCCTAGGTACTACTGCTGTTTTTAAAAGCATACCAAAGAACGCTTCCATTTTTGTACATGTTGCCTCTCAAAAAAAATCAGATCTTTATATTTTTTTGTTTCTTCTCTATTTTGCTCCATCTTACTTTTTCAGGGTCTCTGGTCAAGCAGTAACAGCTCAGCACTGACCTCACGGAAGAAAAGATACAGGGCCACACTGCCTTCATATTTCCCTTATTTGAAACAGCACAAGTAATTCCACTTAAATTGGAGAGATACATTTACAGCCCATTTTTGAAGATGGGAACATAATTCTGGTGGGCTGTTACTAGCTTTTTGTCTTTTTTTATTGTCTTCCTTAAACAGCTGCTACTGAACACCATCAGAGGTAAGATGATGCTCTGCCCTGAGATGGCTGCCCTTGGGAATGAATCACAACAGACAGAGCAGCACCACAAGGAATAAACCCCCTGCTGAACATTATGTGTGCCCTTATCCCCATTTCCCCGTTTAACTGGGTTTCTTTTTGGTTTTATTCTTGTGTTTTATTCAAATTTCTTACTTCCTCAGCACCAATACACAAGAGGACCCAACCAGAGTACAGAAAATTGTCCACAGCAAAGGCTCCTGGTGCCTACATCACCAAACTAGTACTGCTTAGAAATTCCAATCTAGTGTCCCAGCTGCTAATGAAAAAAGAGGTTTTGGCCCAGAACACTGTGTAATGTACAGAAGAACAGGAAAGAATCAAACTATAGGAACCATTATCACAGTGTGCTGCACATACAGCATGACACAGGTCAAAAACACATTAAAAAAGATGGAAGTCATGTTACTGGAAAAACACCTTCCACAACACACAGTGGATAATATACTTATTATTAGGGATTTTCAAGCCTTTTTATTTGCAACTCATTTTAAAAGGACTGCTCAGGGAGTGCTGCTGGTTCCAGACTAATTACTTCCAGATTGTGTTGGATTTTCCCACACACAGAAACAAGTGGGATGCTGAATTTGGTCATGTCAAGGCGTTTCCATCAGCTGCCTCATAAGCACTTTGGGAAACTCATCTGGATGCAATTATGACTTTACTGAAAAGTTTTTGTTGTTTTGGTTTTTTTTTAAACGCTGGACCACAAAAATCATGTTCCTCATTCAATTCCCATTGAAGTAAATAGGAGGGTTTCCATAGACTTTGATGACTTCTGGATGAGGTTTCATAAAAAGATGAAAAATAAATCTCTTCATCTACTAGGGAGAGAGGTTAATCTCTTATTCTTAAAGCCTGCACATCAAAGAACTCCAGCGTTTTACAGGACTGCAGCACACTACGTCCAATAAATGGCTATATCATAGTCATAGTTTGAAATGAAAAATACTTACATAAAACACACCTCCAAAACTTAGGACTTGGATTCAAAAATACTGAGCTCTTCACTGTGAAGTAGCACATTATCAGTTCAAAGAGATTAGTCTTTAAGTTAGAAAAAAATTCAAGGCCACTTATTTCATTCATAAATTTTGTTCTCATTTCCCTACAACTAACATACAGCAAACCTCACCTGAATAATGTGTAGTTTTATACCTTCAATTTGTCACAGGGCATAGTGAGACATACTTACACATATTTTCTCTCCAGCAGACATAGCTGAAGGCAAAAACCACTTAAATACCACTAGGAATGGAGGAATACTTTAAATCCTTTCCCAAGATGAGAGTTCCAGCCACCACACAGAAGGTTTTCAGCACAGTCCTCCTCAGGAGATACTACTACTCCCAAGAAGCACTTGGAAAGAAAATACTTGTTTGCCTGAAAGCCCCTTACAGAAAAACCTCAGTTCTAAACTCAGACTCAGGTGGTGCCACAAGTGGCAGAGCACAAGTCTGCAGCAGCCAGCCCCAGCAAGCTCATGAACAGAGACCACAGCGTGAGCAATGACCACGAGTGAATATTAAATATTAATTTCTTCTTTACTCAACTATCTACAACCAGCAAAGTGAGGAAGTGGTGTGCTGCTAAGGGTGTCAATAATCTACAGAATTCACAGCTTTGCTTTTGCCCTGAAATATTTGAAGCTGCTTCTGTTTTTCTGTATAGCCATGATTATAGGAAAGCAGCTGCCTTAATGAACCATAGAAAGCTGGAAAATAGAGGCTGGGGATGAGACTTTGTTCTCTGCCTTCTAAGAAGTTTCTTAGCCACTGTTTTTCCTCCTTTTCACATACTCAGTCTCTTAAGTAAACATACATTTCACCTATAATACAATGAATCGCTTATAATGAAATATATAATGACACTGCACCCTACCTTTTGTTAGAACTGTGCTGGCAGTGTTGATTTTAACTTTAACGTTAAAAATCAAGACTAAGTTCAAACAAATATTCTTAGCAAAGAAGTTTTTCTTTGAAGTTCAAAAAAACCAACAAGTGAGAGAAGGTCCTTAGGAGCCTTTTAGTAAAACTAGACTTCTGCCCACTTCTTTCATTAGCAATGGACCAATTCCCAGAGTATTCTCATGCTGAAATACAAACTGCTGGCGTTCTTCTCTGGTGTGTGAGCAATGATACCGTTGTTTCATTCCAAATATGACAATTAATGTTTAGCGTATACTGAATAATCCTATACATAATTGCTCACTATTATGTAGCTTGTTCAAATCAGGCCATAGTTAGCAGTGACTGAAAGTTATCAGATTATGGAAAATTAGACAGTTGTTTCATTCTTTGGTAATAATTCTCTTTCTTTTCACTCTAAAAACTTGGAGATTGGTACCTGAAACTTCTCCTCTCTACCTGTTCTTCCAACTCTGTGAAAAATTAAAAGCATTTTTGCATGCTGTAAACTCCAGCCAGAGCCTGAAAACAGACATGCAACAGCAGAAGAAAGACCAGTTGGGTTTGCACAGACTGCACTGCAGGCTGGGAGGCCACCAGGGAAAGAAGAGCTTTATTTATAAATTCATATAAGCTGCTCTAAGATTAACCTAGAGGAAAAGTCCACCCTTAAGCACCAGCAACCATCTTCAATAGCCAATTTATTGGGTATGCTTTAATTTGTGGAAGCCAAGACAATTGTCTATTATGTCATAATCTGGAAATAATTGTATAGATTATAATGTATTGAAATGGATTTTTTCTGATGGTTGGCAAGATTAATTATGTATTTACAGCATTAAGTAATTTTCTACATGTACTTCCTATGATCATTTCAGTTGTTGCGTGGTGTTTTTTCCAGCGGATAAAAGAGTTACACAAGTGCAATAATGTTGGATGTGCAAACGTAACAGGCAAATTTGGCAGAAACCATATGTTTTAAAAGATAGTCAATAAAATGTCATTAAAACAACAGATTTTAAGATACGGACATGAAAAAATACAAAATCGTTCAATAACCAAGGAAAGCATCAGTGTAAGGAAAACCTTTAATACACGCAGCCAAATAGGTTTTATTTGCTTGCTTCTCTGCTGGCAGCATTATAATAACATTGATGATGTTCAATATTATATTGTTTTTTCTTCCCACCTGTGTCTTATATCTAAAGGAAAACACAAGAAACTGCAGAGGAGGAAAACACATTCCACTGAAACCAGAAGTAGCTGATGTCTGAATTAATGAAAACAGTATTTCACTCCAAGTGGAAGCGATTTTCCCTAAGCAGCAGAAGCTAGAAGCAGAGCTGCTGGTTGTAATCCACTCCCTCGACTCCTCTTCTCCTAAGTCACTCCACCAGATCACTTACTTACCTGCCCATCTCTGTACAGAACAAGACACTTGTTACAGTACACACCAGCTCTGCTCCACTGGCACTTATCTGTCCCCCTCTGGAATTACTCCAATACTCCATGTAACTAGGAAATTACCTCACATTTCATATTTCAGGTGCAGAACAGGAAATCAATACACACTGCAAAACGTGCAGAAAACCCTTCAACCTATGTTTCTCAAACTGAGAATCCTTTCACAGATTGCTGAAGAATTCAAGTGTACAGTTTTCTCCCAAGCACTGCCAGAGCCAACCAGAGCATCGCTGCAGCTTCAGCAGAGCAAGAAGGAGCTCCTGCAAATGCCACGTGGGAATTGCACTGCCAATGCCATGCAAATACTGTCCTTTCCCCACTCAAATGTGCCCCCAACAGTTTTCACTGCATTTGTCCACAGAGGCCACACATTTTGCTATGACTCAGTTATTTTACTTTTTAGTGCTTATCCATAACACACCAAATTCTGTTAGTGTTTCTCTCCAGATAAGCAGCTCCAGTAAACACAAGGAATTACTGATGGCAGAATGCAAGCAGAACTTGCCCCAGTTTCCTTAACAGGCTAGATTGAAAATCTGTCCAATTAATCCTCTTGAGAAAAAAAAAAAA
>VXBI01008019.1:130730-166010 GCA_013397375.1 Toxostoma redivivum | reverse complement strand
AAAAAAAAAAAAAAAAAAAAAAAGCCTACTAATGCACTTAAAGTTATAGCTTCAGCACTGAAAGCCTCTTGGCTAAATTTTGCCAAAGATCCTTTAAGGAACAGTTCTGGAGGGCTGGATTTTACCACTTACTTTTGGGCACTGTGGGGAGGCCATTTACTTATATGTATGGGGGTGGAGTGTTTGGCATTTCTTTTTTTAAGAACACTTGTAAATATTAATAGCTATATACCTTCAAAATAAATAAAAACCTGTTGGGAAAACTCACACTAAAGGACTAAACTTACTGTTAAAGAATAAGAATGCAACTCACTGCTAAACATCAATTTATCTTCTAAGTTAACTGAACACCAGACAGAAATTGTGCAACAGAGAAGTTGCACAAAACCACAATAACCATCATCTCAAATAATTCATTCCCTGCGTGGGATGTGGTAGGGTGTCCAAACATCCTCACTGACTTTTCTTACATAAAAGAAGATTTTGTTTTCTGTCAGCAAGCAGAAGCTACATAACAATTATCCTCCATTCCCTATAGCATTTGTTATCCAAATTCTCTGATCTCAGGGGCTGCCTGACACTCGATTCCAAAAGTGTTTAATCTTGGCCTTTTAAAATAAAGAGTAATAAATTAATAGGAAAATCTTAAATAGAGAATGCAGGAAATCCTGTACATTTATGTAGAACATCAACTGAGCTGAGAAAAACCAACTAGAAGAGACAGTTGAGGAAACAATAAAAGCTGGGAAGCTGCTCCTCGACTCCAGCTGCCCCTTGGTGACTTGAGAGTGTTTTCATCTTTTCTCAAGACAGCACCAGTTACACATGAATGCTTTTGAGTGCCAGCCTCATTAAAGTCTACGTTGGTACCAGCTCCTATAGCCAATGCAAAATTAATATTCAAACTTCTACTGAGAAGACTGTCACAGTTGCTCCACCAGAGTTTGCATACAAGGAAAACAAGTGTTACAGAACAGGAAAATCACATTAACTGTGTTCTCAAATTGCTGCTCTGAGCATTGCATACTAATGTATTAATATTTGTTTTTAAAATAAGCATCTGCTACTGGAAGACTGGGAGAGAACAGAAAAATCAGATGTTACCCAAAGCACCACGACAGTTTAGGAAAAGGAAGACTGCAGGTCACTGGCATCTGCCTGTCCACTGTAAGGGAACAAGGACGTTAAAGTTGAACCTTGTTAAGGCAAGGCCAAAGGAGGGACCGGACAGAAGCAAAGCTTCTGATTCTGAGTGTACAGGGAGAAAGAGATTTTCCTTCTTACCAACGATATAAAGATACTTGGCCCCCTGAAGTCAGGAAGCACCTGACACTGGATCTGAGACAATTGGAGGTTCATTTCTATCTTAGGGGTCTCCCATTCTCCCTCCTCCCTCACCTCCTTGGGCTTGCTTTTCCTCTAGCCCAGCAGGGAAAGCAGCAAACACGTGCACAGAGGCTACATGACTGTAAGCTGGTAAAAAGCTGCTCAGCTAACTGATGGCAAATCTGACCTTCCTAAAACACTTGACAAGACTTTAAGAAGATAAATAATATTATTTCAAGGAGCGGGATTCTCATGGATATCCCATTAAACTTCAGGAATAGCAAACCATGACAGGGTGCAGCCTGCACATGGCCAGCAGGGAAGGGATGTGCTGCTGCAAGATCAATGACAGAGTTATTCAGAGGGAATAGGTACATACAAAATATGAACCAATTTCTTTATTTTTTAATAATATGCCAAATGTTCTCAAGTTCTCCAAGTAAAAAGCATTTAAAGATCATTGTAATTCATTCCTCCTAATGTTTCCCTTAACTGCATTATTACTTTTTGTGTCAAGACACATCTCAGTACCGCTTCCATACCTGACACCACCTCCATCAGGAAACAAAGTTCAGAGCCAACATGAGGAGATAAAACAATCTTGTTTCCACTCAAGATGATTCTGTTCTACATTCTATTTATTTTAGAAACCTCATTTTTAAATATGTGAAGTTACATAAGCAATACAATGGCTTGCACAGAGCAGTGCTAAATTCTTCTACACCACCTGTCTTAACTTGGGACAGGACTGCAAGTCAGCTGTGGTCCAAGTAAAAATTACTTGATGCAGTTCTACTACAATACAAAGACTTAAATTTTTTTTTTATTTAATAAGTCATTTATGCCTAAATGGAACAAGAGATGGCTAATTTGATTGATTCACATATACTAGTGTGCATTATTCAAAAAACAGTAATATTTTATCTGTACATAGATTTTAAATTACATTCCAGAATTCTAAGCTAAATACTAAAATTTGCTCAATCTCCCCCATATAAGTAATACAATTTAGTTGCTTTTTCAATTTTATTTAAAAGATACAATTAATCTTTAGGAAGCCCAAGAGCAATTAATCACTTAAAGCAGCACATTGAGAATTTACCTGTCGCCCCTAAAAAAAATTGTTCCAATGTAATAAATTCTATTATTGATAAAGCTTTTTTTAATGACAAGCCACGAGGTCAGTAACCCACTACCACAGATGCCACTATTCTCCCCAAGTGCCACTGCAGAGATGGAGAACAGTAATGGGAATTATAACTCCGTGGCCACAGTCCAATCACCGTATTCTGGATCAATTCTATTTTTCTTAGGGACAATTTTGTATAAAAATCCAGCAACAGAAGAGCCAGACCCATAATTATGCTCTCCAAGGGAAGGAATGCTCTGTAACAGAGACAGATGGCTTCAGCTCGTATGCTGCACTCCCCCTTTTTCAAAAGTTCTGCTGCAATCTTATTGTAAGGGCTTTGTAACTCGCTTGTTTGCATCTGTCGTCATATTTCGTGAGCTATGTGCCTTCTGAATAGAAAAAAAATGTTTTGTTTTTTAGATGGGGAGCAGATTTTGCTCATTTATCATAATAATTCCCTCAACTGGGATACAGCTATTTTCTCACTAAGAAAAATTCAAAGTGTAATATTATTCTATTTCTCTGCTGTCAACAAAAGCAAAATGGAGCATTTTTTAAAAATGGAATAATGCTTCTGGATCAGTAATGACCACGACCACACAGGTTAACTATCTCCAAAATGTGTTGGGTGGCCTTTTGTCTCTGAATACACGTTCATGTCCACAGCTAATTGGAATAACTTGGTCTTATCCAAATAAAACAACCTTTTATCACTGTATAAGAGCTGCAAGACCCAAGGTGAACATCAGAACAGTATTTCCATAATGCTCCTGTCTTATATCTCACCTTTATTTGCTTTAAAACAATCACTGTTTATTTTGCACATGCACTCTATTTATGTTATTTGCCTCTCTGTGCCCATAAGTCAGTTTTAATTTGCATTAACAACTGAAGGATTATCTTCTCCTTTTAACCAAATTTATGTGCTACTTTTCATGATGCTAAAACACTGAGGATATTGAAGTATGAAATATTGTGTTGGAGGAAGTCCAGAGGAGGTCACAAATATGATCAGAGGGCTGAGCACCTATCCTCAGGACAGGCTGAGACAGATGAAGATGTTCAGTCTGGAGAAGAGGAGGTACCATGGAGACCTCAGAGCACCTTCCACTATCTTAAAGGGGCTACAAGAGACTGGAGAGGGACTTTTGACAAGGGCATGGACAAGAAAAAATGGCTTAAACTGCCAGAGGCAAGGGTGAGATTAGACACAGGGAAGAAATTTTTCCCTATGATGGTGGTGAGGTGCTGGCTGAGAAGTTGTGGGCATCCCATCCCTGCAAGTGTTCAAGATCAGCTGATGGGCTCTGAGCAGCCTGCTCTAGTGAGAGATGTCCCTGCTCATGGCAGATGACCTTTAAGGCCCCTTCCAACCCAAACCATTCTGTGGTTCTGTGACTCTAAACACTATCACATCCCAGAGTCTCCACCTCCCATCATGGCTCAAAATAAGCCCCTCTAATAGTTCCAGCTTTGACATAAACATTTTGTGGCCAGGAGAGGTGCAGAAAACCCTCTGGGTGTAACACCAGGCAAGAACCAGCATGGTGCAACAGGAGTGACTCACACAAGCTGCAGCAGGACCTCACCTCTCCAACCAAGTAGAACAACCAGAAAAGAGACAACGGTGCAGTTTGTAAATGGAAGTGATACTCAGATACATTAAAAATGTAAAAGACAGAATGATATGCAATGGAAATATGTCCTTAAGAAGTGTTCAAGTGAAAACCTAATTTACTGCAAATAAAGAAGAAAATTTTGATTTTATGGCAAGTCCCACAACAACTAGGTATTAAGGTTACCCAGAGTACACAGCAATATTCATGTTTTGTCAGTATTTCAGCTAGCAGGAAAAAAAAAAGTCAAGTGAAGGTTGCTAAGTCACCTGCCTTTCTCTCTCCACATATCTATCCATCTATATAAAAATTTGGTGCATCATATAAAGTTGCCAGTAATGCTGAAGTCCCACTCTGACAATTTTATTTTTAATCTCTTTCCACATTACTCTCTCAAATTGAATAGAGGACATGTCAACTACCAAGCTTAATTTCTGTTCTCATTAGCTTCTACATTATGCAGATGTCAGGTCAGGAAAAACCCTATCAGATAACCAAAAATTAGTAATAATTAACCAATAGCAGTGCAGTTTGCCTGAAGAGACCTATTCTTTCCAAGTGGTAAATTATTTTTTAATTATTCCACTGAGATGGAGACTTCTAATTGCAAATACTCTAAGCAAGGAAAAAATATACACTGGGGGAATCCCAGATTATTAGCAACTATGCAACTTTCTACATCGGTTTTGCAAGTAATAATAGACTTTTTCCAGTTAAAAAAAAATACTCCTAGAAGACTTCTCCTTTTATGCAGATAAATCTGAAATTAACATACACAAGGATAATGGAATTGGTAATTCATTTTTTGACATCCAAACAATATTTTAAGTCAAGAATTGACTGAAGTCAGACCAATTTTGAATGGTCAGATATAAGAAAAGGAAATGGGTTTTGAGCAGCAAATATATTCTATTAGCTTAAAATTAGATGATGACAATATATACTTATTTATTTGGCACTTGAGAGGCACTTTATTTGTTCCAATACAATTTTACAGACCCAGAATTATTCCTGAGCCCTCTATCCCATCTTCCCATTATAGGGAGAAAAAGAGAGATGTTGTTTAATACCTGGGAACTTTGAGATTTTTCCACTATCCATAACCACCACATTGAACAGCTTCTCACACAACAAAAGAAAGGAACTAAAGAAGTCCTAAAATCACAGCCGGATCTCCCCAGGACCAGAGTAAGCAGGAGTTTGGAAACCCCGTGTTTCTGGCCACTGTTGAACATGACAGCTTTAAATATCCACATTGCTCTGCATTCAGTGGTCAGCAGAGCACAGTGCAGCCTTTGCTATCCCTGCCAGCCCAAAGGGACAACACAGAGGGGAAGAAGAGCTCTGACTTGCTTTTCCTGGTTCAACCACTGAACTGGTGCTCAGCATCCTCCTCCATGTCCTAACAGTCCTTCAGCTTCACCTCGATCTTCCCCACTTTTGTCGCCTAAATAAACTCAGCTGCTTTCTCAGGGATCAGGCCATAACTGTCCCTCAAACTGAGCTAAATTAGAAGTATATATCAATGTTCTGAGCATTCTCTTAAGATGCTGCATGTAATTAGATGATCTTTAATATTTTCTTGCCCCCCTGGGAACAACATTCTCAGTTGGCCCAAGCCAGCAGTAACATTACTCCCTTAGCACATCGATTTCTGAGACCCTGCATCAAGCATTTAATAAAAACGTTGGCTATAAAATCCTAATGGCTAATTTGTCACTTCCAGATTTCATAACAAGCATTATCATCGTCTCCCAGGATCACAACAAGCAAGGTCTGTACTAATGTGGTTCATCCACAAACATTTCTATTAATATGGCTCAGGCACACATTTTCTACCTAATCAGCCATATGTCACTCGCTGGAGACTTCCCTCAAAGTTTGAAGGGTAGAGAAGAATATTGTGCACTAAAGGTAGAAAAACACAAAATCCTCTCTCATGGCTGTGTTTTGGTTTTTTCAAACCGATGTCTTTGCTGCTGAAAGCTGGCAGCACTACCTAGGTGCAGAAGGTGCACAGATTTCTGCTCTGTGGGTGCAAAATATAGTTTATAGGCCAAGTGAAATCCATAGTCAGCATCCAGTGAACTGCTGGCCTTGCAAACAGCCGTGCTGCAGGAAGGAAAAGTGTCTCCTGAGAGAGAGCCTTTGGGTGAGGCAGTTTGTACAATAAATGTACAGATATGTATAGAATGTACAGATTAACAGCCTTAATTTTGGTTTCCAGAGAGTTTGGGAGGACAAGAGTTTGTGAAAGAATGTCAGTAAGATGTAGAAAGCTTTTGAGCCTACCTTTTTACCACCCTCATTCATGTTATTTTAAATTTTCCAGACAAACCCAGGCTGTCAGTAAAATCCCTGTCTCAAAAGGATTTAGGGTTCATATCTAAATCTGTAGACAACAGTATCAAAGCTCAGCTGCTTTTGAGGTAGTAAATAAGCAGGGCAGTACAACTTCTACATCCACTTGGCAACTCTTGCACCCAAAAGCTATTGTAACACAACTCAAAAAGACAAAAGTTTTCAGTGAGGGGAAATAATCAGCAATTACCCTTTGCAGGCGTTCTTAAAAACCACTGGAATATGCAGATTTTTACTTATCCTGGTTTACTCAAGGCTACCCTACCCTTGCTTTTCAAACCTTTGTGCAGAAGAGAAGCAAAGGCCACTGCAAAGAAGCCACCACGGAGCAAAACACCTCCCATACACACCAACAGTCCCATTTTGGTTCAATATTGTGAGCGTGACATTTAGATCCAGGTCACCTCCCCAACTTTCCCCCTGTCCCTGGACTGCTTATTTTCCTCATTAGGTTACTGGAGAAAGGGGAAAAAAATATCTATCAAGAGGCATGAGCCACATCTCTGATCTGACCTAAAACCACAGGCTGAAACATCTGTAATTAATTGGCTATTCAAGTGCATAGTCCAACACAGAAGCAGAAAGCAACATGTTAATTGCCAAGGTCCTTTCAGCTCCAGTTTGTCCAGTTCAAAAAGATCCCTGAAGTCAGAGATATTTTTTAATTGTCATTACAGTTATTTCACTTCAAATGTTGCCCCAAGAAAGCCTATAAAATAAAAAGAAAATTTGATTTTATCTGCATCTGATTTTTCCTCTTTTATATAAGATTTAATGCAGCTCATAATTAGGCACTGCTACCTGAGGGAAAATAAATGAAATAAGAACAGGCCTCCAGACAAAGATTTTAAAGCATGTGTCAGTGACACAAAGTTGTTTTGCCATGTTAGCATATTTAATTGATAGAAGAGTGGCAGAAACTGGCTACAAACACAGATGACCTCTTGTTCTGTGTCAGTGCACCAGTATCTTGTAATCAGACATTGATATACTGAATATGCTGCTGTGCTTTTTTCTCCCCTTTCCCAAATACAAATCAGAGAGGAAAAATTGCCTTTAGACTGGGGATTTGTTGGTGTTATTTCTAAGATGCTGCCTGTTGTCCTTTCAAAATGTATAACTTTCATTGAAAACATAAACTCTCTGTCCACGTATACAAAAGTTTAAACATGTAGGTAAAGTGCCAAAGCCAATGAGGCCATTTTAGAATAGGAAAGGCTGTATTTGTATTTATAAAGAATATGATGCATTTTCTATATAAAAAACAGAGTTATTCCCTTCAAATTTTCAAAAACTAAACAGAAATTTAATCAGAAAAATAAATTTCTTTTCCCTAGCATCCTAAGATTTAAATATACACTAAACCCCTTTTGATAGAGTTGGAAATTATGTTGATTTAATGAACTCTTTAGTCAGCACTACAGTTATCCTTTGAATTCACCAATTCTATAATGAAGCACTTCTCAGACTGCTTTGGACAAAAAGACACATTACAGTATTGTTGCTCTAGTAAATGCAACAAAATAGATTATTTTTTCTGAAGACAGTCACTACTGATCTGCAATTGCAAAGCTGCCTTTAAGGCTGCCACTTCACCGAAAAGAAAATGGCTAAACACACAATTATTTTAATAAGAATAAAATACTCCTATGCAAATACATGTAACAGCCTGAATTTCACAGAGAAGGGATCAAGTCTCATACAACTTTTGTAATTTCCTATTAGATTTATATCACTTTTATTTCTGCTATGACACCAGATGCCTTTCCTATTTAGAACTATAATTAGAAACAGTTATTTACAAAAATAATTATAATTTCATCAATTAGTTTTCATATTTCCCAGTGCTGTCACCCTACTTCGTTTTCTCGGTTTACTACTGAAATAGAAAACTGAGTTGAGGAAGACAAAGTTTCCATTCTCATTTCTTGATGTCTCAGTATGTTAAGCTTTCTGTTAAGATGTTCAGTCCTTTAACATAGCTGTGTTTCCCAATCAAGTCATGTTAACTGTACACTGAAAACAAACCACCTTTCAAAAGCTTAAGAGCTGAGCAAAGAAAGATTTCTCAGAAAAAAATAAACCAACCTCCAAAGGAATACAGTTAGGTACATCTACTAACATCTGCTCTTTTCTCAGCCTAACAAAGTGGCTAGAAAGATGGGCTGGAGACTGAAATACAGAGAATGTGGCCAGTTTCAAGGCCAAAGAAGTGCCATTGATGAAATCCTCGTGGTATAAAGCCATGGTGTTCATCACCATGACCTGGGGTGGAGATAAAACAGGGATGTGCTGAAGTTCAGTTTCCAGCACACAGCACTTCCCACTGCAAAGGTCAAGGATGTGCAGCTGAGACCCTACAGGGTGAGCCCCAGTATTCTGAACTACCCATCAGAGGAGGCTGAAACACTCTGGGAAAATTTATTACTGTATGTTCAGGGCTCAGATGCCACTGCAGCCAATCCTAGACAGGGGCCTGGAAATCCCTTCCCACATCCTTACTGAAGACTAGAACACTAAACAAGGGAAACACCATAGCTCAAGGTAAGGATTTGCACCAGGGTCAGTGGACAATTGAAATCAAGGCTGGAAGAATGAATCCACTCACCAAGACACAACAATCAAGGAACAACTTCTATGTGACCCTCTTAATTTCTTTTATACCTTTCCATATCATTTGACTTCTGTCTAAACTCAATTACTCTAGTTTATAGTATAATAAAACCTGCCTTTCCCCCCCCCCCATTTCAAAGTCTTCTAACATCCATTGAAGTCATTGCAGACCCATCTTTAAGCTCTGTCTGGCAGCAGGACCCTAAAACCACATCTAAAAAACCATCATGCCCACAGCTTGTTTAAAAAACAAAACAAGAAACAAACAAAAAAATCCACAAACAACAAAAATTGGACATTAATGGTAAGCTCTAGATGTATCTAAACTTCCCTTTAGCATGTTTTTCAGAAAAATAATGTTAATTATAGTTTCTGCCCGTGCAACCTCATCTGTCCCTCATGTCACTGTCTCCAGAAATGAGTGGCTGATTTTCACGAATTAATCTTTATGATAGAACACCAAAAGGAGAGTAAAAAAGTGAAAAAAAAATTTAGAACTTGATTACTCAGTGATGAATATGTAAAATTTATCTGTGTCTGTGAGTGATTTCTATCCTATCTTAGAACAAGGGATTAAAAAAAAGTAGTAGGCTTTTTCTCCTCAAGTTTTTGTTATACTTCCATGCAAATCTTCTAGACCCTATCTTCATATCCCATTATGTAAAATAAGTCTTTGTAGGAAAGTGTAACACATTTTCCTATGCCAAGCATGTTTGGAAAAAGCTTCACCCGCTAAGTGAGGTACAGGGCAAGGTTCTCTATTTGAGGCATAAGTGACAGCTTCTTACAAAGTCCACAATTGCAGAGGTTCCTGGACAGGCTGGATTCAGTTTCTGCTCTTCCCCATGTTTCTTGGGAAAATATTGGAGAAGGATTGGCTTTCTATATGAGTTTTTAACAGAGCTCCTGAATAAGACTGGAGGGAAGTAAGGTGGAACAGCAGGGAACCAGAGCAAAACAAGAGGATTTGGAACTAGAAAATCGAAAGCGTTATTGATATACATGAGAAAAATATAAGTGCATCAAAGACTGGTGAACAGTGAAAGGAGCACAGGCCATGAAAAGAGTTTTAGCAAACACATATTCTGGGAAAGTTGCAGAATATGAAATATAAATTGCCAGATTTTTAGGAAACAGAGATGAAAGGTTGATTACGACGACTTGGAAGGCAGGAGAATTGAAGAAGTCACTGAGAAAAAGACTGTGAAGGAGAAATAAGCACACAGCAAGAGAGTGGAAGTAGAGACAAAGAGAAGATGGTTTAAGATAGAAGAAAAAAAGCACAAAAACAAGGGTTGAAAACAAAATCTAGAAATATGCTTGTCAATCTGCTTAGATAAAACATTATTGTAAAAACTACCATCCTACAATGGTAGCTCCTAAGACCAGAGTCACGGCTCCAAAGCACTGCTAGAAGTTGAGAAGATGTGACTTGGGTGACACATGAGCCTCACTCAGAGCAGCCAAAACCCCTGCCCCAGTGGCCTGCCAACTCTCCTCATGCAGCCCACCCAGACATAGTCACCAGCCATCCAGATATTGGGATATAATGGATATAAAATTAACAAAAAAGCCCCCAAGGGAATCATCATATAAGACAAGGACAAAACCATGCAATTCTCAAAAACACCTAGTTGTGAAATGGATGTAAACATGTCCAAAAGGCAGGAATGCTTCACACTGAAACAGAACAAATCACTTCAACCCCAGCTGGGCAACTGGTGTGAATCAGAGACACAGTCACACAGGTTGCCTGCCTTCAGCAGACGCTGGGAAAATGTCCATAAATGCTGCTTAGCTTTTCCTGTACACAGAGTAAACCACTGTCCGATATCTGAGGAATGCAATGCTTGTGTGGCAAAGTTGGGCTGGGGAAAACAAAACAGACACAGGATGGTTTGACGTCAAACCCAACCATTTCCCTTAATTTTAGGATTTGGTTTCTTCTTTTTCAAGAACTCTAGTGCCACAGAAGACTTTTTGAGAATAACTCAAGAAACACAAACACACAGTGCCTTAGCCTCACTCTTACATTATGTTTTCAGCATCTGAAATCTCTTGAGAACTTTCATTAAAAGCGTTTTTTAATTCTTTTCAAATCCATAAAGTACAGTTCTACAACAACATTTATTCTCTTAGGTGGAAAAGGTTTGGTCTGACTCCTGCTTATTTCCCAGCAAATCCTCACTGCAAATGCTGCTCAAGTACTGTACCTTACAGAGCAAGCTACAATTTAAAAACTATACAGCTGAAAACATACATTTGTGCATTTACATTAGCAGGAGACTGGGAAGGCTGAAACTCTCCAGACTGGAATGGGAAGCATAAAGGTGAGCAGAAATCCACGTTTACAAAGCAGCACCCTCTGTGGAGAGGCTGAAAAAAACCGCATGAAACTGAAAGGTATTTAAAAGTAGGATAAAGTCCATTTAAAATAGCTAAAATAATTTTTCACCCAGTGGGCAGCAGACCCTGTGAGCTTCCTGGCAGCAGAGACAGCCTGCAGCACCAGTTCAGAGATGGTCTCAGCCACCTTTGTGCAATCATCTCTCTTCACTTGCCAAAAAACAGGGCAACTGATGAATTCAAGGTAAGGAGCCCTCCCTGGGATGGTGTAAGGTAAGACAAAGCCATCAGAGGTGAGGTTTGATCCCACCTTGCCCATCCAGAGCTCGTCACCTATCCCCAGCCCAGGCAGGCAGTCCTGCCAGAGCCATATGTCCCACCATATGTCAGAGAAGCGCTGGCAGAGAGACGAACGGGCTCGCCTTCCTGCTGCTGCATCGCCTTCCTGCTGCTGCACTCGAGGCTTCTGGATCAATGCTCTTGCACTGATCAATCAGGAATACCAGGATTTAGGCTTCAATTCCCTGAGCAGCAATAGAATTAGATTACTTTGATTCGATGCAGACTTAGATCCCTACCAGCTTTCTGGCTTCTTGCATTTGTATTTCCTAGATGTAGCCTGGTGAACAAAGAAGCCAGGTTAACAGATGGGAAGGAGTAAAATTGAAGATCTTGGAGTAATTTCTAAACTGACAAGCACACTTCTATAAACTAGGTATTATACACTTATACACAGCCAACAAATGAAGTGATTGGCTCCCTGAGCTACCTGACAAAGGTACCCAGAGAAATTAGACATGTCATCTTTGAATGCCCCAGAAGGGGAAATAGAGAGGTAAACGCATAAGCTTATACATAACCACCAATCTTATTAATAGCCACCAATCTTATTCATAACCACCTATTTCACAGCATTACAGACACAAAACCTCAGATTTTTATAGTCTTAGTCAGTACTTCTCATAGGCAATAAGTCAGCTTCAGCAGTTACGTAAAGCAGTTAATTCATAAAGCCACAAGTTCCCCTAACACATGAACACATTGCAGCTGTTTTATATTCAGGGGTTTGTGTAATGCTATCAATTCTCTTCCACTTTGTTTCTTCTCCTTGTTCCCTCAGAAGAATAAAGAAACGCTAAAGTAAAAAAGAAAGAAAGAAATCATTCCTTAACTACCTTGAGAAATACGTTGGCGTGACTGTGAAAGCCAAGTAAGACTGAGGGATACAGGGTCTTGAGATATAAAAATCACCACAGTTACTGAAAAAACCCAGATATTTTCCTCAGAAGCATCTAAGGAAAGACAATTCCATGAAATTTCATGGTATCAGAAAAAACAATCTGCTATAGTAAGTTCCAGAAATTTTCCTAAATGGAAACAGAAAACATCTGATAAACAAATTATGAACATTTGCAGGGAAATCAAAATTCTTATGCATGAACAGGAATGTGACTCAGGGCAGTACCCCCTATTCCATTAGGAATTACAGAACATTTGAGAGAAATGAGAAATTCTGATGAATAACAAAGTATATGAATGAAAGAGCCTGGAAACCAAGAGGACAGATCATGAACTTCACAGCATTAAGATTTTTTTTAATCTCATCTTCCTGCAAAACACACACACACAATCAAGTATTCAGCAGATTTTTAATAATACTCATTTTGTTACACATTTGCAACCATGCCGACTTTTCTTCCAGAAGTCACTTGCATAAGCAGCAACTATGTTCTCAAATGCAGAATTAACAACTGTTAGCAATAACATCATTTTGCTTTTAAGAAGTACAATATGAAATCCATATTATTTTTGCATTTTCTAGAACACAAGCTACGGGCAGTCTTTGAACCTCATCCTCCAAAGTTTCTCCAAGGTAAAAAAGGGAAGATATTGGCCAAGGCACCTGGGAGACAAAAACAGCTGGTTTTCATCATGCTCTTGAGAATGGCTGTATTAAGAGATTAGTCAGGCCTAAGCAAAAACCCTCTTTATTTTACTCAGTCTGGAAGCAGATACACCTCACAAGAGCAGTAGAAATCAATATTAGTTCGAACCACAATGAGCCCTCATGTTCAGAAGTTCAGCTGCAACTGGGGTCAAAAAGAGCAGAAACAGAGTATTTGAATAGTACAGTGATCCATGAACTCAATTCAAGGCAGTATATAACATTTGTGCCTGAGTGAGCTATAGTACTTTATAAAACAATAACAAATGACTACACTTCTGATTGATAGGAAAGCATTATATCATACCACAGGCAAAATTGTTGCCAATGTCATCTTTATTCCTAGGGAAAGGGACTTTTGTGATCATTCCTTCCTGCATTAACTTTCAGCTTGCTAACTTCAGAGGCAGAGATTAAAGCTATTACATGTTTGTATTGTATTAAAGTTAGATATTTGGCAACAAATGGAGTTGGTGAGGATTACAGAGACCCTGGTTAACACTTTACCAGTCTTACACGGCAGGAATCTGCCAGGGCATAGAAACCTCTATCCCAGCCAGCAGCCAGGTGGGAAAATTTTTAAAAAATTTAAAATTAAAAACACAAACAAACAAAAAGAAGGAAATATGTAAAGGTGGCATTTGAAGACAAAGAAGGAAAGATGTACTCTGACATCTGGGTGTAAGAACATATTTACATCAATGCACACCTGCATGGACACTCCAGAGGAAAAATCATGGGCCTTTTAAACCACAAAGAGAAAGAGAATTGTTTTCACTTTTGCAGAAATGCATAGACACGGTACTGAGTTTATACTGAAGATAAATGTTCAGTATATTACTCCTGATCAGTGCCCATTAAAGGGATGAAAAGCAGACAGTAAAAAAAAAAATTGTGACCCTCTTGTGTTATATAAAGCACAAAATACCCTCTTGTTTCCTCTTTTTTTGTGACACAATGAAACTGGAAAAAAAATACTATTCTTCATGCTTGAGGGATTTTTCCCTCAAGTGAATAGCAGAACAGGTTCAAACAATTTAGCCAAGATCATTACTAGAAGTTTTGTCATCTAATCAAGATCCAGATGTTACAAAATTTTGACTAAGTTTTTCATATAGAGTGTCATGAGAATGAATACATTTCAAGTCTGGCTATATAAAACTTAATCCAAGCTTAGTGACTATAGAAGCAAAAGGAAAAACCCCAAATAATCTCTACAACTTCTTCTTCCTTTCTCTCAGAAAACAAGCATTTTATATTAACAATTTCACCTTGATTTTACTACTCTCTTGCACACCATAAACTGTTGACTGGCTAGATTGAAATGTTTATAGAAAAAGCTCACTGTATATATACAAGCCCTGAAACATCTGAAAACTAAAAGCATACACAAAAACAACCCCCCTGACATGTCTAAGAGACCAGAATACATCAAACGAGAATAAACTCCAGGTGCTACTAGGCAGGAGGGTGTAAGACATGAAACAGTAATTCAGATAAAATTGCTGAGAAAGTTGAAGTATCACAGGTTTCTAGAATGGTTTTTATAAAAATAATGTTTTAGCTCATAAGATAACTGATTTTCCTTCAGTTTCTGGTAGTACTAGGGGTAGTATTTCCTGTGTAATGAGGCAAAAGCAGCGCTGCAGGAGCAGCACTATACGTGACTATTGTGCATACTTGAAGGTAAGAAACTGACTTCAGAAAATATATTAATTTAGGGTAGCAACAGACACCACAGTACAAATTAGATACTGCAATTTGTACTGCATTTGGTGATCCTGGTACCCTACAGACAGCACAGGCAACAGGTCTGGCTGATCACTATTTACCTAATTAATAAAATCCAAAACAAACTTGCATTGTCTCTCTCTTTATGAAGTCTAAGAAATGTTTCACATTTCTACCAGAGGAAATTATTCTCATTTATTTTAAAGGACATTGTCACATTTGCAAAAAATGCTGATACACAACTATTGCTATTGATAATGAGACATGGAACTCAAGCTACATGGGTAGAAACAGCTACTCCTTTTCAAATGATCCAAACCCTTACAGTAATAATAATTAACAAGAAAACAGCAATTACAGATTTATGTGCTACCTTAAACATGAATACTGACATCATATAAACAATTCTGTGCAAGTTCCTGTTTTAATTAATTAATCCTTGTGCACTTTGTGCAAAAATGAACATTCCAGTGACTTACTGTTTAAACACTAAATTTAGAAATTTTTATTGCAGAAGTGATAAAAATCAAACAATTAACTGAGACTCATACCCAGCCTGTAATTGCTGGCTATTATCTCTACTGGGGTACATATTTTTTTATATATACATGCATATATATGAATAATTAATTCTGAGATAAACATTCCATAAGGGGTCATTTGTGTCTTGCAGATTTACTTTTCATCTAAGAGTTTGATTTTGCTCTACTCATCTGTTTTATATAACTATTTCATGCAAAACTTTTAAACTATTTAAGCACTTCTACTGCAAGTAACATCCCCTATTGCACAATGTATTCAAAATTTTTTTTCTGAATCCATTTCTTTCAAGAACCAACTTTCCCTCATATATTTCTCAACTCTAGCAAGGTAATAATTCCATTATTTTGAAAGTAGTCATTATTGACTGATGCTTTATGTTAGGTTGCACTTGAACAGCTGCATCATGGCTGGTTTTGTAAGGCTGAAGAGTTACAACCTGAGACCGCACGTCCCGGCTTGTTTGCTCCAGCTTTGTAATTCCTTTTCTTGTTTTGAAATAAAGTATCCTAAAGTCCAATATACTTTTGAAGCAGCTTGTTGCTTTTAATGATCACAACCATTTTGAAGCTAAGCTGAACGGTGCCTTTAGGGCATCATTATTAAGGGAGAAGAAATTCACTGATGCAGACACCAGCACACGCTGCCTCTCAGGCTCTATTTTTATAGACCATTAGAAATCTGCCACGTTTTGTCACATTCCCACGATGTGGCACTTCAGGGCTTTGCCAGCGCCTACCCTAAGTGGGATTCTTCTGTCAAATCTTATGAATACCTTGCTGAGTCTTCAGGGGTTTTGACAAAACTCAATTCCAACTGCAGTACCTTCCTCGCTCACCCCCAGGAAAACACCCACTACCTTCAACCTTCCTTTTACCTGTCTGTAAAAAACTCTTAAGAAACTCTGAGTTAAAGCAACATGTTTCTTCACAGGGAACAGCAAGTCACAGGTACCTGTAATAGGTTTGGCATTGTGTTCATAAAGCTCCAGCAGTTTGGGCAAGGAAAGTCTTATCCCCTTGAGAGATCAATACTCTGCCCACCTGTGCATGGGCATGGAATGGATTCCCTTGGAGCTCCCAGCAGAAGCTGAACACCATTAAGGTATTTCACTGCATCCCCTGGAACATCCCTGCCTCAACCAATTTTGGGGGAGTTGCCTTTCCTTTTTCTGGTATTGTAACTTCTTCACTGCTATGAATCACCCTTTCTCTCCCCTACTGTTTTTGTTCCATAGGATTTGCTGGAACTTCTCTTTGGCACCGAGCAGTACCAGCTGCTTTTATGCACAAACAATGACTACTTTTCTATTTCCATTAGTGTACAAACCAAACATTTTCATAACAAATATGATCCAGTCACCCATACTATTTCTTCATTCCTCCTTTTCTTTTTTTTAAAAGAAATGAAAATGCTCACTAGTATTCCTTAGACAAAGTTTAAACATCAGATATCTGGGATGTTCCTACTCCTTCCTCATGTGAATTCTGTCTGAAAAAAGCTCAGCAAAGCTATTACCATGATGTCCTGGCTGGTAGCAGCACTATTGAGGGCATACCAATGTGCAAAAAAAAAAAGGAGGTTTTGCCAAAAAATACACCATACTAGGACATTTTATAAGTGCCACAATCACCAATTAAAGGCCCTAGAAGCTCCTGATTACAGCTTCTGTCTGTGCCCACTCAGGGAAATCTTTTACTAACTTTTACAGCATAACAAGATACCTAGGAAGAGAACTTGGTTTCGTTACAAGAAACAAAATATGCTAACAAACTGGAGCTCATCCTATGAAAATTACCACAATTAAGTAAAATGTCATTTAAAGTACCGAAATGCAAACTAAGAGGTTAACGAATTGCTATTTCACACCCAGTACCAAATCCCATGTAAACTGGTGATGGGCAGACATGGCAAAGTGCTTCCAAAAATAACACTCAAGATGTGACTTTTTTGTGCCTGAGTTGTGTCTTTTGCTTTGTTACACTGTATTTGGCAGCCATTACAAACAAGCAAAAGTAGGTTAAGGAGAAGTAGCGGAGAAAAAAAAACATTCAAAGGTACTTTGAATAGTTAGAACAAATGCCTAATTGTGGATTAAAAGACTGCACAAGCTTTCTTTATCAGATTTTATTACAAGACCAAAAGCATGGCCATGACAAGGTATGGGAAGGGTTTTACAGTGTCTGGCCTGTCAATGAACCTATACCACTGGCAGAAAAAATTCAGTAACTGAAGAAAGGGGAAGCAGAGAAAGGACACCTGTCCACCTTCTCCATCATCCTGAATTTCTCACCACCACCATCCCCCACTCCAAATCCCTGAACAAGCAAAGGAGTGCAGCCATCCAGCACTGTAGAGCTGTGCCCAGAAAAAAAGGAATTTGGCAGGAGAAAAGTACTCCTTGAAGCTTCTCATTCCTTTAGATAATCTTTTCCAGTTCCAGGATTTGGAGGTTTTCAGTTCTTTAAACAAGTGATGCTTACACTTAATGTAATATACAGTGAGCACATGGTAGGAAAGAAAAATAAAAACCACACCAAAAACCTCAGTTCTTTTGCAATATTGCAGGAAAATTTAAGTTACAAGGAGAATTTATTCATCTTATTTGAGTTTGCAAGCCCCTACATTTGTTTAGCAGAGGTAACTGAAAACTTAAAGACCATTTGTTTTCCTGACTTATAACTGACAGCTGCAATTTAATCCCAACCACTGTAGTTGAGATTTACAGGTGGATTTTAGCTCTTAATAAACTGGAAATAACAATAAAGTCAGGGCTGTCAATTACCATCATATATACATCTGGGTAAACCACTATATTCAGAGCAAGCTAACTCAATTGGCGCCAGCTGAAGGTGAAGGATGGAAGTAAATCTATAGAAGAAAGCACAAGGTCCTATTTTCTCTAAGCTGTAACCTTTCCAGAAAAAATATTTCCATTTTAACTGCATCAAAAAGTTTTAGTTTCTTATCTAGTAAAAAAAAATACATATACATCAATTAAACTGCTCTACGTGCTCCCCTGCTCTGAACATTTACTCACCCAAGTTTTGGGTTATAAAAGCAAAGATACAAGCTTTTTGTTGCCTTTCAAGGAATCATTGCAACCTGATCTTTCATTCTCTAAACACATTAGAGACTTGCATTACCGCTCTACTGCTTTTATCCCTTTTAAAACTTTACATGCAAAAAACTGTCTAGAATTATTTCATTTGCATTGTAGCACTAAGCATGAAGCATTTTAATGGAAAGAATTTTTAAACAGCCATTCACAGTGCCAATAGACATGAGCTAAGTTAAGTCGATGGCAAAAAGATGTGTTAAGAGCACCCACCAGAAATTATTACTACAGAGATTTCTGAGTGAAACTACTGCCCATTACAAATGAGTGACTCAATAGCAACTTTCATTTAAGAGTGAAGATAAGTTAAAATATCAGAACATATTTCTGACCAGAAAAAAAGGGATATGCCTCATAACAGATATGTCGTAAATTCAAGTTACTGGGAGCTAATTGAAAAAAGAAAGTAATTTTAACTACCTCTGTGTGGTGTTTATAGGCCAAAACTTTTAAAATTCAGTGCGTGGCATTACATTAGAGAAATAAAATTCACCAAAATGCAAATCTTGCAAAAGTGAAGTCAATTACTTCTTAAAAAGTGTATAGCACAGTTCCCAATACCAAGTAAAAATCCCAGCAGACAGCTCAGGTACTCTCCTGTCAGCACTGAGCATCCTCAGCTGCTGCTTTACAGCTTTAAGGAACTTCAATAACAGGAACTATTGGAATGCAAGGATGACAAATTACAGGGATGACCTGCCCATAAGCTAAATTAAAGGAGCTTTGACTGCTCCCATTACTTGTGCATATGCACTGCTCTGCTTATGTGTGTCTGCTGAACCTGACCCCAGGCAAGGCTGGATGGGGCTCTGAGCACCTGGTCTAGTGGAAGGTGTCCTTGTCCAAGGCAGAGAATGGAAATGAGATGGTCTCTGGGTCCCTCACAATTCCATGATTCTATGATTTATCCCTTTTGGACCAAAACAAATTCCTACAGTGTCCCCAGGGCAAAAACAACAGCACAGAAGCATCAATCATCCCCTTTCTTCACTACCTTTTTAGCTGAAAAAAAATGAAACCAAACCAAGAAAAAAGACAAATTCTGGGGGAAAGAAACAACTATCAACCTAAGTCTGAAAAGAGATTAAGTGTAGTTATCTTTTGAAGTGTTAGATAATGATTAGAACTATAATGAGTTTCCAAGTAAGGCTGCATGTCATAAATTCCACATTAATTCAAACACAGATTCTTAGGAAAAAAATAATCATACGACCTTGTTAGCATACATTGTTCAGCCAGAGTTCAAAGTGAGAGAATGGAATTTAGTTTTTGCTGTCACAGAGGTGTAGTTTATAATTCCATAGTTAATAGCTGAAAGTATTTTCACCCAGCAATAAACCCAACATTTACTACAGTCATAAGATGGAGATTACAACATTTACTACCATCGTAGAACCGAAATTACAAACAGCTTTTGATTGCTGCGGAAAGGAGGAGTTTCAACACTTGTGCAAGATGAGAAGGTCACCGTCTGCTTCCCGGCACTGCCACACCCACTCCACAGGCACGGAGAGCATCAAACGAGGAGCTGCAGCCTGGCAGCTCTGCACACCTCAAACCAAGGAGCACACGAGAGGGGCCACAGACAATTCCAGCAGATCCCAGCTATGCGTGCATTCCCTCTGGCGAGGTAAGGCAAATACCCATTAGGCTGCAATTACAGCCAAGCATTCGGTGTAAGACGAGTGCTGCAAATGCTGCCGTTCTCCTGACACAGAACAAGTCGTAATTTTGACCTGCAACTTGACACAGACACCAAAACCAAGCAGATGGCACTGTAAATTAACATCTCGAATTCAGTCCCAGGAAAATAGATGCATTGGAGGCATTTTTGCAACATTATGGCAACAGCAGCATTAGTTCTAATGATGTGAAATACCAGGTATCTATTTGAAGGGTATCTGTCATTTATATTCTGCTGACTCTTCAAGAAAGTGGGGGGGGAGGGGGGAAAGCAAACAAATTTTACTATTGGTAAAAGTCAGCCTTCTTGAGCTATTAAAAAGAAAAGTATAATGGCTAACTTTCCCTATAGCTTAACAGTTTTACTTCATTCAAGAAGTAATACAGCAAGCTGAAAAATCTAAACCTAAAACACTTCACACAAAATATGATAAAGGAAGCCATTTTTGGTTTTACAATTCAGACTGGTATTAATTGGTCAACAATTGAAAGGAACTCACTGATGGTCAACTTATTATTCTAAATCCACTAATTTAGTGGCTCTTCCTCCTGCATAATAGATTCTATGATATTTTAAGTAGAATTAGCTGCTCCATTAATTCTTTTATTTAAAAGGAAATAACGAAGAATGTTATTTTACAGCATATTCAGGGTTTATTTTTTCACTTCCTGATTAAAGAAAGGTAACAGAAAATACGACAAAATCATTAAGCACAAGCCAAGCTACAAAATAAAAAAGACTTATGTCAGTTTATGTGGCTCTGACCCTTCCATACCTGTTTATGGAAGTCAAGTCTACCTGCCTTACCTGGGAGCACCACCTGGCTACTTGGAGAACCTGTTGGGAAGCACTTTGCTAAGGTGTCTCAGTTCAAAGGCTGCTCACATTCCTGAAGAAGAGGCCATTTAGCTTGTCATAAACAGATAGAAACATCCACTAAAATCCAGTCCAACTAACTGGAAATAGCAGTCTGAAACAGACAATTATCACAAGCAAAGGTGTGAAAGATGCTACTTTTAATGTGTTATAACCAAGACAAATGTCTAAATTGGAACATTTTTCTTGGGTTAAGTATTTCCCATCTCTGTCATAGGGAATGGAGAGATATCAGTTACCTGAGAAGACTCTACCTCAGCTGTGGAGCACCTCCTCAAGGAAAGGCTGGATTGCCTTCAGAGAGGCACTGTCGCTCCACTGCCTATGGAAGAAGCAGGGGGCTAAACTGGATAGTGGAAAGGGAGGCAAATTCATCCCCAGATGGGAAAAAATACACAAGATATACATTGTTACAAAAACACCATGCCTTTGACTCACTTAAATAAAAGAGAAAATTAAAATGCGACATTGAGAAAGGTTTCTTTCCCACACACAGACAACTGAAATTCAGCTATTCTGTGTTTAAGATAACAAGGTTTTTCTTCAGAAGTCAGAGTCAATCCCTGCCCAGGGATGGGGGGTGGGAACTAAATGATCCTTAGGGTCCCTTTCAACCCAAATAATTCTGTGATTCCCATGGACAGGCTCATAAGTGTGGACATAGTGGACAAGAAGCTGCAGGCTCTCACGCTGCTACTAACAATCCAAATTCTCCCCGATGACTTGCTGAACTGCAACATTATGCAATTACATGAGTATATTAAATCTGAGAACTACAAGCCCAGAGCATCTTTTAGACGAAAAAAAATCAATTTGGTTGTTACTTGGTTAGTTATGGTACGGTATAATTAGCCCAGCTCATTAAACCTAAGACAATGAATACAGAGCATCTTGTATAAACTTTATTGACAAGATTACACATATAATTTGCATCTTGCTGAAATGAGCAATAACTGCCTCAATTTTCTTTTTGAAAGAATAAGCTTCATATTGCTTAATGTTAAAAGAAATTAAGATTTCCACAGAAATTTAAGCTTCTAGTCATTATTCTGTGAAACAGAAGTCATACTAAAAATGGGCTTTTACATCTTTGCTGGGAATAAACTTATCCTGAAGAGTCAAGCAAACATCATCAACTTCTTTTCTTCTCAAAACCTTCACATCAACATTCAGACTTTATCCTCCCCCTCAGTTCTGCTAATTTCCCCCTTGGCCATTTCACTTCATCATACACCCACCACCACCCCAACACTGCCTGTGAAGGCTTTTCCCCCTCATTCACTTACATCCTCTCAAAACCAGCTACTCCTTACAAAGAGAAAAAGTAGTAAAAAGTTACTCTCTGCTGTCATCACATTACTCCCCTACTACTTAAAAATTTTTCTACAGAGGTTTCTCCTCTCTGCTATTTAAAATATACTTTTGAGAAAGGAGCTGCCTACTAGTGCAGCTCTGTGAGGAGCAGATTTCTAAGTACCTCCCCCTCACCTACATCTTCCATTTTTAAATATACTCTCTGACATTGAACAAAAAATGAGCATAAAGAGAGTGGTAAGTAACTGCCTTAAGTTCCATGCCACTTACACGTAAAAGAGAAGGCCTGAGTTTACAGTTACTACCAAGATACTTTGGATGGAAGAAGCCTCCCTTTGCTATAGATGATTTACTGAATGATGGCCATAAATATTTTTCTCCAGAAACTGCAGCAAAGAAGGTCCTGGTTATTGAGGGAGAACATCAGTCTCAGATTTCCAGGGTGGGGAGTTCAACCAGTGATATAAAGTGTTCCCAAAAGAAATGTGAAGTAACTAATATGACTTCTGAAAAACGAATAAAACAAGCAACCTTCATAAAAGTAGTTAGAGTTGCAAATTGGAACTGTTTGTTTATTACAAATAAATTGCATCTTAGACATTAACAGTTTGTGTGTCCTATCAGGCATAAAATTTCAATCCTGCTTTATTTGTCTCCCAGTTATATGAATTGTTTACAATATTCACTGATTACAGTTATATTAGAAAATAATAAACAAGGAGTAGGAAAAACAAGTCCATTATTTAAATCTAATGTTTAATTTTGCTTTGCATTGATACTCAGCAATATCAATTGGATACAAATAGGTTTTTGCATGCTATTTAAATAGCAAGAACAAAGAAACTTGATTAACAGGAAATGCATAAGAGAATGGAAGAATGAAGGGACTACATTAAAAGTCATAAAGCATTTTTAAAAGCTTCATTAGATTTAGAAATGTATCAAAACCCCACATCTTCTGGAAAAATCTATAAAATTGCACAATTGAAATTAGAAAGCATGAGATTTCCTGTAACAGGGGAGAAGGATGGAATGTGAAACTTCCCTTTCCAGTTGGAAACCCAGCCCTCATGGAAGCGCACAGCTGCGCCCAAGTGAAAGAGATAGGCAGCTCAACATCTTGGATCAGTAACATATGGCTTGAGGCAGGTACAAAGAGATTTACTGCCCATGTGATCCATTAAAATCTCCAGATACGTTTAAAGCTCACGCTGTGGAATTACAGTAATGGAACTGTCCTGGGACCTCAGAGCTCCGACCACAAGTGTCTTTTGTTAAGAAAGCTGCCAAGGCTTGAATTTCCATCTAATATCAGTTTTCTACAAAAATATAGATAGCCTATCTAAAACATATGGACAAACATGTGTTTTAACATAAAGCTTTTGGGGATTTTTTTTTTAACCCTTTAATTGTATCTCCAAGTGCTTCACTTGTACAAGCATTGGGACAGGACTTCAGGAAAGCATTTCCTACTTCTCTTTGGATTTGGGCACTACTATTCACAAGTTCTTATATATATTCTCATAAAACATGAAACATTTGGAAATAAAATCACTTTGGCACACAATCTAAAGAAACAGACACTAGATCATCTAAGACTAAACTTTTTTAATAACATTTATTTTTCAAAGTATTTGCATATGGATAGAAAATGCAGATAATACAGTGTACTATAAAAGCAAAAACTTACTAAGATTGAAAAGCAGTCTTTATCTCAATCTTTCCTCTGAACAGAGTCAACAAAAGGATTGAAAAGTGGAACATATGAGTTAGATTAGCTGCATTTAGGCCAAGCTGACTGATCAGAGTGTGTGTGTGTATATATATAAATGTAAAAATACATAAAACCTCTCCAAACCTCAGGACTGCCTTGTGCTGACATGTAAGGTAACATCGAGGGGAATATTGTTTCACTTCCATGCAAGCTTGCCCTAAATGCTCTCCCCAGATGTCACCTTCCCCATGAGTCTCTGAAAAGACTTCCATTAAAACTTAACATCTGGAAAAAATTAAATTGGAGACGAGTAGTTAAGATGCTACATTAATTAAACTATCAGTTGATTATAAACCTATCCCATAAATTCCTTCAGCACTGCCCTGTTTCAAGACTCATTTAAGAACCTGGTGACTGACAAGAGGCCTGGCAAGTTCCCTGAGAAGGATCACTGCTCCTGTTTACAATGCACAAAACTTCTGCTATTAAGCTTTATGAAGACCTGTCTTGTGAGCATCTCCTCTGCTGAGCCCAGATAGATTCATTCATCAAATAACCTGTTGCAGAATTGAGCTAAGTCTTGCACTAGGAAATGCCTTCCTTCGCAGCACTTCCTTGCAAATTTCATTCCATGAAGCGGTTTTGACTCCATTATTATTATGCACTTCAAAATTATAAATGTGTGTTGAAAAAACTTGTATTCAAGTCAGAAAATGCAAATGCTCTCAGCTTTCTGGCTGCTTTAGAGGCACAAGCTGTGCAAAGCCAGGCCATCCCTCATCTTGGAGCTGATGCAGGCAGTGTGTTGCATTTGCTTTCACATTAGAGAATTCAGCTGCTGTGACTGTTTTCCACAGGAGAAAGCTCTAAAGTCTTCCCTATCATCCAAGTGAAATTTCTGCTCTCTCAAATTTATTCCAATTTCTAAACCATAATTTCTCCTTGTAGGCATGTTCCTCAGAAATGGGTGGATGTGCACTGTGCCTTCATTACCCCCACAGCACACCTTCACCCTCCTCCTCTCACCCAGGGGATGCCTCTCCAGGCTGTCACCCAGACAACTGCATATTTTAGGAATATTAATACCACAATGATTTCCAAACACTTGGAATTCAAAACGGAGGTATTTCTAAAGAATTTGGTTACTTGTATGAAACAGCTAAGAAACAAAGAGGTAAACAGAAGCTGACAGAGGGAAATCTGTCACTGCCAGGCAATGGGGAACCTCACCCTGAGGCTCAGTACTGCTGCAGCCCACCAGGTGTGGTTCAGCTTCCAGCTTGCTGACACACACCTGAAAGCCACAGTTCTGCTGTTAGCAGCTAAGCAAACGTTAGTTAACAAAAGCTTTCCAGAAGCCCAGTAGGAAATTTCAAGGAGAATGAAGGAGCGCCTTTAGCTTCATTTTAATCAAGCTAAAATGTTTAAGCACAAAGTAGCTACAAGAAAAATTAATGTCATTAAAAAAGACCAAGCTCTACCTCTATTCCCATCTCTCTTCATTACACTGCAATCTGAAACCTAAATTCAGACTTAGAGGAATTTTATCCTTTGTATTTACATTCCAAAGCAATGTTCATTGTTCAAAAACTTATTTGTGCAGCAAGGAAAAGAGACCGAGAAAAAAAAACCCAGCACTCTATATAGCACTCAAACAAGCTCAAGAAAATGCCAACAGATGTTTTTTTAGTGTATTAGGATAAAATAATGGAATCCTAGAATGACTTGGGCTGGAAGGGATCATTCCAACCCCCTGCCATGGGCAGGGATACCTTCTCCCAGACCAGGTTGCTCCAAGTCCCATCCAACCTGTCCTTGAACAGTGCCAGGGATGGGGCACCCACAGCCTCTCTGGGCAACCTGTGCCAGTGCCTCAGCACCCTCACAGGGAAGGACTTCCTCCTAATATGTAATCTAAACTTTGCTAGGAGGAAAGGCTGAGAGAATTGGGCTTGTTCAGCCTGACAGTTTGGATCTGTTCCCCCTTGTCACGTCATGGCCTTGTAAATAATCTCCCCCCATCATTCTTGTAGGCTTCCTTCAGGTACTGGAAGGCTGCAATGATATCACCCCAAAGCCTTCTCTTCGCCAGGCTGAACAAGCCCAATTCTCTCAGCCTTTCCTCCTAGCAAAGGTGCCCAGTCTCTTCATTCCCCATCCTGGATTGATACTGGGGGCTGCCCTGACCCAGATGCCAGTAACAACATCCATGCTTCACATGAATAACCCTTTTTTTTGCTCTCCTTTCCTGGATTTTGATGTCTTTATAAAAGTGGAAAAAAATAAAAATGAAGGAAAAAGCAAGTGTTCCTGTTAACTAAGCTACAAGGCTTTTAAGGAGGCTCACAAAAGAAAAACAAAGATGCCCATATGGCCAAAAGCACAGAGAATACCAGAAGAACAGATTCAGCCTAACTCAAATCCCACATGTCTGGATTCAGATAATGTACAATGCTTTAAAAGGCTGGGATAAAAACAAAGTTAGGGAATTAAAATCAATTAAAATGAGTCATATAAAGATAAGATTCAAGAAGTTTTCAATAATTCTTCAATTCAATAATGAGGCTAACGAATAAAAACGCATGCCGTTTGTTTTCTTGCCTGTCAAACTCATTAGCAATCCAAGGGAAATTATTTATGAATATTCAAATTTCTTATTTCTACATATGGCATAACCGAATACATGCTTGAATTTGTTGATAATTTTTCCTTCTCAAGGAAAACAATGTATTCAAAATATCTCAATGACTAGTTGAGCATTCCTGTTGTGAGTCAAGGAAAAATGATAATTTCCATAGAAAGAACAGAAATATTTCTTAACTTTTAATAGTCCCATAACTAGTGCAATACCCAGTGCTATCTTTTTTTTTACCATATACTGTAGATGCATCTTGATATTCTACTAAATTCCTGCATTACAGTTCTAAGAGAATGATCCTGTCTTGCCACAGAAATTTTGAAAAGTAAATTGTCGTAACATATTGCTATAAAGATGGCTTTAAATAATTCAGAAATTTCTGTTGTTTTCTTCCAAAAGCACTAAGAAGGCTGAATTTGAAAAGATATGACTAAGAGAAGCCCGAGCATATATACTCACAAATCTTGCTCTCTCTCATTTGGAAATATAAATTTCTAATTAAGTCACATTAAACTTTTAAGAAAACAAAATGTCTTCAGTATTATCATTCCACAAAAATATCTCTGGTTTCATAAAGCTGCATTGATTAGCCAGAAAACAAATTTTGGACAGCCCCTCTCCAGAATAAGTAACCAAACGCAGACCTCTGCTTTTCCTAAAAAGAGGCAGAAAGACAAGGGAAGCTGAGGTTTAAATTGTGTTTTTCCCTTATTTTAGTGCAGCAGCCTGCAGTGGAAGGGAAGCAGAAAGCTGCCCCAGCACAAAGAAAATTTTGAAGAACTTCAGTGGATACTTTTGCAACTTGTCTGTCTAACTTCTTCCCTACAAAGGATTTCTGCTTCCAAAGCCCTGGCTACCTGTCGTATTTCCAGAGAAATCCCATTAATTATCACATTCAACAACACCAAGGAATCATTCCAAGGAATTGTGCTGAGTTCAAGCTACCACCACCAAAAGAGAGGTTATTGGAGAGTTCATGAAAACCTGCAGTACTAGTTTAGATTTTCATTTTTTAATGAAGACATTTAAAGAAAAAAAGAAAGGTGAGAAAGTCGAAGCACATAAATGAATTAATACCTAGATACAATCTTCTCCTTTACTCTTGCTCTTCTTTCCCCCCACGATGAAAGTTAGATTCCTAAAAATGAGTGTGACATCTGTCCTGCAGACTGGCACAGGATTGATCAAAACCACAATACAGCCTGACACATATACCCAAAGGAGTCTGCAAGGCTAGAAAGACATGAGACTTGAGGTAGGAGGTACACTGAGCAAATCTGTTTTCCCAAGGGGTAAATTAAGCTGCAGAGGTAAGAAAGAAATAATGCTCCATAAAAACATGTTTCTTAAAAAATTAAGATTAGGCTTGCATTTTCTCAGGTGTCATTACCATAACTCTATATATCCAGCTAATGGCTCTAATACCATTCAAATGTTTATTCTATAGTTTAAACTGAAGAATTAGCAGCAAAGCCTATTTTTCCTACTGCAAGTAGGAGAAACATCCCAGTTCTGTGTGCACCTCCATCACCAGGGAGGCAGAAGCAGTTGTAATCCCATACATGCTGTCACAGCAAGCCATTCATCCATCAGATACCATCTGACTGATCTTAGCAAAATCAGAAATATGAAAGACATCCTTGAGCTGGCAATGCTGCTGTGCAAAGCCCAAAACCAAAATAAGCCCTAAAATAACATTTGCTAGCAGCTGAAACTAAATGAAGGTTGGACTAGATGATTTTAGGTTGAACTAGATGATCTTAGGAGGTCTTTTCCAACCTAGTTAATTCTAGTGATCTAGTAATTCTGTGAATCTCATGGCTTCTCATGGCAAAACCAGAACAAGTCCCATTTACAAACACATCAAAATGCAGGTACTATAACCAGATGGATATAAAGGTAGAAAAGCCTCAGACTAAACTCTCCTTAGAGCTCACTCTGCCAATCCAAATCCAATCCAAATTCCACCAGTTAACAGAAAGCAAACAATGGGAACAATGTTAAATCAAAGTCCATCAAAAACCTGCAAGAACCACTTTCTCAGCTGCACTCCCTTCAAAGCTTCCTAAGAAACACTTCTTCCCTTTACAAAGCAACAAACATGATTTAAACCTTGACCATATTTCCTGAAACTCATGTGGAAAACCTACTTGCATTTTAATTTTTTAAACACCAAAAAGTGAGAGGTACCGACTGCATCCTCAAGCCCATATAAGAGTTTGCAGAACATCAGTCTGAGGAACAAAATCCATGTGAACAGGGGAGGGAGGATGAGATCAAACCTAAAACCCACCAGGCTTTTTTTTTTTTTAATGAAGTCTCTAAAACTGTATTTCAGCTTTTACCATCATTAAAACAATGCTGGTAGGAATTGCAGTACAGCCTCCATGTCAGTACATTAGCTGCTAGGGTTATATGTTTAAAGAGTTATGGGTTTAATTCAACCACTTGTTTGCTATGTGCTTCTTACTGGTGGTTTATGTATTTTAATTATTTTGCAGGCTTCCAAGATCTGTACTTTTTAATAATGTGTTGTCACATTCTCAGTAATCAAAACACAGAAAACAGTTTAGGTTTTGAGCAAATGTAACATAAAACACAGATAAAGGTAATACAGGAGGTTACTGTCCAGCCCAAAGACCCTACTGGGCAATAGCCAAAGAAACATTGCTCTGGTGGTTGAAATCATTCCGTTTTCTCTCTTCCAATTGTTTTTCTTTCTTAAATCAGTAATAAAGATATTGCCATACTTCTGCCCTTATGTTCAGTTTTTTCCTGAAGCACCCAAAACTAGTTTCTTCAGACTTGTGCTTTCATAATATGTTCTTAAAAATGACAAAAGCTTATATAATGAAAAGATTAAACCAAAAATAAAGTTACATAACTATAAAAATGCAGACAGAACAGCTGAAGGGTGTAATATTAATAGCCAAAATCAGAGACCTCAGTTTTGTGTTCCAGTAGTAACTGTTCAGGTTATAAAAAATATATTCTAACCTTTAAGAAAAACAAGCACTCATGTAGATTACTTCAAAATGTTACTGAAAGTATGTTTGTTCTTGTGATATTGAGTTTTCTGATATGGAATGGTAAAAGTGAAAATCCAAGTACAACACCCATGGAAGTAAGCCCGTGAATTTGCAACAGCACTGATTTCCTACAGACAGCCCATATGGAAGAGCAGCTTTGGCAAGTACCAGTTCAGGCAAGAGCAGGTATTTGTGAAACCCAGCTCAAGGCAAACGGTGAACCTACACTGCTTTCAATACTTCCCAACGCTGTATTGGTGAAATCTTATAAAGCAGTCATTCATCATTTCATATATGAATAATAAAGAAGATTATTGAACTGTGGAGGAAAACCACAAGCAAAAAGGATGGACACCAGGTTAGCCACTGTAATAAGTATAGATTGTACATTCATATAGACCATGACTATGCAAGATAAACTTTTTAAAAAGCACTTTGTCTCTAACTTCATCCATAATGCATCCAAAGACCTTTTTCAAAAGAAGTGAGGGTTGCATACAGATCCTTTTCAACTCCTAACACAAGGCAGAAATAGAGGGACTTGCTGCGGGTCCCCCATAGTTAAACTAGTTTCATGTTTAAAAACCATACGCCACACTTACAATAAGCATACAGAATATGAAGATCTTCAAGCACAAAAAGAGGAATCAAGACTTCTATCAAAAATAACTACAAATCAAGTCCTAAATTCCCAGAGATTATGGTGCACAATACATTCACAGATGCAGAGAGATGGGAACCAGCTGGCAATTAGGAGAGTACAAACAAGACTTAAAGCTAGGTTTAATTCCATGTTGTATCCAGGAATACTTCAAGTCTCAAAGAAATAATTCCCTGCTTCTCCCATATACTTCCCAAAGCAACGTTCCCCCCTCCCCACTGCTTCATGCAGGCAGGCTGTGACCCTATTCCATGAGGACCAGAGCCACAGTTGGAAAGCTGCGTGGGCACTTTGCGGAGCGTTTTGCAAGCGTGTGTGTGCCAACCAATCCTCATCACGGGAGCAGCTTCCTGTGAGCATGGGAAAGAATACCTGGCCAGGAAGATCTAAATGTCTTTTAAAAATTTAAAAGCCAAAAAAGTATTGGAACAGCATTTCTTCCAAGGTTGTGACTGGCACTACGTAAAGTGTGTAAGTCAGTACAGTAGCTTCACATATTATCAAAGAATAATTAGGGAGGTGACTTTTTCAGGCGGTGATGTATTTTAATCATTAAACTCACTCTCCTGAAAGCACAGCCACGTGTAGGTACATGGAAGGTACTTCCAACCCTGCTTGATAGAGGCCTTTGCAGCATCTTTTGCAGGTCACCAGATAAAGTTTCTCACACACAACAGAACAACTTAACTTTGGGAAAATATTCACTCTGTTTTCTGCAGATACCCAATGCTGCAACACGGAGTAACCAAGCAGTAACTTCTTAGTGCTTTTATCTCTCAAGAGGCTTTGCAGCACATAGAGGAGGAGGACAAAGGTGGGGGTGTGATTACTGACTGTTCCTCATGGAAACAAGGAAAGGGGATCTGTGTTTAGCTCAGGCCACACAGCAAACATAACTCAAGGTAACTTTTGTTCCTGTAGGAGTCCAAAAGGTGGCACAGGCAGATCTCATCCACCATCAGCAACTTGGACAATTGAAAAAGAGGAAGTTTCTGATGCACAACAAAAGCATCTGTCCCTAACCTTCATTAAAAGTCAATGGGATTTCAGCTCCTGATTCTCATTACTGCTTTTGAAAGTCTCCCCTTTTGTCCTTCCACTGCAGACCAGAGATGAAAGCAAGAGCTTTTCTCTTTGAGACAGGCAGCAGCCCCTTCAGTTAAGGCTGACTTGGAAAACCAAGAGTTTCACTCCTGCTGGACTTGGGGTTTTCTATTTGAGTGGTATTGATCATGCAATGGGTAATAACCAAATTACAGCAGAGCCCACAGGTTTGATCAATCTCTTCTCAGACACAAACATGACCTCCCTCACCAGCTGCAGCCTGGAAGCTTTGGAGGCCTTTCATGGTAAAGCAGTAGACACTTATTTGTTCAAGCACTGGTATGAAAGATGAAGAGTGTATTTAGTCTTTAGCAGCAGTGAACAAAAAAATGCCACTCTATTTCTCCGTGAAATACAGAATATCAGAAATACTCAACACTTACAGCAAAGGACTCTGTGATAAAAACCACTACAGATGTGTACATAGTATTACTGAAATGATCTTCTGATGTACAAGTACTGAAAGTTCATTAATTTTACTGATTAAACAAGACATGTAACTGAAACACTACTGTTACTCTTGAAAATCATAGTTTAATCCTAAAATTCAAATCAAAAAACTACAAAACCATGCAGTTTCTGGTTCAAAAGTCCTTTATTTCCTACCTGGCACTGGTAGCCCTCAAAAAACTTTAAATAAACCCAAAGCAGACAAGAAAGGTATTACAAGCCCTAGTGCCTTTATAAACAGATAGTCACATTCATTTTAATTGTTCCATAATAAACAATGAAGATCTGTTTTAGAAAAGGAGATTTAGTAGCTTTTTCCACCAAATTTCTGTGTTAAAACAGGATTAAATACCCAGTGGGCAGCAGAAAGCAATCCCCATAAGCATACTGAAAAACAAGTCATCCAGGACAGCGTAACAAGCTAATCCATTACTTCTTTGATTTGTTTGCTTGTTCAGGGGCTTGTGGATTTTAGTGATTAACATAAGGTTTCTAGGTATCATTAGCAGCTCAAGCAGCAAGTGCAGTTTGACACGGTGTAGTTTTGAAAGCAAATTCAAAAAATTCTGGTAATCCACTGTGAACTTCACAAGAAAACACCCAGACTTCTGTGTGCACAGAAACAACAAAATACTTTCCTCTATGTATTCCGCACTTGATTCAAATGCTGTGGTAAGAAACACGTGTGTGCGTATGGCTGCACATCTCCATTTTAGTGATTCTTCTTTATTAATGCACCCAACAGGTATCACATTCCAATCATTCAATTATAGCCACTTGGTTATTGCTGTTTCAAGGAATAGAGTGCATCTCTTCATGTCGCTGCCTTGGTCAGCATTAACTACTGAAGTGCATACATATAAATATTTCTGCCACTCCATGGCATCCCAAATAGTTTCGTGATGCTGATATAATTGAACTGCCACTCATTACAAGGCAAAAAAAAAAGGATCTAGAGAAGGTAGGCATGGCTCACAGCACTTGCTCCTACAAAGGAAAAATGGCTACAGATATCAGTGCTAATAGAAAAAATAAATGCAGCGGCATTTCCTCCATATTTTATGAAAATCTAAACTTATTCCTGCTGATGGGGGCAGTTAGTGGAAATGAGCCTGAGAAACCTGCACAGCTTGATTTTTAAGACTGAGAAACACCTACTCCATGATACTGTGAAGAAGAAATGCCTTACCACACCAGACTAACAGTCCGTCTAACCAGAATCTTCTCCCTGATAGGAGCAACAGGGGATGATTTTCAGGGAGGATATGTCAGCCTGGCAACTGTGCAGTCCCTTCCCCTTGCATTCCCCCTGCATCCATTAAGGATGTTAGAGCATACATTTAAGTCAAGTCCTTTTGTTGTCTATTTATGACCTGTTGACTATGAATCTTCCTAACCATTTTTACCATAAGAAAAAGAAGTTTAACACTGAAGTTACATGTGTTCTGAAATCCTACTCCCATGGGGAGTGAGATGGCCAAAACAGAGGAGTTCGGTAAAGAAATCCATCAAGGAAATTTACAGCAACAGCAGCAAACAGCCTAAAATACTTTCTGCCTTAAGAAAGTTGGCATTTAGAGGTTGGTGCTCCATGTAGAGTCTAAGTTCCCTGCATCCATGAGCACAGAACAGTACAATGTGATTGAACAGTGCCTTCCTCATCCAACAGGCATGGAGGAACTGCCATGGCTCAGTAGCTCTCAGGAGAGTAACATCTGAAGACAGCATTCAGTCTAACATGCTTATTATGTACCCTTTTCTTTGTTGTTAATAAATAGTTTCAAGATTCTTTCACCCAAAAATTAAGCCCAGCAATTGCACTTCCTCAATTTTCCAAAAGCCCTCAGCGTAAGTCTATTTTTCCTTTTAACAGAAAAGGTTCATGAAGTTTTTAACATTACACATTGATCACTTGAGTCATCTCCATGGAAGTTTCATAAACTGACATTCTGGTCAGACAGGTTGTTTGAGGCAACAAATTGCTAAACCCCAGCTTGGAGAGCACCTGCTCTAAGTACGAGTTATCCCAATCCCACAGGGTTTGTTAGCGTCGCTTTAGATTGCCACTCCAGTCAGGTTAAACAACCCTCCTCTGTGCAGTTGCTTTTGAGAGCTTGTTGTGAACAGCTACAGAGAGAAGAATTTGCTGTAAGGATAAAGTCTACAACCAAAAATTCATAGGAATGGAAAGAGTATTATTTCCTAATTGCACTTAAACATGACTGCTGAAATTATACACAGACGCTATAGACGTAAAGACTCAAAGCAAGTCTCACACAACCAGTTTGATCTCATATGTTTACAATTTTCATATATGAAAAATACCTTGGCAACATAGTTGCTATAAAAGTACCTCTTTGCAGCCTACAATATCCACCAAGCTTTTTTACTTCCTAAGACTAATACCCTACATCAATTTAACTCAATACCTTTAATGAAATATCAGGGTTGAGACACCCAAAACCACGGGAAGTTAACAGACATCCAATCCCAACTCATACTTTCAAGCTCATCTCCTCAATTCTCCTAATCATATTCACACACAAAGGATATCAGTAGTAAAATACATATGTACACATATGGTATAACTAGAAGTATCACTTCAAAGCTGTTCCCTAAAACAAAACAAAAGAAATCTTAAAAAATTAAAAATTACCAAAAAAAAAAAAATTGCATTGCCAAATTATTCATCATCCCAGCTGGAATTTAGCTGGTCAAGTCTGACATAAATTTCATGGTAAATCTACAGTAGAGCTTGGTGAAATTTTAGATAAAAGTTTATTTAGCAGCAGTAGTAACTAAAACTGGCATCAGTCTTTTTACCACATGTCTTCTCAGATATTTTTTTCTCCCAGCATACAAACATATCTCACTAAATTTAATAATAAAACTTAAAATTAGTTTTGAAACTTATCAACATTTTGTTGTTGTTGCTGTTTTTGGAGGGGAAACAGTTGAACTAATGAGCAATACAAAGAAATTTATTTCTAGACAGGCAAAACTACCACTTCCACTCAGCAACCTGGCCCAGCACCACTCCTGAGCCCTACTAAGATAAAAAAAAAAAAAAAAAAAAAAAAAA
>VXBI01008019.1:89583-130694 GCA_013397375.1 Toxostoma redivivum | reverse complement strand
AAAAAAAAAGGCAAACAGTGCCTGAGTTTTACAACTCCTCCATAAGAAGAGCATGAAGGAACGGCCTGCTTGGCTATATTTTTTAACACATGTGTGCTTGCACATATGCCCAGGTGCGTAAGTGAAGCAGTTTCCAAATTTGTGTCAGGCAGCCAGAACTGAGTATGTTAAACATCAAAACACATTTGCAAACTTTCCTCCTACAAACTGCAAAATGCAAGATGGCAGAAATTCAGTTTTAACATGCCAAGATCAAACCTTGAGTAATACACCTAACACCACATCACAAGAACAAAAGAACAACAATCTTCAATTCCATTCTTTTAAATAATTTCTGATTTTTAGAAACATGGATAGTGTATCCTTGTTACAAATAGTGTTATTCGCTATACAGATTCTTACAAAAAACCCATTACTGACTGGAAGTATAAACTCTTTCAAAATGCCATGAGAGTATTTTTATTTGACTTGAATATTTTGATGTCAGTGTTCACTGGAAACATTACTAATGGTTAACAACTCCCCATTCAACAGAATTTGGGATCAACTGTATCTGGCATAAGACATTTGAAAAATTTAGAGTTATAGAATCATAGAATGGTTTGCATTTGAAAGGACCTTAATGATAATTTATTTCCAGCCCCTTGCTGTGGGCAGGGACACTTTCCAGAAGACCAGGGAGCTCAGAGCCCCCTCCAGCCGGGCCTTGAACACTCCCAGGGATGGGGCATCCACAGCTCCTCTGCACACCCTGACAGCAAAGAACTTTCTCCTAATATCTCATCTAAACCTACTCTCTTCCAGTTTGAATCCATTCCACCTTGTCCTGTCACTATATGCTCTTGAAAAAGTAGGTTCCCTGTGGGTACTGGAATATTTTAGGAAACCTAATATTCTATCAGACTTTACATTTGAAAGAACCTATATATGTTCTCACGAGTCTTGTGTGGCTATTTTAAGTACACAGAATATACAGACACAAAGCAGCTTTTCTGAATCAGAAAGAGTTAAAGCAGCTTCCTGAGGAAGTTTCTTCCATAAGAATTCCTCCTCAAAAGCGAAATTAAATCACAAAGGAGAAGGCAGACAGACAAAAAGACTCAAAACTCCATATTGTGGACAGGATATACTATTTGACATGCTAAAATAGACATGCACAAAGGGAAACATACACAGAAGAACTAGTAGGTTCTTGGAGCTTTTTTTGTTATGAGACAGCTGCAAACATGTAGCTGTTAGCATTACTGACTGAGGAAAAGATTCATTTATTTCAAGTAGGAGCTAAGCAACCTTTGACCACTCTAAGACCTGACAACTTTAATTAGTTTTAGCTTAAAACGGAACCAAACTTGGCTTTGGCATCTCTCCAAATAATTTTATCCCAGACTGCTCTCTGTTCCTAGTGGAGCATTGCAGTATAATTACTTTAATCTCTTCACAGGCATGTTCCATTTGCTAGCTTTCCAAGGAAATTTACAGCCTTAACATATAGCTCAAAAATAATTTAAAAAATATTTCTCATATTAGTGAAACAAAAATTAACAAGAAGCCTCAATCTCTCAGTGGCCTGCAAAGAGAATTTTTATTTTTCAGAAGTTGCTATGCCAAACCTACGTTCGTTGCATTCAATTAAAGACACTGGACACAACAGCTCTGTGCAGTATATGCACAGCGAAGCTGCTAGACCTGTTTGCATGGTTGGGGTTTGGATTTTTCAGGTTTAGCTTGTATCATTCTAGACAAGAAAAGGACCATCTGACACAAATTCCAGACATATTAGCAGCCATAACTATTTCCAGATTAAATAATGTTATCACGTTGCTATAAAACACTAACAGCACTTAAAGATTCAGCCACTCTGATCTGGCCACCACACCCACAAGCTCAACAGGGAAAATAGCTGTACAACCTATTTTTGCATAAAGTCAAAGTTATCTCAAAAGAGAGAACAGGAAAGGGGGTCCTTTAGCAGATTTTCCCCTAACTGTTCTAATGCACACTCATATTTCCCAGAGTTCTCTGTTAAATTGCACAAGGTCTGTCTGCTTCACAGAACGAATCATGAGGTGAATCCTGGAGTATGGAATAGCACAAGGAGCCGTGAGGGAAACGAAAGAGAAGGCTTTGTCAGGAGCCTGAAGCTCATAACTGTGGGTAATCCTGCTGTGTATCGAGGTACTCAGGTGGGCTCGGAGTTTGCATTCATTTTCCTTCCAGCAGAGTTTTAAGTAACAAATTGCAAAATGTGCAGGTATAGAAATGTACACATAATGGGGCTTTTTCTTAACAGGCTTTGGTTTTGGAAAAATCATAACTCGAAACATACATATTTACATAGGAACACAGGTCAATCTCATACTTCAGATGGAAGGCTACTTGACTCTGTATGAGGCCTCACAACTTTAGCCCTGTCCCAACAAAAACTGCTCCCTGCACAGCTTCTCTTCTCACATTAGAAACTCGCTGTGCCCGCAGAGGAGAATTGTCAACCATGATCTTCATCCAAAAAGAAGAGACGATATTATGGATTTCCCACTACAATTCGGAGTGCAATTTTCATCAGAGGATGAACTTAATTAAAATAAGACAGGACAGCAGAAGTAATAAAAACCTTTTAATTACATTTCTACGGTTTTGGATTTGTCCTCAAGCTAGACATCCAGACTGCCTCAGCCTTCACCAAAAATATGAAAGGAATTCAACTCACAAAGTTTTCCTGAGCAAGCAAAAAAGCACTGAATGTCAAAAAAAATTACTACTTTCAATTTGTGCCTCTCTATCAAATAATAACTTGCAGGAACATAGAAAACAGACCATATTTATTCTAAAAAGACTGAACTAAGACTTTCTGGTAAATAAAACATTTCCAAAAACTCTGTATACACAATGTGCTTTCTTCCATACACAGCCTTGTGCAGGAGGTCTGCATTTTCTTCCCCACATTCACCACTACAAAGCTCCAAAGCTGAACTCCATAAACATTACTACACAGCACCTATAAATGGTTTAATTAAATGCTGTTGATACCAACTCTTTATAAGCTATCAGCGTGGCAACCTCTCAAGGGCTCCTCAGCCAGCAAAATAAAGGCAGCCATAGGGACAATACAATACTTAACAACAAGATGCTCTCCCGGGGCACACAGGTACCAAGCTAACGAGCTACCAAGTTATTCACTGCCAGGGAAGCAGGCTGCAACACAAAGAAGACAGCAGGGAAATTCACTTAAGTTGCCCGGGCGACAGCAAATTCCCAGTCTCCCAGTGGCAGGGAAAGCACTGGGGTGAGCTCACACCAGCCCAGGGCTGGGACTGCAGCACACTCTAGTGACCCAAAGTCTCACAGTAAAAACTAAATAAATTCAATGCTGAGTTCCCCCAAAAAAGCTAAAGAGCAGTGATTTTAACTCTGCCTCCATTTATAAAGCAAGTAATACTTATTAAGAGGCAAAGGATTGACCAGTGTTGGTCTGGGACCACCAACCCTTTTCCCCCCTTGCCCTGTGAAGTCAACTGTGGTTATTATGCAATTTGCCATTTCTTTGGGGCAGATTTAAACGTTGATAATTAATAATTGATGAACTATGGCTTTGCACTTTGTCTTACTGGCTGAGAGCTGACATGCAGCAGACAACAGCGTGGGACCTGTGTGCAGATCCCACAGCAGCACCCCAGCTCCAGCAGGACAGCACTAGGACACTCCTCCCCACAAACCACCAGATTCCAGGGATCTTTGCACACCGAGGCTTATTCTTGCAGTTTCTAGGCTACACATACAGTCTGTACTGTAAAACGTAACTGAAAATCAGCAGCTTTTCAACAGGTGCTTCAGCTACTGCAACAACAGTCCATTTGCAAAATGAAAAATAACTAAAAACAAGGACTTTTCTCCCTCTCCCCACCCCCTGTAAGCATTTTACAGTTACCTTGCACAACACTATCAAGAAAAATAACGTATTTACAGTCCCAAAGCAAATTGCTTCACTAAGGCTGAAAAAGTGAAAGAAACCTAGAAAGAAATGATAAAAGAAATTCAGCACGACTGACTTCCACATTTTCATGTACTTGCCCAGGACAGCCCTGGCTTGGCAGGTCCTAGAGGAGGAGTTCAAGCACACAGACAGACCCCACTCATTCAGAGTAAAGTATTACTCATTTCCATTGCTGAGAAGCTTCCAAATTGCCATAGAACTACAAATTCCCACCGCCTTGGTCAAGTGGCCCTTCCCCACCTTTAGGCCATCATTCCTTCATCTTCTCAAATTAAAGCATCCTTTTTTTTATAGCCTATGGTTTTACTGACCAATCTTCACAATGTAAAGGTATTGTCTTAGTGACTACATGGAGTCAGTGACTAGATAAGCCTCAATAATTTAAACTACTGAATTTTTTCCCCATGTGCCCTCCTGCATTTCAGTGCCTGCTTCCTTCAACCACCTGTTTGCAGGACTTCAGTTTTAATTCTCCCCTTTCTCTGTTTTTCCTAGTGTTTCTCTGTGATTCCCAGTGTGCCTTTGTTTCTCATTCTCTTGCTTCAATTTGTTTAAAAGTGCTTAAGTTAAAGAAGCTTTCCCAATCATTCTGCTGTGTCTGCAGTTGTTGCTCTTGTTCTTAGTGCAAGCATGAGTTAGTGGTTAATCCAAAGCCACGTGCATATGCACACACACACACTACACCAACACAAAACATTTGACATTCTTCTCATAATGAATTTACAGAACAATTACCATTACACAAGACACACTTGGTACCCATGGTAGCACCACTTCAGTCAGGAATATATACTCAAAAAAAATTTTGGAGAGTTTAAGTTTCAGACTGTTAAGAACATCATGACTACAGCAAGTACTTACAATGGATCATTGTACCTTCTAATGAACAAAGCCTGTTGAAACACTAAACTACATGATTATTGCTTAATTTCTAGATGTGGATACACCTCATTGCCTCTCTGTACAGACTACACTTTGAAGCTGAAATAATGAACTACATGATTAGAGAGCAGCTTTTAAAGAGAACAAAACTTAGTGCCTTTTTATTAAATACTGGGGGGGGGAAACTTCAATGAGAAATAGTCCTTTAACACATCACTTTTCAAGACTTTTATATGTCCTTAAATTATGTATGAACAATCCTTCCCAAGTGAACGTGACTACGCCTGCACTAAATTCAAGAACTTGTACAGCTTTTTTTCCAGGTTCAACGCTTAAACTCAAATCTTTTGAGTGACACAAATGCCTTATTTAAAATCATCATTTTCATTAAACTTGCAAGCTATTACATGTGATGTAGGTATTAAGCTTCAGAAGCATAATGTGTTGGTACCAAAAAGAGTCATCCATGCACTCTGAAAAGGAAATATTTTGGACAATGGAAGAAGAAAAATGCTTTGGAAGCACCAGATGCGAATTTCCCATCCTGAAGATGAAATAACTGACATAAACTAAGAACAGAAATCCTACAACCAATAAAAAACAACAGTTAAAACCTTCTCTCAGCAAGGTGTTAAAAAGAAAAAAGTGAGCCACCAGTTGCAGGGGTGTAAAAGAACAGTAATAACAATCCATAAACAATGTCTTCAAACAGCTTTCTTGACATTCCCTTCTCCCATCGGCTACCTTCACACAAGCATGCATGCTACACAATTCAATTATGACACTTGACAGAAAAGAGAATAAAAGCATTCAAAAGAAGATATAATTGCAAGAAGCTTCTGGAATATAAAAACAGTCCTTTCACCTGTGCACCACTGAAATTGTAATAATAGATTTACCTCAATATTGCTAAGAACCAGCCCTCTGGGTTACCTGGACCAGCTTGTACCAAAGTTGAACTAAAAGCCTAGGAATGTTCAGCAACTGCTGCTCATACGCACATTTTCTTTCTCACCTAATTCATAGATTCATTATATGCACTGACAAGGGATCAAAATTCAGGATTGTAACTAAAAACTCTTCAGTCTCACTAATTATATAAGATTTATCTTCTGTATTTGCACAATGCCATGCAGACTGCTGATGGTTCAGACTATTTCTTTAGGTGGTCTGGAAGAAACACTTAAAACAGCAGCTAATTCCTTTTTTTTAAAAGCAAAATACAAAGAGTGCAAATATACACACATATTATATTGTACAGTACAGATACTGAAAATTAAATATTATACTTGAAGTGTATAAACATCATCTAGACAGAGCCCATGTCTAAACAGCATAACAACCTCAAGCAAAAAAGTTATGCCAATTCATTAACTGATTTCACCACAACCAGAAAGCACCCAAAATTCCACTTCTGACATTAAATCATTCTCTGTCTCACCAGACTAGAATCCACACTTGCAGCACTGTTCAAGCCAGGACTGGAGAAAAATTAAACCCAAGATAGAACAACTATAATTTCTGTAATTTTAGCAAGACTTCTAAGATAATGTTGTTTAACAGAGGTAACAAAAACTTATTTAAAAAATTAAAAATCAAAGCAATATTCCTAGCAGGAGGAATATTGCATTTGGCCAAGAAATTTTTTTTTTAAATCCCTTGATTGAGGAGAACATACTGTGGAAGAGAGACTACTCAGTTTGCACAGATCCAGAGTGCTTGTGCCCTTTTCCTAAAGCCCTAGATCGTGAAACTAACTATGCTCTTGCATCACCGCACAAACAAGTCCAAACCCACTGGAGTTCCAGGGGCCCCAGCTCACAGTTGTATCTTTTCTTACTGAGGAGTGATGCTTTACCACCTTCAGCACCAAATATCAAGGCATGCCTGCCTTGAGCCTTCCTCTTTTTAAACACCAAAAAAACTCACCACAAAAACTAACACAAAAAAAAAGGAAAATAAATTCATGAGCAAGAAGTCTAGAGAGGATGACAATGCCACTGATAAATCAGATTCACATTCCAAGCCATGGGAGGTAACGATAGACTTCAGTTTTCAATTTAATCAAAGCAAAAGAGTGAGCTTTTCACTATGTATCTTGGCTAAAAAAGAAACATGCCCTAGCTTAGCTCCATCATGCCTGCACCAGCAAATTGACTTAATTGTCAGCAAGGAATTATGAAATATGAAGTGACTCCAGCAGCGCTCCAGGGAGGCTCCTGAGGCACAGTGTCTATAGCAGAGACACCAAAGTGCCATCCATCTCAATCTCACCCTCAGGCAAAGCAGAACAGCCTTGGCTCTCTAAAAAAGGCCACCAAGAAGAACAAAACCTGGCTTTCCTGAATGATTAGCAGTGGCACAAATAAAAAATTTTAAATACATCAGCACAGCTTCCCTGGCTGCTGAAAGCACAGGCAGGAAGTCGTGATTTGAGACACCAATTTGTAACTACAAGGCTACATCCATTTACAGCTCACTGGGGCCTTTCTAAGGAGAGAGGAAACACTGTGCACTCTTCCCCTCTCACATCTTTCTCCCCAGCGATAAGGGTAGAAAGGGAGGCTGCAGTCAACACAACCTGCTCTGCTGAATGCTAGCACTGGAGGACAGGACAGGAGAGATATTGCTGAGCTATACTTTCTGAGTCAAAATACTCCTGGTTTCAGTCTGACAATGCCAGCATGATAGAAGAGAAGCCACATGTAACTCAGCCCACGGACATGGGCACTAAGAAAGAAGCAGGGAGCCCAAAATCTTTTGCTGGGTCTTGGATAAGAACTATAGAGGTAAGTACTCCCACCTAAAAACACCCCTTTGGCTTGTCCATCAGGGATTCACTTCAGATTTAAGAAACAATTTCTGTTTTAATCTCATCTATTACTGGTGGTGGGGACTAGTTTGAACTAGAGTTGCAGCCTCTGAAGCCGTAAACTCCAAACCTAAAGAGCCTTTGGGCTGTGAGCCCTGCCAAAACTCCACGTTTGGGCCTCCTAAGCAGGTTCTTTTATATCAGAAGACAGGAGGAAGATAGAGAAATCACTCTTTGTGGTGAAACAGCCCTTATACTGATCACTCAGCTCCCTGAAATGCTGTTATCTACTGGGGGAGGGGGGATGTAATTAGTTGAACTGTGGCCAAGGCTAGAACTGCTGGTTGGCAAAACTCTGCTGGGACATGGCAAAAATTGTCTGGCCTCCAGCACTCAGAGATGCCTTCATCCAAAGAATCAAAGAAAACCAAGAAATAAGCATTTGCCCTGGTCGACCCTTCCCCCAAGGTTGGTTTAGTTATTTTTTAAGGTAATGGACAACATAAAATGACAATTATTTCAGAACCTAGGAAATAAGTTGTCATTAATAAATTCTCTTGGCTTTTTCTTTCTCTCAGCTTTCCTGGTTCGGTGAACTGCACGTAAAATGCACTATTCTTCACTGACTGACTATTCTGAAAATCATTCTAAAATTTGATTTTCATTTCAGAAAGAGTAATAAAATTACTCAGATTTGTAGAAATTCAGAACTAGTCAAGTGACCTGGACCACACTGCTCAACATAATCCCTTCAAAGTGGACTAAAACTGACAGGATGAGAAAAGAGAGTTCCTCTGAAACAGCCTGTACACCACAAATTCTTAGAAATGTAAAGGGAATGGGTTGCCAGTTACCATTATCTGGCATATCAAGTCACAGGGAAGACTTACATTCCTCTATAACCCGGTTTGATAAGAGTTTAAAGCAATGCCACCTCTTTCTTACATAAAAAGTTATTTCACATGATACAAGAGTACAGTTCCCTTGAAAAAGCAATATGGTTCACACTTTAAATTTAAAAAGCATTTCTAACATGGATTTGCAATGCAAAACATTCTAAATACAAATCAAATATAGCTGACAGAACCATCTTTTTGAGGCAGCCCACAACCAGGCATGCTAGATATTAACTATTTCTATTTATTACTCGACAGAAACCAGCTTTCAAGCATAAAATGAAGGTGCTACAGAGACATATTTAAGTGATTCATGCTGCACACCAGATTAAAGTTGCTGTGGCACAGACATGCAAGTGATAAAAGAGAGACGAAGCAGTAATGCTAAGAAGTTCTCCAAATCGGAGTTTTTCCCATAAGTTTCAACTACTCAAACACAATAGACAATGAAAGCCCCAGGCCCCAAGGCTTCACTGGTGACACCATCTGAGAACAAGGGCCATTACAACATCCGCTCCTGCAACAGCCAAGCCATCTTTTCTTCATGAGACTGCCGGCCCTCGAGCACAGCTCAGGGAGAAGCTGCAGAGCTCCAAATAGCTCCTCTGCAGCCAGGAGGAAAGCGTTAGCGACAGGGAACCCCCAGGGCCGGAGGAACAGGACCACCCACATCCCCTCTTGGCCACTCAAACACGTTGAGCAAGTGGCAATCCAGGCAGGAGATACTTAGCCTTGAATGTCCCTGTCACGCTAGAGTGAAGGGAAGTCTGGGAGCAGCAGCAGCTCATCACCCCACTGCCGTGAGGAGAGCACAGGGCCTTGCAGCACCTTCAGAACTGCGACTGAAACAATTCCCAAGCACATCCATACAACTCTGAACAGCGGTATATTAACATGCCAGAGACTACTCCTTGCACACGATGCAAACACACTCGCCATTGTGCTTGGATTAACAAGCAAATACCACTCTCACAAGCTTTCACCGACTTTTGATGTATATTTAGCTGCCATTACTAATTTTTATGACTGTAACAGTAGGTCACACAAATGAGTTTAGAGCCCAGATTTTTAAAGCCAAACTATATCCCTAATACTAATTTCTAAGTGAGAGGCATTCTAAATTCCTGAAGAAAGCAACTTGTGTTTTTTGCAAACAGAAATGTTTTTCTTCTCTCAGAAAATCGGTTGCTAACAGCCAGAGGTCAAAACAAAACCTCAACTGCATTTCACAGTCCGTAATTATTTATTTAACAAGTAATGGAAGCTGTATTTCAAGGGACTAATATTTCCAAGACCTGCAGCAAATGGCAAAGCACTAGGCAAACCCAAAACCCTAGCAAAGGGTGGAAGACTCAGCAGCTAAGAGAATTAAGCAAAAGCAACTCCTCCTGCCCAAGAAGGCAGGGGAGACAGACAGGGTCAGCCAGCTGCACACAGTTTTGAACATCAACTCTGACTACCGCTGTTTTACCCCATTTGCTCCATCTAGCAAATTAGGTAAGAAAAACCTAAAGCGTACTTGCTCCAATCAAAGTAGACCTTCCCCTATCCAATACTTAACTGCACATATTTAACGAGATTACACACAGAAATGCTAATCCCTGTGCTGACCTTACTGTACTACTTACAGTGACTGGGATAGTGTTGAGACAATATCTGTGCAAACCCACAACGACCCAATGTGTTCGCGGTTAGAAACAGAAAGGGAGGAAAGAACAAACATTCATCTCGACAGAGGAGTGTGGGGGCAATATTAACATTACAGGGATAATCTCAGCCTACCAGCTGACCTCTCACTGCCAATATTTTGCAAGCAGAGAGAGGAGGCCTCAAAGAAGTCTCCTCTTTAGTGTCCCAACATTTGGAAAATACTTGACTGGTTTGGGTTTTTAAAATGCAAAAGCTTGAAAAAAGCCACAATGTTGCATGCCTATCTTGACTGAGAAGACACTGTTGCAACTATCAGCTTAAAAAACCCACAATCCTTTAGATAATCCCCCACAAGTCCTGATTAAAAGTGGATTTAATATTTTGAAACGAAGCATAATTGTTCAAGACGACCTTGAGTAGTTTCTTACACCACTCTGCTCCATCAGCACAGTCAAGATAACAGGTGCACTGTCAAATGTATATTAAGACAGGCTGATAGAAAGGTCTCTCCAAAATATTTTTCTCTATGAAGTAAAACAGATGCTTACAGTTCTTCCAAAGCGCTCCTGTCTCCTCTTCTATTTCAAACATACACTGAACATACATAATGAAATGGAGTCTGCATTTAATAAGCACGAGCTGTATCGATGGCCTATCCAACAACGCCTCGAATACATGCATTTTGTTTCCTCTGCTTAAGTCATCACCGATTTTATGTCCAGGAAAATTAAGGAACGCCGGCCTAGAAGTGGTTTTAAGATAACAGGGGCACTATTGCCACCTGCTGTCAGAAAGGATTCACGGCATCCCACACCACCCCATGCTTCCCAAATGAGGGAAGTCACAGACTTGAAGAAATCCAACTTTGCAGGTGTTTTGCTTGTACACTCTTAATTTTCTCTAGAAAGAGCACACACAAAAAAGGTCCAGGGTAATCATGGCATGAAGAGTCAATAATTGCATTGAGGTCGGAGATAATAAACGAGTTCAGTGACTGATGCACAAAGAAATAAGGAGAACATACTGGTCCAGGTAAAACGGATACTGTCCTGAAAGCATCAACACTGAAAACAGACTTGTAAACAAATCCAGCTACCATAGACCATCAGACTAGATAATACTATTAAAACATCCACCTTGCCCATTTTATATTAGATTTTCAGAACATAGAGTATGCTGAACCCTGTCAGAGGACAGAGTTGGCCATTAACTTTGTGTCAGGGTATTTCCTAGAATCACAAAATGGGCCTGTTTTGGAAGGAACCATCAAAGATCATCTAGTTCAACCCCTCCTCGCCATGGGCAGGGACATCTTCCAATAATCCAGGTTGCTCAACTTCCCTCCAATCTGACCTTGAACATTTCCAGGGATGGGGCATCCACAACTTGTCTGGGCAAATAATTTTAAATAGTTAGGTATCAGATATTTAAGGATCACGTACACTCCTCTCATTCCACTCAGACTTCTATGGGAACACAGAATAACAGGAAAAGTTGAAAAGCAGAGCTCTGAACCTCAGCATCTGTGTCTGGTGCTTCAGCCCACAATCTGTTAGTATAAGGAGCCTTTTGAGTGCTTTGTTCCAGTGGAAAGTACATTTCCTTCTCTACTGTTTTTTTAACAGCTTCTCAGTAAGTCACTGAACACTCACATCCCACTGCTTGAAATCATCACTTGATCCTCGTTAACAGGCAGTGCCTATCTGTTTGCAGTGCCTGGCCATATGGCAGGGTGAGTGGCAGAGCTCTCCTTGAGGCATGCCAAGTTGAGGCCTCCGTTCCACCACCCAAGACCCTCGGCTCACTGGCACCACACACAGTGTGGCAGGATCATGTCCAGGTGTCTGAGGCACATTTCCACCCAGAAGGCATCTCCATTAGCTACATGAGATGGCTGTGAGCACCCTGGTGGAATACTGGAATGAAAATATTTCACCACAATTCATTTCCTCTTCCCAAAGCACCCTAAAACAAGGAACAAAGTTCTTCCCTGCTATGTGTCTGGAGCACTGCCAAACCTGTCTTTTTTTAATGCTTAAGTTTTGAGTTATACTAATTATACCTGAGATCTTTTCAAAGTGCATTGCAACCACCCTTTCTGCAGTGCAATTCTGAGTGAGCATCCTCAGTCATAAGCCTTGGCCACACAGGTACAGCAAAGGATGTTTGTCTGAGACAGCAGATACAGTTCTCCACCTAAATTAAACCACACCTCCGGCAGTACTTCCATTTCATTCTCGTGACCACTGTCACTATGCGCAGCCTTTTCATCCAAATGAATATTACACTACAGGGAAGAACAGCATTGAAATGAAATTAGACCAAAATCAGAGGGCAAGTTTAACTACATCTACTGCTCACCAGCCAGGCTTAAAGCATTTTCCACAGGAAACTGCAATAAACTCACTCACAGATGTCACAACTGAGCATGACCGATTCCCTCAACTATTAACATTGACTTTCCTGATGAGTAAGTGAGAACTGTATATAAATTAGTCTGGGGTTTTACACACAAGTGTAATTGCACCAACTGTAAAATAACTTGAAAAACCTTTGATTAACACCACAGTCTGCTCACAGTAAAGATGAAAACCAAATTAACAACAATTTGTTAGCTATATTGGTTCTATTCCTAGAGGAAATTACAACAGAGTAAGTTACATAAGCAGATGCCAGATGACTCCATACAAGAGATTTCAATACAAGTTTTCCATTTTCCTATCTTTACACTGGGGATAAAACATGTAAAGGATGTTTGCAAAACATTCTAATGGACAACAAACTCGCTAAGAAGCTCCCAGTATAATCAACCAATTATGTTTAGCTCAACTGAAAAAAAAAATAAAATAAAACCCCCAGAAAAATCAATACTAATAAATGTAAAAATCTCACATCAAAATACTATGAGCTTAAGGGCACACTTTACATTTTTGTTTCTTCAATATTCAATAGAAGGAACATTTGAATGAAGAGACTTATTTTCATAGCAAAATATTGAATAATAATTTCAAATGAGCTCTAGAGTAAGAACTACTGGTCACTGTAAAATAAAAAGAGGGAGAATAAGTATACAAACAATACCAGATCAGGCTCATCGACTGACTCAATACCTTCATAATATTCAGACAGGCCACTTCTAAAGTAATTTCTACTTCAGAAGTTAGAAGATGAAAATTCTGTGTGATAAATTAAGTTGCCAAATGAAATGGATTAGCAATCAGTGAAATTGCCTGATGTCAGATCTGTTCCAGATTAGAATCCATCCCTTTTCCCCACCTGTTCATTAAGCACCAAGTTCAAGGCAACTGCAGTGACTGATTGCACATTAACAAGCTGTTTGTGTGGAAAGGCAGAGTTCAGTCCCTATCTATACTTACACACTTGTATAAGTGTAATTCACTGATAATATATTCAGTTCCCAGTATCAATACATAGCTCTTCTACCTTGATGTGTAATTTTGAGCTTGAGAAAAGAAGCTCATTAAGTTAAACAGTCATTTTCAAGGTCAAGGCCAGGAAATGATGAATCTGGAAGAAAATATGTTGCTATCTCCAGATAAAAAAGCTGGATAAAGATATGGCTGTGGCACAAAAATACTGAAACATGGTTGTGGAGTCAGAAGCCTGAGGGAAGAAAGACATATTTCACTAGGAAAGGTGAGATTCAATATGAAAATATCTATTTCATCCTATAAATTGAGTCATGCAGAGGCTCCTCATGTAGAGGCTCCAGTGAAAACCAGTCCTGCAACAAGCAAACACAGGGTATTTAAAACTGAATTTTTTCAGTTTCACATACATTCAGTACCGGGACAGGGAGGTACAGCAGGATAAGCATTACAAACTCTTACAAATTTGTTTAAAAACTCAGCTGTAATTCTCTCCCTGGAAACACCTCTGCCTCTTAAAGCAACCAGGAGACCATCACCTCCATGCACCTTCCCTCAGCTGGCCCTGCACACTGTGCCAAGGAAGCTGAGGAACCTGCTCCTGCCAAACCAGCATTCCCAGCTGAGGCAACTCACTGCACACAGGAAGATGTGTGATGCTCTTCTTGAGCAATGTGAGGCTCAGTTACTAAATTCCGGCATCAGGGGTTAGTAAAAATGGGACATAAAAAGTTGTTTACTTATGTTAGTCACCAAATCTTTTCTCTCTTTATCAGAGGAACATTTTAAATCATGTTTGTTTTTTCACATGGAAAATATATTCATTTTAAAAGATGAGAGTTTCTTCCCCAATTTTTTTGAGCTATTAGAAATTATTCCATCACTGAAATATAGTTTAAAGGGAGACACTTAGTTGCTATAACTATAGCAACTCCTTAATTGTAAACTGAAATGCAATAGTACAGACTTATTACCAGTAATGTCTAATTGAATAGACATTAACATCTTCCTTTTTCCTGAAGATGAAAGGTTTCTGTTCTCAGTACCATACTTCTGTACTGATACCAAGAATATTTTTCAAAGATAAGAAGAAATATTATCTCTTCTAGTGTTCTGCAAGTCGTCATCCTCCTCCTCCCTACCAGATAAAAACAAGGAGAATCCTTTTTTCCCCTGACACAATAGTTTCTCCTTGATCTTCCTCCTAGTAAAAACTCCCTCACAAGCATATTAGTACATGCCTCCTTATCTTATACCTGGACAGCAAGATTTATTAACAGGTAGGAAGTGAACAAATACCTGAGGTCAGTAGTGATGAACTGCTGCTTAAGGTATATGAGGTACACAGACATCCCCATCACACCCACTCCCAAAACACCAGTCCTGTACCTACTTCAGATAGTTACTGCACATGACATAAATAGCAACACCATTTTCCTTATTAAAAATGCTGAGGAAATGAAGTCCTTTACTGCTTAGTTGATCCTATAAATACTGAAGAAATTGTTTTTCAAACCTTACTCAAGCTTTTATGCTTATTTCTATATTTGATATTGCCAGAAGGACTAAATGGCCCCTCTCTCCCCCCCTAGACACAGACACACCACACCCCTTCTGAGCTCTGTTCTGACAATTTATTCAGATGCTGGCTAATTGTGGTTATCTGGTTTCCAAGTGCTTGAAGCACTTTTGGCATCAGGATGAAGTGACATCCAGGAACATTTAATCTGTTAAAAAGGCCAGTCAGCACAGATTAATGCAGTAAGCACATGCCTCAAGGAGAGCCTGTTTGCATTCTTAGAGTGTAATTAAAAAGCACAGAAGAGGATATAGGAGTAAAAATAAGATTTTCATACAAGTCTTACCTGAATCCTTTAAAAAAATGTATGAAGGAAATGGCATAACAGGACACCTTAAGCAAAATACCAAGTGAAACTAATACCTGTCTGCAATTCAATCAGTAGCAAGGAAGTTTTAGGAAACCATCGTGTAAGGAAAAGACATTTACAGGGGTAGATAATTGACATCAATTTTTGCAAAATCGCCCATCAGCTCCTTTCTTTCTCTCCATACATGTCAGTTCCTCACTCTAGCCTTGAATGATTTCTAAGAGGCTGTTTTGATGTGGCTCTTTTGACAACGAGCAAAGACACAAACTGTATGTAAAATATTTTTGGAAAGTAAGCAACATTCAGTTTGTCTGCTAAAAGTCTAGGACAAAAAAGGATCCTTTTGCAGAAGTCTTCATCAACGATAACCCGATATTTAGCTACAGAAGTTCACCTTTAATATTAATTTATGTCTCATTTCCACCTTACATATTTGAGAATACACATTTTTTTAGCCAATATGTTTGCAGCCAAATCTGGAACCACCTGGAACCCTTCCACAGCCCCAGAATTTGCCAGACCATTCCCTTCAAGCATGTTTAGTTCTTTGCATAAGTCAATGTAAACATTCAACCTGTATCTTCCAGTGGCTTTAATTTGGATATGACTTGCTGTATTTTAACTATTTATTACGGAGACAGTTAATGGAATTTCTAAATTCAGAGAGGAAGTCTCCAGAGGGTCTCTTCCTCCCTTCCTAATCCACAGTTTGCAACAGATAGGAGGAAGTCAATCACTAACATTTGAGGTAGTCAAAAGGCATTAAGTATAAAAAGAACTTGCACAGGTTTACCTCCAATAAGCCTGTCTCCTATTCCATATTCAACAGGCTGTGTTTTATTGAACTTACAGACAGAAACTGGTACTGTGGCTACTTACTGCTTTATGTCTTTGAGGCTTGGACAACTTCAGTTGCAGAAGAAAAAGCAATGGAGTTCTTTGCAAAAGCAACAAACGGTGCAGAAGCAGCTGTTTAGGTACTGTCTAAGAGACACTACAATTTCACTGAAACTGTTGGATTTAAGAATTTCAGCACAGCAGATGTTTTTGCATAAATAATATGGATCTTGAACCAAAACACCTTCTCCATGTAGCTTTCCAACTATCCTCCACAGTTTGAGAGGTTAACAGAAAAAAAGTAACACTGAAACCATGAGCTAATCAAAGGCTTAGACTTAATTACTGCAATTGACACATGGAAAGCATATGGTTTTTCCAAAGTAACTGTAGGTTAGTATTTTAAACTAAATTTATTAATATCTCATAATAGTTAACATAATTTGCCCTTTAAGAACTATAGAAGGTTACAAAAGAGTTAGAAGAATCTTTAAAATCCACCTGTACCAATGGCCTGGCCCTAGAACTGCCATTTTGTGTCCATCTGATACACCACAGTATCACTGTATAAACATGTTCCTTTCGACAAATAGCTTTGCCAACATCTAATCTGAATCTTCTTTTAAGCCCAAATTCAATTTACAGAAGACAGCAGTAGAAACAATTAAACTTTCTAGATACTTTCAGTGTTATATCTCTCTCCAGGTGTTTCAACCTCAGTCTGTTTTGAGTGGTCTTTAAACCTTTTCTCAAAATTTCATATCCATACATGTTGATTTGATTCTTTTTTTTTTCCTCCTCAGAAAGATGCATTTCTCACCAGGATGGCAGGCACATAATAGGTTTATAGACAGACAATATAATTTGCAGTCTGGGATACAGGTTTTTTGGACATTTAAGGAGAATTAAAGGGGGATCTAAATCAAGAAAAGTGAAGTATTCCTACTCTAAAGCTCATCCGTAAGTAGTTCCAGCCTATAATTCAAGAGAGGCCTATGAACAAAGAGAAGCTAAATATAAATGGAGAGAAGTATGCCAATACTGACTTACTGGAAAGCGATAAAGTAAGGAAGTCAGCAAAAACACTACTGGAAAAATCATCTTAAAAAAGAATGAGGAAAAAATATTAAAATACTAAAGCTTCAGAGGCCTTCTCAACACAGTGAAGAGAGGATCATGTTACATGGATGCTACTGTATTATTTATTTAGGAAGGCTTTTCTGCATCAGTAAACTGCAAGATTAATTAAATTTTTTTGCACAGGAATACTGTACTTGGGTTGTAAAAATGTATTTTGAAATGGCTAAAGATTCCACCTGTACTTCACAAAACCCATTAGCAGATGTCCACTGGTCAAGTGGGATGTCATACAATCAAACAGTCAGGAGAGTCTGTTCATTGCCCTCGACACTGCGTGAGCAAACATTCCTGTGCTCTTTACAGACATGAACCAGTAGCTCCACACAGCAAGTTCCTCTGATAAGCAAACACATCCATTTGGGCCATTACAGCCCTGGGAACCTCTGAACTTTATTCCATCACAGAGAAGATACTGCAGCATGTTTCCTTCCAAGAAATGAACACCATCAAAATTAGTTCTTAAAAATTAATCAATGCCACTCAAATACTAGGGGGAAAAAATTCAGCCTCAGGATACACAAATGGCACACTCTTTTTGGAGTGGAGAGTGCAGGCAAGATTTGGCTATGGGCATGTGCATAGGGGTGAACCTTCCCATTGTTTTTTGTCAAAAAACTGAACTAGCTTACTAAATTCTATTAATTAATTGCACAGGCATGCCCCTCTTTTTGTCACAAGATGCTACACACATTTGTTCACCTTGGCTGCACACATGGAAACACAGTCACTGAGCATGAAGAGGTACTAAAACACTTAAAAATCTGTGGCCAAATGGCCAAAAACTTGAAAAATACAACCTCCCAACAAGAAAGCAAATATGAAAAACCACATCAACCGAATTCTGTTTTCCTATCACCTTGTTCTTAAAGTTCTCCCATTACTTGGCCCAAAAGTAGCTTGATTTATAAGAGCAGACTGGAATTAGCTTAGTAACAAAAATTAACCTTCTACAATGCAAAGTGTGAAGTCTGAACTAACCAAGTTAAGTCAAAAGATGGACACAAGATCACTAATTTTTTATGGCAGCCACGCTATAAAAGTTTCACAATAATCCCTGCCACAGCAAATGCACACAGGATGAATAGATGCAATGTGAAGGAACTGGGGGAAAAGCCGCATTTTCCAACAGATTTCCACAGGACGCACCAGTTTTAGGCAACTTTTCAGAGTTCACACTTGTACCATGGAGCTATAAAGGATTTTCAAGACGAAGCTACATAAAATATTTAACTACCTACCAGCATTAACGATGGCATCAACCTCAAGCAGTGTAATGTCACCTCTGTAGAGAGAAACTTTCTCACTCAGACTTTTCTTCCCTTGCAGATCTTCTTTAGTGTTTTCACCTACAAACCAAGAAAGCAGAAAAACCAGGTTATAAGTGTGGGTCCGAGGTCATTATTTACAAGCCTTGAAGAGGCAGCAGTCTGGTGACACTGCTGCTGTCACACTGCAGTATCTTCGGTTTCACCTCGAGAGGGCACCGGTAACCCACAGAGACAACAGCACTGCCCTAACATCGCGCAGCTTGCTTGCTACTTGTTTCCAAATACAAGCTAGTAGGAAGCACTGAATCCTTATCCACGTACCATCTGGTTACAAAACTGTAGAAACATACATGTTTTTGGAGCGAGATCCATCAAGTAATTTTATTTCATAATCACAAAAGTGTGAATTGCAAAAACAAACTGAGGAATTAAGATTACTCTCCTGACCAGAGTAATAATTTCTCCAAACCAGAATTATACTAAATTAGTACAAAAAATACAAGCACACCGTCTGCAAACAGGCCAAAATTGAGAATGACTTCTGAAGACATCTAGCCAGACAACAAGCCTGAAAAAAAAATCCATGGAAATTTTAAACTTGAAGCTTTATCACCTTAAATTGCTCAACTAGGAGGAGGCAGGTGGTGAAGACAACATAGGCTAGCTTGCAACAGATTTGTTACTAAATAATGTTACCATAGGTCCCTTATTCCTGTAAACTCTTGAGATTTTGCATCACCAAATCACTTCATTTATATCCAATTCAGTCTATAGAACAAACATCTCAGTTACCTTGAACCCTTGCACAAACATACTGCCCAAAGCTTCACCCAGTTAGACACGCACAAATGAACCGAGGAAGGAAGACTATTAAATTCCTTTTTACTATTACTTTTTAAAAGTTATTTTCCACACAAGTCTCAAGAAGCTTGAGTTCATCTGCTGGTCAGAAATAGAACTCATTTCCTGAGCTAACAGAGTGTGAATCAATTTCAAGTCTTCAAAACAAGTGAAGTTTGTTGATAAGCAAAAACAGTCCTGAGAAAGTAGAAGCAATCCAAACAAATTTGTCTCTCTGGTCTTACCCTCCATTTCCATCAGCTCAAGAATACCAACTCGGACATGTCAGCAGTTCCATGCTGAGCACATTCCCAAGCTCCTGAGGCCTGTCCCACAGTGGCAAGACAAAATAGCAGGCTTAGACAGCCACAAGCTCAGGCCCTCTGGTCTGGCCTTGCCTTGACATTCCCAGCTTCTGGCTGCCAGGCAACAGCCTTGTGACATCGCAGCCGATGCCACCACCTCGCTCAGAGCCCGCGGGCACCGCTCAGCTCAGCTGGGGCCCAGGGTCAGAGATCGCAGCTCCGCTGCAGCTCGGCCATGCTCCGCCCGGGGCTCTCCCTGCTCCTGGGGCTCTGCGTGGCCTCGCTGCTCCCCGGCCCCCTCCGAGCTCGCAGCTGTCCCGCCGGGAGCGCGTCCCGGCTGCCGGTGCCGGGACACCGCCACGGGCAGCAGCGTGCGGGCCCCGGCATGGGCGGTGCCAGCCTGTGGCTCCTGCAGGGGCACTGCTGCACCTTCTTAGCCCTGTCCCTGCTGCTCGCCACGCTCTGCCTTGGCCGCAGCCTCCGCAGAAAAGCCCAGAGGCAGCGGAGAGAGGTGAGGGAGGGGCACCAGGCAGGTGGCACGGTGCCCGGGGCCGGGAGCTACAACGTGCAGGGTGGCAGTGCCAGCCCCTGTGCAGAGGAAAGCCTGGGCAGGCACCGAGGCTCCTCTGCCTCTTCCCAGCCCCGTGCCCGAGCCAGAGGCAGAGCTGGGGCTCGGCCCCCTTCCTCCCGGCAGGGAACAAGGACAGGCTGAGCCACCAGAACCTGCCCGAGGGCTTCTCCACACACCCTGCAGCCTGGGGAGCCCAGCCAGGCCCCGGATTCCCCGGGAGAGCCCAAGGGGGCCCGGCCCCCGCAGCCCCTCTGCCCCTTTCATCGAGCTCCCTGCCCTGTGTCTCCCAGCAGAAGGCCTGGACACGCTCAGCCTGGCCAAGGAGCTGCTGCCTGGCTGACTGCTCCCCCCTCCATGACGAGGTGATCGAGGTGCTGGGCCACCAGCAGGAAAACTCTGCCTCCATCAGGAGCTTCCTGAGGCACCTGCGCCAGCGCTGCCTGCGGGGGGACGCGCTCCAGAGAGCGAGGAACAGCACAGTGGGCAAGGACTCGGACGAGGAGGCAGCGCTTTTCTCTGACTGAAAAACAACGCCTGCTAGGCAAATGGAGCAATGCACTGCAAGATTACTCATACACATTATTATTATTATTATTGTTTATTAAATAAGACAGCTTTTACTTCTGTTTTAACTTTAGTCTTGCAAACAAGTTGATTGTAACTTATGAGAAAGTGAAATCAATGGCCACTAAACGATCTCTGCACACACACTCATGAAGAATGGAGTTGATCCTGGTACATCCCTTCCAAAACACGGGGGTTTAGGCTACTACTAACAACACACAAGAGTGGAAACACTGCTGTACGTCCTCCTCTTGTATCCTCTGCCTCAGACTCAGTAATACATTACAGCTGGAAATCTTCACCAGAAACAGTTGAACATTCATGTCACACCCCCACTTTTTCCCCTCTAGATCCAGCCATCATCTTCTACCCCTCTGCCTATACAGTCCAATTTCATTTAGCTTTTCCTCCTACATCATCCTTTGGGCTTTCAGTCATGTTCAAAACATCCCAGAGTCCACAGAGCCACAGCTTGAAGTACAATGAGGTTGATTACCTGAGCTCTTGACACCAAATAGAGAAAATAGGGAGTCCTAGCCCTCAGCTTTGTTTACAACTCCTTCCAGATCACTCCTAAGGTAAAGGGCCTTACAGCTTGCACAAGGGTAGAAAAACGCATTAGATTGAGTCCACAAAAGCTGCACTTGAAAAGAAAATGGGTAAAGTTCACCTGAAACAAGTGGCCAAGGGACTGTCAGAACATCTCACTAGAGGGAGCCCCCACCCAGGACATAAATGTACTCAGCTGGTGCAATGGACAAGGATGGCACAAACGTAGAGCGCTGAAAAATCAGCCCTGAAACTCAATCATTGCTCAAACAGCCAGAGTTTTAAAGTCTAATATAAAGTGTATTAATTTTTTAAACAGGTCTCAAGCATCCAATTACAGAAAACCCTACAGCAATACCGAAGAGCTTACCACTAGAGGGAAGAGAAAAACCTACAGCTTGAGGAGTTTATTACAAAAAAACAGTACATTTACATTTTAAAACGACTCTTAATGAAAGAGTAAGCACATACAAAGTAGTAAAAGTGGTACCAAAGCCCCATAGTATAAAGCAATACCTATGGCAAAGTAAAAGTCTCTTGGCACTCTATGAGCAAAGGCCAATAAGAGAAGAAATCAGAAGTGAGGATTGGTGGCAGTGAGGCTCACAGGCTTGCACTATTATAAGGGAAGTTTGTTAAACAAGTCACAGGACATATTTCTCCTCAAGTTCATAAAAACAAGTAGCAGACTGGATTGAAAGAAAAAAAAAGGTGAGAATAGGAGAGTTCCATCATTTCTAGTCAGTTTTAGAATTCACAGCTGAAGGAAGTAAATTAATTCCAAGTTCAACAGAAGTAAGTCTGCCCACTACCTCATCCCTGCTACAATAGCTACTAGCAGAGATGCATCCCCACAAGGAAAGCTTCTCTAAGAGGATCTGGAAAAAGAACCTGAGCAAAGGACAAGGATCACATTATTCCCAGATGAGAGGCAGCCCTTCCACTCCTGGAAGAATCCTCAGCAAATACTTGACTGGGACACTAACAACTTTTCTTGGGTTGCTGAAAACACAAAGGAGATGAGCAAGCTTTAAGAGTGCATCTGACCCTGCTGGAATGTGCAGCAACGATTCTGCTACAGTCTGTGCTTTTTCCCTTCAGTGTCTATTTTTTTTTTCTTACTTAATGCTTTGTTTCCATAAATTTCTTGCACAGACTAAAAATGATGAACTATTAGCAGTTACTAATCTCACATCTAACACAACTTTCCCTTCCATTTGTTTCTGCATAGGCTCATGGAGCGTTAGAAAAGACAGACTGTAAGACCTGTAATATTATGTGTCTGCTTCTACTCCTACTAAGCCTGGATGATTGTACAGGAAAGGCAATTGCTTATCTAAATCAAGATAAGCATTATTTCCATATGTTCCATCACCAGGGGAAAAGCGTTCACAGATGCACTGCAGTACTTCAGATTTGTAGTACAGATTTGCTCTATCACTTCTTGGACCTAAACGAGATCAGAACCTGAGCACAAGGAAGAAACATCTGTTGCAGACAAATCACTTTCTACCCAGCCAGAAATGCAGCACAACATGCAAGTCAAAAGCATTTGATGATGAACACCAACACCTTCTCCCTGGCTGCACACTCTGCCAATATGGTCTGTTTCAGCTAATTACCAAGTGGCATAATTGGATGAGCTGAGGACTACAGCCAAGTACCAAACTCCGGAGGCAAACAGACACCACGAATCACAGAATGGATGTGGCTGGGTGGCACCTCTAGTGATCAAGTCACCCACAGCAAGTTGTCCAGGACCTTGTCTCAGTTGAATTTAAAGATCTCCAAAGACAGAGATTCCACAACCTCTCCAAGTAACCTGTTCCAGTGTTCAGCCAGCCTCGCAGTATTTGTGTAGTTTTGTTTTTCAGTGCTCAGAAAGAATTTCCTCTATCAACATGTGCCTACTACCTCTTGTCCTGTTGCTGTGTACCACAGAGATGAGTCTGGAGAGATCTCTTTTACACCCTCCACTCTCTATGAACACTGATGAGATCCTCTCTGGGGTATCTCTTCTTCAGGCTGAACTTGAGCTCTCTCAGTCTCTCCAGGCACAGGAAATGCTCCAGACCCCTAATCATGTTTTAATCATCTTTGTGGCTTTGGTGCATGAACTACACTTCCCAGTTCTGCACCACCTCCTGAGGTCACACTTCTCCCCACCCTCCAGGTCAGGAGGCCATAGTATCTCCTATTCAAGGTTCTACAGGAGGCAGGAAATATCCCCCATCTGAGGGGCTGTAACTCACTCCTGTACAAATACCACAAAAAGCACCGAGCTTGCTCTCTCAGGCCAAGTTTAACACAGTGATATGGACACCAGCAGCCCTCAAACAAGGTTCTAAGTGTGAGCCTTGACTTTTCAGCCACATTTAAATGGGAGCCACTGAAGATATTTGCACATTACAGACAGAAAGACTGGTGTACCATGAGAATTGATCAAAACACCCAGTCACTCTGAACAACCCACACAATGCTCATGCAAAATGCAATTTTCTTGTGTTACAAGGTCTTGCACAGTCCTTAAACAACCTTTTCCTCAGTCTATCCCACACAGCTTTCTATAGCCTGAAAATAACAAAGCTGAGAGGCAAAAAAACCCTTTAAGTCAGAAAGAAGTAGAAGGAAAGGAGGAGCCTGCCTTTCGTACGAAGCTTTTGTAAACCAAGAGAAGACTTGGTATGGAATGCTAAAGTACAAAAAAACAAAGTTTGAGAAAGGAGTAACAACAAACAAGGAGAACAAGAACAGGAATACATTCCCAATTCTAATTTGTGATGCACCCTTATCTGCAGGGACATGCAACTGTCAATTCATAAATCAGAGTCTTCTCACTTCAGCAGCATGCACATTGACAGCAAAGACACAACATAAGTAGGCTGAGACCCTTGGGTATTTGTGTGTTTACTTGGAGAGTCAGCATCCAGCTGCTCTGGTTGCTATGCTTGCTGGAGATTTCATGATTTAGGGTCCATAGAAAAGGCTGCTGGTTCAGCTGTGACTCAGAAGGAGCTGTGCTTTGTCTGTGTGAAGAAACCCATTCAATCACTGTCTTATTTGGTTGGTTTTATAATGTGGACCTTCAGAGGGATTCCAGACTTTATAATGATACAGTGGAATAAAAATACTGCTGGATACGGTATTGTACTAAGTTCTTGCCCAAGCCTGATGATCAGTACCTCACTCCAAGTGATACCAAGAACTTCAGTATAGATTCTTCTCAGTGAATGGCACCCTGAGTTGTCAAATGGTCAGCCAAGGTCACATGGAGGCAAGAACTACACTCAAACTCAATTCCTACTTTATAACCTCTCTCTACTACAGAGGGCTCGTAATTAACAATGGAAGTCCAAAAATGGAGACACAAACACATGATACTGCTTTAGATCACTGTTCATTGCCCCATGAGTATGTTTATACTTGTCTATAAAACTAGAGGACTACAGGTGATTCTGCTTCACTGGATTCCTTCCAAGACAAAGCAGATGTCTCCACTGCAAGAGCTGTGTCTTGGCAATATCACAGCATTCATACAACTATTCCTGGTGGGTTCAAATTGATCCAGTACCACTTGGGGTAACCATGAGCCTTCATCCACAACATACCACCAGCAGTGCAGCATGCCTCCACTTACCTTTATAAACTGTCTGGAAAAAAAATTACTTTTAACGACTAAACAGGTATTCAGTCCTCAGCAGCACCTGTTTTACTTACCAAAATGTGAGAACCCATTTAAATAGGTGAGCACATACAGCATCAAGGAGGATTAAAGTTTATAGTGGGGAACCACAAATTCATTACTTTCACTCATTAACTTATTAATCGGTCAGACAATTTTTATTCTACATTTTCTGCTTTTTTAATTCTCTACACCACTGCTGAGCAATGACTTCTCTATTTGAGTATTACAGCTTTTGTAGTATTTGCAGTACAGCTTGGAATTAAAATGTTACTACCAGAAAATTACAAAACCCATCAGCAAGTATTTAATGGCATTGTCATTCAAAAACCTCTCTGCCTGACAGAGGGTGACAGCAGCTTAGCAGGTGGGAGAAGGAACTTCAGTTTTCTAGTATAGGGACAGGTAGGTAAGTGTTGGGGTTTAGGATTTTTTTCCTTTTATTCTTTCAGGGAATTTTCTCCCATATGTTGCTAGGAGACAAAAATGACCGAGGAGACAAAAGAAGTTGCCAAGCTCAGGGCAGGGGTGCAGCTGGCTACTCTCTCTCTTTACCTGGGGGTTCCTCTGAGAAGGGCAGAGATATCACCAGGTTTGGGCTGGTGGAAGGAGTTGGGTGCAGCTCCTAGCTTTCTCTCCTGCTCTTGGCATTTGGAGGGGAAACAGGCTGCAGTCGCTGTGGGAAGTATTTGCTACCACGGTGGGGTTGTGTTTCCTGCTGCCTTCTCCTACCACGAGTGGAGCTCTGCTCCTGAGAGCGGCCGATGCACTGGGACCTTATTAACACCTGACCTCACCAAACAAAGGCCCCCTCACCATCTGCTGGGGTGCCTTAGGGAAAATCCCAGGATCTCCGAGCCCCCTCCCATTCTGAGGGAGCCTCTCCAGGCCCTGTTCTCCAGCCACTGCCCAGCCCCTGCCTTTCTTTCACCACTGCTCTGTTTTTTGCTACTGTAGCCACACACCTCCCACCTGCTGGGACATCCCTGAAGTTCCAGCTACAGCTGCAGAGTTTCTGATGCATCTCCTTTATCACTCCAGGATTTTGCTCATCCCTGCCGTTCCAGCTTGCTGCTCAGAGGCTCCTGATACAGCTCATTTTGCCATCCAGAGGGGCACCGGGACCGGCTGCCCCGTGGGGTTTGCAAAGGAAGAGCCTTTTCCATCTCTGTCCCCTGCCCGCCCGCCATTGTCCGTGTGAGGGGGAACATGGCCGAGCCCGCGCCACAGCGCCCCCTGCTGGAGCGGGGGAATCACCGCACAGGACCTGCCTGGCCGGGAGCCACCAGCGCCCCCTGCCGGCTGTGCCCGGAACTGCTCCAAGGGGAAATCGCCTTAAAGGGTGGGAAGAGACTTCATTGGGATTTCTGTTCTTGTTTGTTGTCATTAGCACTGCTGTTTGTTTGCCATGTTCTACATACACATTCCAGCAAGGAACTGTTATTCCTTTTTCCCATATCTGTGCCTGACAGCCCCTTTATTTCGAAGTTTCAATAATTCACTTTCAATAATTCAATAATTACAATCCTTCCCCTGTAAGAACACTGGTGGGAATGCAGAAAGAGAGGGCAAAAACAGAAAGAACTCCACTTTTTCTTTAAATACGACTGGCCCATGCTCTCAGTGACAGCTACATGAAGTCTGGGGTTTGTATTCAGTGGATGTAGATTGATTAGGAAATCCCATTAAGCACAGCACTGCAACACGGGATATGGTGGGCAAGAAGTAGAGTACCTTACACAGAAAAGGTTACATTGAGCACGTCCAGTGCAGGCTGAACTTCAACTACAAATCATACCTGAGCAGCAAATGGAAAACACAGAACTTGGAGCACCTTTACAGTCTAACCAGCCATACACCAAGGAGACCATCAAAAAAGCCCATCACTGCATAAACTAGCCTTTGTGAAAAAGCAAAGGGCAGGATAATGCAGGGAAATGTTTTAAAGAAAGAGGTGCAACCAGTTTCTCCATATCTATGCTTTTCTTCATACCTACTCTGCATTAGAGAGGGACAGTATCATTTGGACAGGAGCCTTTGGGTAAACTCTAGAGCAGTTTAAAAACTCTTTTCTTACACAACATTTGACCATCATCTCCCAGGGATGCTATTAGTGCAAAGGTACTTGCAGAGAACAACTTCTACTCTCAGAAATAAATGTATTGGCTACATCAGCACAAAGGTGAGAGGCTTAATTTTCTAACATGTACATTCTGTAGCATCCCATCCCCAAAAAACCAACTGAAAACTTTGGTGAAGGCCTTTGTGACACATTTCAGCAAACATGCCAAGTCAGCATGCAATAGCCTGCAAGTCTTGGGACAATCTCTGTGCACAAACATTATGCTTCTCCCTCACACTGCACATTGAAATAGAAAATATTTCTCAATATCATTTCAATGGTTTCTAAAGCTGTGCAAAATCCCAATTTAACATCTTTCAACTGGATTGTTAAGCCTTCCCTCCATCACAGAAGAGCATTTTCTGGGCATTATAAAAAATAAGCGGCACTTCCTAAAGGGCTGAGAAATTTTCTCTCAATTGGATTTTCCAATACATATCAGTTAGATGTCCTCACATAGAGAAAGCCACATATCACTTCACAGACCAGCTACTACCATTTACTGGTTGGACTCAATCAACTTAGAGGTCTTTTCCAACCTTAACAATCTTACAATTCTACACTACAATTATTCAGACTCTCGCTGGCTTAAGAGACATTTCTACATGCTGAGCAGTTTGGATCTACAGAATCAAAAAAGGGAAGCCAGACTTATGTTATTTCCAGTGACTGGGTTTTTAACACGTGTTTAATCAAGTGTTCAACTGTGCATGAAGCAAATACAGCTACACGTGAAAATCAGTTAACATGATCCAAACAGAGAGGTTGGTGAGCTTAAACTGCACCAGTGACCCCCCAAGACAATTAAGAGAGTTAAAGCAGTAGCATTACTTCCTTTCAGTGTTATCATTACTTCCTTTCAAACTTGTAGCAAGCCTCCCACACCCAGAGTTGGGTGGCCTACACTGTGTCATCACTAATGATGAAGAGCCAGCCAGCAAATCCTAGTTGAAGCAGTAGTTCAGCACCTTCATAAATACCTGTCATATCTAAGCTACATCAAATTAAACCAAGCCATACCAGTCTCCACCTGTCTAATCTTCTGCAGAAGGACATCAGCTTTTTCCACCTGCACTTGAAAATATCTTAAAGTCACATAGCCAGGCAAGAGATCCACATTAGCAAGCCATAACTAGGGTACAATATAACAGCTTGGTTTTGGCCTCAACTTAATCATAGGCACATGGCTGCTAATCAGGTTGGCACATTGGCTCACATCTGTCTGCAAAAGACTGTGAGGACATATGCCACTGTCCAGCATAAATTATAGATTAGGGCACTAGCCAAGTTACCCGACTGAGCAAAGCTAGATAACTTACTGTCATTGTCTTTGTAGAGCAATACATTAATTTGGGGGTTCAATCCTGCAATCCCCCACACTCAAAAGAAGTTCACCCTTTATATATAAAAAGAATGGAAAAAAAGTAATCAAAGAAGAGACAGAAGCCAAAATATATAACTTTTTACTTTTTCCCTGCATATCTTAAACTATCTCACTGAAGTCAGCCACCAAAATATTCCAAGCTGGAACCTACAATTTTTCTCAGCAGTTTCTGAGGAACGGCATATCCCAACTTAAAGCATCACTGCTGCTAAAGCCGTCCTCCCTCACACCCTGAACGAGCCTGCCAGCTGACAGCACACTGCATCATCTTGACTTCCCAACTCTACTAAGTACTTCCTTAGGGACCAGCATACAAAACTTCGGCCCAGTGACATTCAGCAGCTATCAAAAAAAAAGAAAAAAAAGAAAAAAAAAAGGATTGTTTCTCACACTGCACAGGGAAGAAGCTTGAAAGTTATTCCTCTGGTCAAGATTCATGTCACCAGTAATTAAACATTAAAACTATTCTTTCTGGCAAAGATATGCCTAACTTCCATTTGCATCTCCATCTACTATCCCTCTCTAAAACCCATCAAGAGCTTGCAGAGCCTCAATAAGAACACCAATTTAACAATTTATTGTTGAGAGCAGCATCCTTTCCTATGGTTAACTTTTGCCCCACAAGGAGCTGTCTGCCACTGTAGATAAGAGAACTTTCTCAGCTGCACGCAGAAGAACCACAAAATAATAACTCTTTCCAGGACCTGTATAAGCCTAATGCTGAATAGAAGTTACCTTGTTAAAAAAGTCACAGAGTAGCAGCTTAAAGGGAAGTCATCATCTTAATTACATCAAAGACAAGTGATTTACTTTCTTACAGAGAGGATTAGCTACACTGGATTTTGTGTTCTTAATCTATATAAATAGATCTGAACTTCTTAATAATCCTTATCTCATACTTGCTGAAAGCAAGAAACTTCTTTTTTGCTTTTCCCAAAAACATTTCAATGCAAGCTGTAAAAGAAGCATCATCTCTTAGGCAGCTAATCCATCCTATGAAGGTTATTCACATGAAGCTCACCAGAAAATTACAAGGTCAGCTGAATACATCTTCAGTCTTTTTGTTTCCCTCCACCCCTTACACTAAACACACTGATTTATCTACATATATCAGGGATATCAGTGACTGGAGATGATTCAGCTCCAGAAACAAATGAACACACACAGATTATTGCTCAGTTATGCTCAAGTAAACTTGCACCTGAAGAGTGTGGTGGTTTTGGTTCGCCAATCCGAATTTCCCAGCCAATGCACCAATTAATGTAGTGGGTCTAGGGCTGGCCACACACCAGTGCACCCACTAGAATTATTACTCATTTTCTGCTGCAAGATAAGGGTTAGGAGGAGAGCAAAGCAGGCTCAAAACTTTAAACAGTATAAAGAAAACTTTATTAACAGAACTAAAAGAAAATAAAGAGTAAAAAATCAAAATAAACTGTCAGACCACTTCTCCTCCCTCCAACTCTTTTTTTCTTTCTACTGACAACATAAAGAGACAAATTTGGTATTTTCAGTCAGTTTACCACTTTTAAAATAATCTCTCTTCAGTTCACTTGGAGGAACTTAAAGAGTCTCTCCTGCCTTGCCATGAAGACTTTTTTTTCCACACGAAACAGTTCTCTTGTGGTTTTAATTTTCATGAACAGCAGCCACTTGGAAATCTGCAATTGTGAAGCCCCTCCCACAGTTTGGTAATCTTCCCACAACTACCACCATGGGTCATTCCAGCTTATTCTAAGGATGCAAAAAGTTCTATTCTTTTATCTCTGGGAACAGAGGTTTTCTTCTATCCCTGGGGCAGGTTTCTCATCTCTCTCTGTTCAAGTTTCTCACTAGATCACAGCTACTTTGACATCTGCTTGCTTCAACACTGGTGCCTCTGCTCATGGCTATAGCTACGCTACATCCCCTCAAAACATTCCATGAGTTACAGGGAAAAAAAAGTCTGATGTATCAATTATATCTCCACCATAGCCCTACAAGAGAACTTCAGGCCAAGACTTAGGCATCTCCTCATTCCCTTCCCATCTGGGATTTGACTCCTTCACTGAACTCAGCGTCTCCATGTTGGTGTTTTGACATGTCTTCCACTCTTTCCTTTCTCACTCAACAGAGGATTGCTGTCTGCAAGTTTCATCTGTGCACTGAGTTAGTATCTCACCCAGGTCTGTGGATGGCCATGTGATCTCTGCTGGGTGGAAGGCACTCTGGCTGCATGGCTGTTTTCCAGGCCCTGCCATGGTCAATTCCAGCCTGGAATTTCTGCACAGGGATGCAGAGCTGCTCTGTTCTTAGCCACACGATTTTCTGTGGTTGCCAGCAGGATGGCTCGGCAGCTCATGACCAGAGCAGGGCCCAGCTCAGCTCCTCGTGAAGCCAAGTGGAGCCAGCCTGGCCTGCCAGCCGTGGTTGGAAGTTGGGAGCAGCAGAATCTCAGCCAAGCCATGTCGTGCAGTAGAGCAGGGCCTGGACTGGCCTGGCCAGCATCCAGTTACCTGTTCAGAGGCCAGAAGCCAGAAAACTTTTCCTGGGGCTTGTTCCTCTTTAAATGTGATTTCACAGAGGTGTATTCAGCTCTCTTAAGTGGTTTAACAGGGTGTCACTATTCAAAACTAGCCAGCTGATTGGTTCTGTCAGGTCTGAAGGAAGCTGCCAAGGTCCTTACAGGGAATCGCTTTCATAGCTCATGGATTTTTTTTCCCCTAACTAAAAACCAAACTACATTAAATCATGACAAGGAGTTATTCCCATCTCAGTACTGTGCAAGTCTACCTTTGGAAATCAATAGCCAAGGTATGTATTGGGAAAGCCAGAAGGGTGTGTGGGGTCACCAGATCACATTGTCAGACCTGCACCACTCTGCAGCTCTGTGTCTATTCAGGACACATCCTGAAAGGGCAGCCAAGAGCCTGAGCAAAGAAGCACACAGGGATCTGGTTACACCCTCCTGCCCTGGCAGCCTTGGATACCTGTTGTAGCCAAATACCAACTCAGCCTTAAAGTTACTCCACACTATGCCATGGGCACACAGACTCCCGGACACTTTCAGCACAGACTAAGAAGCTGCAAACATGGTTTGCTCTTCCTACCCCTCTAATTCCTTTGCTGCTTCCTTAATACATATGTAACATGGAGAGAGCAGAAATGAGCTAACAGATTTTCAGCCACATCCACAAAAAGCATGTTAATTTCACAAGTGTTCAAAATAATTAATTACCATGATCCTCACACATTTCACAGAAACCACAGTTGTTAGTTTCTTCATGGTGCTCCCCCAGCTATTATACACAGCAATTGACAAGCAGTGCTCTCCATGTGCATCTAGGAGACAGTTTTCTAACCTTAAACATACCAGTGTTGAAGAGACCTGGTGATAAGACATTTAGCATGAGTAACAGTCACATGCCAACACATGAAAAGAAAGGACAAAACCAAATACAGCTCGAGTTTAAGCGAAGCTGGAATTCACATTCAGGGCCACAGGTAACAAAGGAGACCCTGAATGGTGGCACACAAGTTATTGCTGTTTTCTGTGTGTACTCAGCAGAAAAGCTGCTGCACTCTGAACTTCATCAAACCAAGAGTTTGAAGTAGCAAATGCTTTTTTTTTTTTTTAAGATAGCAAAAATTACACTAAGCTGTCTCAATTTTCTTTCATCCCAGTCACTCAGCTAAAAATCTGTTATAAAGACAATTGTTACAGTCATTGTAAGAAAAAAAACACAATGAAAGCTGATGGAGTTGGATTTTTGGTGGGGGGATGGTCTTGAAGCACACGGGTTCCATGCAGCTCTTACTGAGCCAAACTTGTGATTGTCAAACTTGTCTAACAGTCTCAACGTTGTAGCTGAACATAATTTCTTTTTCAGTATAAATCACTGATAACATTCAGTGGTTTAGAGACATGCCATTTCTTCCTTGTCTAGCTGAAATTCTGGTCAGAGCTCAGTGTTACCACACATTTTCTTTCCACCATGGAGCATCTGAAGTGGCTCATCTACATGATCCGTCTCTAATCTTGTGTCAATCCACTGTGAATATTTAGAAAGCTACATATTCATAGTACAATGATGCTTTTATTAAATCTAAACCTTATTATTATATATAAAACCCTCAATGTTAAAATAGATTAATTTGAGTAGTTCGAGGCATATAATTTTCTTTTAAAAACAGCAGATTAAAAAGATTCAGAGACTGCCAAAACATCTAAACATATTTCAAAGACTCGTTTAAAAGTACTGCAGACCTCCTTCCATTTTAACTTCATCCTATGAAAAGTAGTTCTTACCACCAGCAAAGATTTTTAAACCACCACGTGAATTTGCTGTTTTCATGGCATCATTGTCACACCAATGAATTCCAGAGGCTGTGAGAGTCAGGAGGACTATCAGCTGCCTGGAGTTAAACAATATCACTTATTCCATCTCCTGAATTGCCCAATTAATACAACAGATGTTTTTCTACCAGTGACACACAAAACTCAGCGACAACAAAATTCCCAAGACCCTAATTTTTAAAAAAGCTTTCCAGAAAAGTAAAAAAGCTTTCCAGAAAAGTTTTCAGAAGTCACCTCTCAAATTCACCACGGCAGAATAAAGATATCTTCGGGAATTATACAAACAAACAACAACCAAAAAAAACTAATACAACGAAAAAAAAAAAAGCTATACAACAAAAAGCTAATATATATATTTAACTTCAAAATAAACTCTAGTTGTTAGCCTACATGGTGGCATTTTATTCACTAAGCAACATTAGCTCCTGTTGCTGTACAAGATGAGTGCCTAACAAAGTAGTATGTAATAAATAGCATAGAAACAAAGGGATATAAATTCATAAAACAAGTTCATTCTTCACATGTTGCCAGGAAGACACTCTATTTCAAAGTAGATGAGAAAACAGATGAGATGTATGTGCTTTTGGTGTATCTGAAGGATAATAAGTGGGGAGAACGATATGTTACAGAATACTCACATTATCCAGCCCTCTATGGCAAGCTCATTCTTTGTGTCCAAAGTGGGTGACTCCTCATTTCCTTATTAGTTAAACCAGAGAAAGCTTGTACAGGACCACTTCAAGAACAAAATTTTGTCTTCCTACCACTCCCTCTGGACATTAAAGAGGGCCACTTGTCACTAACTGTCCCTTTTCCTTCCACTGCTGCAACACCCGACCTCTGAGATGCACTTGAGCAGCCTGGCAAGCAGCACACCAAAAATCAGAGGTGTTGACAGTATAGCCCTTCTGGAAACAAACACACCCACATCAGATTGCTTCCTTTAGCTCAGAAAAATAGGCAACAAGATTAGTCTTTGCATTCTACACTGTACCACCCTCGTCCCAAAACCAAGACTTAACACAAACATTGACCAAATTCCATGCCAAAACATACACCAACCTAATTTTTTATGGCTAGTTGTGTCCACATGAGGAGACCTGCAAAAAATGTAGGTATTTTTTTTTAGTCACAGCACAGCATTTTAAAAGTCACTACCTCTTTCAACTTTGACATGTTTTTTAATAGCTTTACTGCTACAAAGAGACAAAGCCCTTGTCAGCTACCATTCAGAATTCAGTAACTTCACTCCTCAGGAGCCTTTATATAGATGCACATCCCTCTGTTATGTTGCTCTATTACGGACTTCCATCCTCACCAAAACACCAAACTTTCGCCAAGCTTCACTGGTTTTCGTCAGAATTTAGTTCTGAACACAACTTCTATCAAAGAGAGGAGGAAGGGTAGAAAAAAAAAAAACATTATTCCACAAACTAAGGTATGTTCTTCCAATTTGCCAATAAAGAGTACCCATGAAGTGCCCTGGCAGTGAGACTAGTTCCCTCCCAGTATGAACCTCTTAGGTCATTTCAGTTTGCATAATTCTGCATACAGACTTTCCAACGATCTTCCTTTAGACTTCCACAGAACAAAAATGTATGCCTAACTGGAACCTCCCAACACCCTCCAGTGAGTCACTCAAAACATTTAAAAATGGGCACTGTGGAGGTTTTACGTTGCACATGCAATTTTTCCTGATAGCCAGTACAAAAATTTGTGCAGTACTGAACACCTGTAATCTCCAGCTGAGTACTGAGTGTCTGTGGGAATGGCTGCCAGCTCAGATGCTCTGCCCTTCTCCCACAGCTTCCAAGTCCAGCAGCTGATTGATCATGCTTGCTTCACTTGATTTGTTCTTGGTTGCTTTCTTGATTTCTCCTCATCACTCTTCCTGAACAGCCACTCTATGCTTTACTAATCAATCTGTCATTTTTTTACTGTATACGGTATTGTGAGTGAATTGCTAAGAATTTTTTCCAAATTCCCCATCGGTTGTTGTTTTGGCTTGACAAATACACAGAAGACTTTATTTTCACCACCACTCCCCTTCAGACCTCTTCTGTTTGCCAGTGCAAGCAGCCACCTTTTACTTGTAGAAAGTATCAGAACTTAAGCATGGCACTGTCAAATCATCACTGATTCCATCATACCTGGGGATTCACTTGTTCTCTCCAGAATTTCATTCAGGCTGTACCTGTTGCCCTCTGTATGTTCCACCAAACAGGGCAAAAGTTCTCATCAGCAATAGATGAGATTTCAATTCTAGTTTTTCTGTAATTCAACTCAAACAAACAGCTCTTAGACACATTTGATACCTTCAGAGCAGGGTCAACATTTAATAGGAATAGTTTGAAACAGATGCAGTAACAGTTACATTAATACACATATTTCTTTTAATTGTCCTAATCAGTTGGAATGTGGAAGTGCTTCAGCAGCTCAACCTTCCAGAAGTTCACTATTACATATGACTGGCTTACAACAAATACATCAAATAAAAAAGAGTGACTGTGGATATGTTCTCCTGAATGTACAGTGTAACAAAACCTTCAAGTAGCAGAGAAGTGTTCCAGCACAACTTTTGCCTTCCAGCATTTTTTGTAGTGTACTAGGTACTAACAGAAAAAATGCAAGAGCAGCTACAAGGAAATAAATTCGCCACTGCCATGATTCAATACCCACGTATTAGACACTGACATTTTGCTTCTGTGAAGTGTAACAGCAATCACAACGTAAATCCACACCTTGTCACTTTCAGCAGCTCAAGTAATGCAACATCTGTGAATTTCAGTGCTTTGTAGAGAATCTGAGAATAGCTGGAATAAAAACATAGTTTGGGCAAGGAGGGATAGAGAGTCTCCCAGTTAAACCACATGACATACTATATATTCCCACATACCACAGGCCTCCAAAATCAACTTGCAAGAAGTCAGGTAATCTTTCTTATTTTCATGCAGCCTTTGTTTTCTAGATGGACAGGCTTTCTGATGTTGCAAGATATAAATGACCTACTCAAATGGGAGAGAGATCTATGGGTACTGATGTAATACAGCTACTCAGCAGGGCTGAAGAGCTCAGCAGTCTCTTGACATATTTTCACTTCGAAAGTTATTCCAGATGCTTTTAGGAGTTGACAATAGCAATAGCTGCTTTTGACAAGGACATCTGAAAATCTGAGAGCTCCTTCAGATTGTGCTAAAATAAGTGCTACAGCCTTCCAGTTTAAAAACAGCTGATTAGCTCCAGGCCTCATTTCACCTGGACTATCACCATAAAGACCATGTTCACCTGCAGCCACAAAGTTACTCTACACACCTCTGCACCCAGCCAGTATTTGCCTTTAATGATAACAAGAGAGTCAGAAAATTAGTCCTATATCTGCAGAGGCAGGAAGCACTTTAGGTTCTCATAGTTAAGATACTCCTTCAAAAAAAACAACAGGCTTCAGCCAAGTAGGATAGCAAGACACAGCAAAAAAAAAAAAAAAGAGGAGGAGGAAACCAGCTCAGAAGCCATCCCTATTCCTCCACACCCTTGTGTGAATGGAAGGGAACTAGACAAAGAACAAGGCACTGTTACAGAATTACTTGCAGAGTAGAGAAGTCTGTAAGCAAATAGGATTCCTATTTTTGGTCAGTCCTCACTGTAAATATTTAAACAACTCCACTGGTAATCACAACCATGATAAGGCTGCAGACACTCAGGAAGTGGGAGTTAATCCAGGCCAGACTGATGCTCCTCAGCCCAAGAAAGCAGGCAGTAACAAAAGTAAGGGAGGCCCCATCTTCTTCAGTTTCTGGATTCTTAGAAAACAACACAACTTGCACACTTCTCCTCTGCTTTTGGGTCACCTGCAACACTGTTCTGCCCAGATTCCACATATCCTTATGCCCAAGAAGTTTTGGCATGGCTCACTGCTGGATTATCTGGCAACTAAGACTCATACAGAGATCTATTCCACTTAAGGGTTAGTGATTCCATTTGGGGATACCAGCAGAGTTCTGGGACACTACTGAAGCTTTAACAAATTTTGCTGGGTTTTTTTTTCACTCCCATCCCAATTTTAGGCTATCACTATTCCTACCAACATGGGATCTAAGTCTTGGCCTTCCTAGAAGTAACTTGAAACTGAGAAAACAGAGTGGTCTATATTTTAGGACTCCCCCACTTTACTTACCATCACTTTCACTCTTACTTTTCAAGTCTTCCATCCATGTTGGAATAGTTTTCAGTGCAACATAATCCCCCAAGTACTCTTTGCGTCTTTCTTCCAAGGTCATCTTCAGCAAACGCTCTGTTTAGGGGAAAGAGGAATAAGAGAAGTTTTGCAAGCTTTCATAGGAGCCACACAGTGACCAATGCCACTTTAATTCCTCTATCAGAGAACAGCAACTTTAGTAGGGAACTGTTGTTTCATAGGGAATTTTCAGGTATGAAAGTCTGTTCTGTAGGTTTTGCATTCATAAAGCAGAACTAAAAAAACAAAAATTCAAATAAAGGCAGAGAGTACGGTGGGAAATTAACAAAATGCTACTACATAACAAAAGAGATCAGAGCTACAGCAAACGTTCTGTCAGTTGCTAGGTGTAAAAAAGGCAAGTTTAGCTTTAGAGATTTTCATCTGAACATTAATAGGACACACCTGGTTACCACACTAAAACACATATAAGACATTCATTTTTGTTTTCTCCTGAGGACGTCACCTCCTCTTTTTTCAGATGTTTAGTGAAAAGTAAAGCCTCCAACATCGCACAAGTACGACAGCTACTGCCAACTTCACTCTTCCTCAGACCCTGCTATAAATGGACTTTTACAGGAAAAAAAAAAAAAGCCATCCCAATGACCCAAAACTGCAAGCAACTCCAGCACTTCAGCTGATTTTTGCAGTCACATCCTCTTTTACTTCCCTACCTCATGAATGCTTAGGATTAGCTGAGCACAAGATGAAGAGCTTTTTTCCTCCCAAAAGAAGAGGGAAAAAGAAAAAGAACAGTAGGGAACATCATAACACCCATATTCTACTCAACTTTCTGGGTGTGCTTTTACCAGTAGCACTCTGCTATTTTAACCACACTAACAGCTTTTCTTGACATGTTAATCAGTAATAAATGCTCTTGAATGACTGAAGAATTTTTAGGGGTGTAGGGAAAGGCTAGACCTATGTTATTTGCATTTTACATAAAGGACCAGGCAGACATAAAACGAACATTTTCATCTCAAGTTGAAGAAGCAGCAAAAGATGAACACAGAAACTACTTCTCAGATCAAACCTTAAAAACACCAAGAAAGAAAATCACTGGGGTCTGGTTTGGGGTTCTTTCATTTGTGTTTTTTCAAAATAAAGTTTCCTAATTATGTAGGGTATAGTCAGTACAGTGTTCTGAGCACAGCCTCCCTTAACGAAATAAGTTTATTTAGGTATTTTTTGACAGTATTACCAGTTCCTTCAGCTGACAAAAACATTTCTCTCTCCTTATTCAGCCTGGTATCTCAGTGGGATATTTATACTTGCCAAGCAGAACTGACCAACGAGGGTCACAGCTGTGTACCCACCTTCATCATCCGAGCTCCAAGCATGGGAAATTCAAGTATCTGAGGTGCACACAAAGTCCTACAGGTAGGTAGGCCTGAGAGAGTGTGTCAGTTTTGAGGGACTGACAAGCAGAGCAAGTCTAGGTGCCTTTTGCTGAAGAGGCAACAGAGCCAGTCCCATGCCTTCAAAACACAAGTTCCTCTCTACAGGAAAAGTTTTACGAAAGTTTGCTCTTGTGAGTCAGCAGCAAGAATTTAAACTGAGTCTTAATTATACACAAACCTCCCAGAGGATGCTCCCAACAGCCTTCACTGCAAGTACAGTTTTCTGTCTGTGGCAGAAACTTGGGAAGTTTGCAGGCAGCCCAGTCCTGTGTCTAAGGCTCTAAAATCACCTCCACTCCTGCTCCTGCTCCGTTTCAGCTGTCCTCAAGGAAGACCTCCCCTGGGAGGATGTGAACCAACCCTTAATTACCAAGAATGTAATTAAGAAAAGCAAGCGTATTGTCAGTGGGTTTGAACTCAATATTTAGCAATCAGTGCTTTTTCTTTGCCTTTTAAGAAGTGCTTCGGAATATAAAAGGCTGAGAACAACTGCACTCAGCTTCCCGGGAAGAACAGAGCCAGCTTTGCAGAGGTTCAGGGTTGCTCATGAAAGGTGAAGGCAGACCCTGACAAGATTTGATTTCCAAAGTACTGACTGGTAAGAAGGAAAGAAGTTGGGCTTCTGTAGTTTTCCTCTTCAGTAAACGAGGTACTTGATAAGAACAGTCCCACAAGGCTAAAAACTGAAGGGCAATGGCAACAATGAAGAGAGAAGCTTTTTCTGCCCTCCTCACTCAAAGCACTCGGGGCCAACAGCATCAGCATGGTGCTGGAAAAGTTACTGGACCAGAAGACTGGCAAATGCTCTTCATTCTCACTGGGCAAAAGGACAGGGAGTTGTGGCCAGCTAGCACTCAGAAATGCTTCCTGGACGGAAAAACCTCAGCAGCAATGACTTGCATTCAGTAACATCACCGTGCTGATGGAGACCACCATCCACACAGCAGACTGAGACACACAAGTGTGTCAGCAGCTCCATTTCCCAGACCCTCCACTCTGCCCTCCCTACTAATGGTTTCAGCTCACCTGCCAGGCTATGAATTCACACAGACAGTAATAGAGCTGGAAGACAAGCAGGAGTAATAAGAACATTCACTAGAGCCTGAGTAACTTCTTCCCCATCTGCCCCTTACATTTTTTTGAAGGTAAGACATACAGCATTAAGAGAAAAGTCAGTTATAATTGATCACACACAAATAATGCTTGAGACAATTTAACTGTACCTTCTTCATTGAAAACAGAAACTTCTGCCAGGTGGAAATTTGTTGCCTCACCTTTACTACAGAAACATGGACTGTAAGACAGTTTGAAAGAAAGACTCACTTCATTTGAGAGGAGTTTGACAGGAGCAACTAACCTACAGAAAAATAAGTTCATTTGTGTTTCAACGATTTTTCCCTAGAAACATGCACTTGAATCCTGTTCACTGAACTGGTCTTTTGCCTTCTTAGCTTGAAATATACTTAAGAATCACAAGAGTGATGGAAAAAAAAAAAGAGCTTAAAATATGACCCTCTGATCTGCTTTTCTTCCTCTCCTCATCTATTACTACATTAAGCTTTCCTCCTCACAGATATAAAAATAAAACTTCCACTCTGTGATTTTTTTTTCCTAATTTTTACATTGCTCTCCATGAGATCAATATAAAGTACCAAAAAAGCAACCAAATGTTTGACCCACAGTTTTCATGCTCTGGAGTTTGGCTTAGTGGTGTTATAAACTAAGAATACACAGGTGAGGGCTACTTAAAATACATATAAAAATACCTAAGTAGTTCAAACGATGGGACGTGGGGGTGCTCTGAGACTCCCATATCCCAAACATTTCACCCTGGCTGAACCACGCCAGAACCTGAACCGATTCCACCGAGGATCCCAATAAACCACGTTTCCCCTCAGAAAACAACCGCGTTGAAAGGAGAAGCAGCACGTTTGGATAGCATGTGCCCAACTTTTCGGCCTGGAACACTCCCCCAAGGTGACTCGGGGGCGGGCAGCCCTCAGCAGAGGGGTTGTTTACCGCCCTCCCTCCGCTCCTCACGGATACACCGAGCCGGGAGGGGAACGTGCCCAATTCCCGCACGCCCGGGCTGCCATGGAGGCTGCTCCAGCCAGGAGATCCCAGGACAAACGCAGAGAGCCCGGAGTTCCCCCTGCCCACCCCGTCCCCTCAGCCGCGGCCGGCGGGAAGCGCTGCCGGACACCCCGCGGAGAGGCGGCGGCTCTGAGGGCACCGGGACCACCCCCCTGCCCTGGCTCCTTCCCTGCCGGCTCAGCGCGGGGTTCAAGGCGGGAGGAGCGGGCCCGGCCACCGGGAAGGGCAATAATACCTTTCTCCTCCCGCCACAGCTTTTTCCGCTTGTTGCCGGAG
>VXBI01008019.1:0-89560 GCA_013397375.1 Toxostoma redivivum | reverse complement strand
CGCCCCCCGCCCGCCTCCTCCGCCCCTCTGCTTCCGGGTTGCGGCGGTACCGGGCTGTGCCCGGGGCGGCGGGGCTGTTGCCGAGCGACAGCGCCGGGGCCCGGGCCCGAGCCTGAGCCTGGCCGGGCCGGCCCGCTCCCCCACGGCACCGTGAGGGAGGGACGCGGGAAGCTGCCCCGGCCGGGTTACAAACAGCTGCTGGAGCTGCAGGTGCCGCGCTGAGCTTTCCGGGAGCGGGGCTCCGCTGGTGTGTCCAGAGAAGGGCAGGAGAGCTGGCCTAGGGTCTGGAGCACAAGTCCTATGGGAGAGGCTGAGGGAGCTGGGCGTGGTGAGCGTGGAGAAAAGGAAGCTCGGAGGTGGCCTTGTCACTCTCCAGAACTCCCTGAAAGGAGGCTGCAGCCGTCAGGTCCCATGAAACCAGCATCAGGACAAGAGGACATCGTCTTCAGCTGGGCCGGGGAGGTTCAGGTTGGACATTAGGAGGAATTCCTTTGCGGAATGGGTGATTAGACATTGGAATGGGCTTCCCAGAGAGGTGGTGGAGTTACCACCCCGGAGGTGTTTAGGAAAAGACTGGACATGTCACTCCGTGCCATATTGTAGTTGACAATCTGGTGTTCACTCAAAGGTTGAACTGGATGATCTCGGAGGTCTTTTCCAACCTGATTATGGGATTCTGTGACTCCTGGGATCCCTACACCACGCCCCCAGCCCCTACTCCTGCCTATTGTGGAAATCACCGCTGGCTGCGGCAGAGGCCAAGGTCCACCTGGCTCCAAAGGCCAAGGGAGGTCCCTTGGCCCCGTGCCACTCAGCCTTCTCTGTACCAAGAGTCATTTTCTCCTTCACACCAACTTCATGGACTAAGTAAAGAAATACAAAAGCTTCCCTGCAGCTGTACAGATGCTCTTAGCTTCACTTGTGCCCCTGTGGAGGGAATTGCAGGTGAATGGATTTACCCCTGGAGCACAGCAGGTGCTTGAATTGGGGCTGGTGTGACAAGACACGTCCCAGCCTCTCTGTGCTTATCATCTGACACAGCTTCACCAAGGCAGAACAGTTCACAGGGGTACAGAGATGTCTGCAGTCAAACACAGTGTCTACATCTGTTCGTATGGAAAATGGAATTCCAGCTAAACCATACAGAGAATGCCTTGTGTGCAGCCCCTGGTCAAGGACTGGCTTTTCTCTTGTGATACACTCTTGTGCTCCATGGGTACCAAAGAAAGGTGAGGTGCAACTTAGCAACATTTCACTTCTTTTCTCATAGTTTTTGCTAAACGCAAACATTAGCATCTCTGCTCTAACCATTAATCTTGGTACAGTTCCTTACAGTAAAATCGTTCATCTTATCCCACTCAGTGATGCAGGGAAAAACCCAGTTTACCTTTTAATAAATCAGACTGAGTCTCTCTACAAAGCATATTTGAACATTCATATTAGACCACTCCTGAAGGGTTGTTGTAATCTTCACCTGATTTCTTCACTTTGTCCAGGTGATGTGCCTTGGTAGCCCAAGCACAATTTTCTCATCTTGATAACAAAAATGAGAGAGGAACCAACAGGTAAATTTTTCTTTTCTTCCTTTTACATCCATTATGTGGAGCAAATATTTGAACGCATATCCTAGATCATTGAATATTTACCAAGCTACTGAATATTCTAGTGTCCTGTGGGATCTGTTCCACATTTTATAAATCAATGTTTATTGGACCAAAAGAGGAGAAAGAGAAAACCTAGCTCTCTTCCTGTAGACACCATCTGCATGCATTCTGCAGTTTCATTTGTAAAAGCAGCTACAATAGCCATAATTTTGGAAAATATCTAAAGCAAGTAGATACATATATAAAAGGGAAAAAAAACTAAGCCTGGTGTTTACACCAGCGCCAAAATGAAAGACAAGGTAAAAGACAGAAATAAAACTGGTCTTCAACTTAAAAATAAAAGTGCCTAAATATTACCATTCCAGTGAGAAAATTCCTACTGCATTTTACCTTTTTTTTTTTTGTTGTTCAGGTGCTGGTGATACAATTGATCCCACTGAAGAAGTAAGAAATTGTGCCACTGACTGATATGAGCACGACCTGTCTTCTCACACTTGTTGATTCTGGAGGCCAGAAGGCAGAGAAACAATCAGCATTATGATACATGGTGGGAAAATTCACCTAAAAAGTAACATTTCAGCATTTGGATGAAAACATCATGCTGCAAACTGAGAGATTATTTTCTGAGAACACTGTAGCAAGCTGTATGCATGGAAGGTTAAAGCAATGGTCAGAAGGGCTTAAAAACATTCTTTTGAAAAAATGAGCATGAAAATGTCACCAACAGAAAATTGGTGTTGGTCTAATGATTTGTGTGTGTTTAGTCCATCCAAGGGCTAGTGAACTAGGTTCAGGATGGTGACATTCTGCTGGGGAAGACAGGAAAACTGGGCAATGTCCAAAATTAGTATTTAAGAGATATATAGCCTAGGCAGAATACTAATAGCTGCAAAATGAACATTTAACATATGGATAAAGTAATGACTGGTTAGAGAGTTCCCATTAGAGATATAATAGGAAATGTAAATTAATATGAGAGTGAATACTATGCTATAGAAGTGAATAAATGCACCAAAGGAGAGCTAGAGCCTCGATCCAAACTGCTGGGTCATCCAACCAAACCAGCATTAAGGCCCCTACGTGCAGCATTTCCACTGCCATCAACCATGCTGGCCAAAATGAAGGCAGTGGCACAGCAGATCCTGCAAAGCTGAGCTGATCCAGGGCCCTGCAGGAGACACTTTGGGGCCACTGGATGAGCACTGGGGGCCAGCTGTGGTGTGGGAGCCGTGGCACAGCAGGAGATGCAGATTTTAAAGAAAAAAATCAAAATATCAGGTGCTGGAGGAATAGAGAGGATGGGAATGGAAATTGGGTGTTCCAAGTCTTGATGGCCTTAAAAACATTTGAAAAGTTCTGTGTCAAAGAGGGAAGGGCAAACTGGTGCCACCTTCACGACCACAATGTGGAGCAGGGGCAGGGCCTGTGTTTGTGGGTATTGAACTGTGGGTAGCAAAACTGGGCAGTTTTGTGAGAAAAGTTTAACAAGAGGACATTTTTATTTGTATAAAAATGGCAATAAGCAGCTCTTTTCATTGTTTACAGTGGAAACCAGTTCTTTATTTGGTTTTCATGCTGTTTATTCATTTTTTTCCTTGAATACAGTGAAAAAGGTAAATATGAAATTAAGATATCTTAAATAATTCGAATTTTCATAATTTAAATATCAATTTTATTGATAAAAATTTAAAATGCAGATCTATATTCAGATGATTTCCTCAATTTCTACCTCATTAAATAAGAAAGCAACAGAACATTGAGGACAGTTTCACACGTTAAGGAAAAATTAGTTCCTCATGTATATGAAAGTACCTTTTTAAATGTATAATATCTGTAGCTATTATACAAAATTGATTTATTACACCAATAACAGAGCAATATAATAATCTAAAATGTGTTTATAAATTATTTATATTTAATAAAAATTTATTTCAGCATCATTATTCTTCTCAAACCTTGTAGCAAGCTGTGCATTATACACGGTCCTGCTGATTTTGATAAACCCTGTGCCATGCATGTTTCCAGTGCTGGAAATTCAAATGCAAACTTACAGCCCCTGTACATTAACCATGAAGTCTCTCCTCCTGTCCATTCCTATCACATGCTGGAACTGTTCTGAGTCCTTTTCCCAAGGCTCCTGCAATATCGCTGGCGAGATGTCACCTTTTATTAGCACATCCACTCTGAGATACACTAACATGCATTGAAAACATAAAATGCACATCATCCATCTTTCATGTGACAGCTGCATCCCACCTACTGAACTTCCAAGCTCATGGCACACCTGGGTCAAGGCTCCCTTAATAAAATGATGCTGAGTGACAGAAGAGTGGGAGTTAACTGCCTGCAAGCGTTTGATAAAGTGTTACCTGTAATTTCTTTGCTTTGTTGCCTTGGGCAAATGTGCTAAAGAGGAAACAAGTAACTACAAGCCCCATTTGTCCAAGTGGGTGAGTGGAGATGAAGATGAAAGGCAATATACTCCTGTTACTCACAGCTTTATGATTTTCATCCACTTTGTCAGGGAACTATCTTTTGGTCCATCAAATCATGTGATAGCTAAACTGTTCAAAGAAAGAGAAGACAAATACTTCTGTACTTTTAATACGTCTGTTGATATGATTGCATGGTTCTATTGTTTCATAAGTAATCAAGTGCACAGTGTTTCAGTTTAACCACTAAGGTTTTCGTTGTGTTTAGATATCATCATTTTTAATGGTAAATAAATAATATATTAAACACATAAACAATTTGAGATAATTATTCAAATAAAATAATATATACGCATTATTGACACTTATGACAAGACTAATTTTTTAATATTTTGATATACACTTGTCTCATTCTTGATTTGTAGCAGCATTACAAACTTTTAGAAGAAAATTTTGGAGATCTTTTGAAGTCAGACCTATTTTAAATCAACTACTATGGAAAACATTGTTCCAATATCGTGGTATTTTAACACACTTCAGTCTGGTGATGTAAATGAATGGAGCATTTTCCCAAGCCTTAATTACAGTTCCAAAATACCAGGTGTGATTATGTACACCCTGTGGGACTGATGCATGTTATAATTGCTGCATGTGGTTACCATGTTGTACCTGAGTTCTGCAGTGAGTGCTGCTGTTCACTACATCCATAGGCAAAGGAGGCAAGGGAGAAAGGCAAAGGAGAAAGAGCTTTTCAGAGTTTCCACAATAACTCCACAGACCTGATTTTCTATGTGCAGCAGAAGACCCAGGGAAAAAAGGCAGGAATGTTCAACTTAGGCTCCTCTCCAGGATCAGTATCATATGGAAGAGATAAAAATACAAGCTGAAAAAGTCAGCAGTTGATCCAGACTGCAACTGTCTTCTGCTCCTGGAACTATTCCTGGCTCAGAGAGAAAAAGATGAAGAAAAGTGTCCCAACTCAGAGATGACTCAATGCAGAGTGGAGTGGAATGCCAGACTGGGAGTTTGCCACAGTTCAGGTGTTTACAGGTGTTTTTGAGACCTCTGCCAGTGGCTGCTGGAAACAGAGGTGACTTTAAATCTCAGTCATTCTGTGTCCAAATGACCTGAGATGTATTCCACAAAGTACTTGATAAAGAAAACCTTAAGTAGGAAATTACTCTTCTGTATGCTGCTTGAAAAAGCGGAATTCCTGTTCAGCCTACAATGTCCTCAGCAAAAAATAAGGACTGAAAGCACAAACAGAATGAAAGTCAATGTGACCTCAATAGAGAATAACAGAGTAAAAAAAAAAAAAAAGAAAAAAAGAAAGAAAAAAAAAGAGAAAAAAGAGCAGGGTTTAACCATGTGCTCAAACAGAAAGTACATAAAAGCAATTCCATTGACTTCACCAGCACCACTGACGTACTCTGACTGCTGGGAACTCGACCTCAGCAGGCTGTGTACAACCTTCTTATCATCAAGTGTCTCTGCAAGGACAGAACATAATTAAATGGGATCACATCTAGCAGAGGAAAGCATAATGTTAATCTGCAGTAGTAGTAAAAATATTCCCTGGTTATAAAATTCCTTAAATAATAGCTTCTCTTCCTTGCAGAAGAACAACATCCTGGCATTAGAAATGTTCAAGCCAGGTGACCATAAGAAGAGGCAAACATGCATTTTCCTGTTTTGGCTCTTCCCTCATCACTGCACACATCTACAGCTATGTTTGGATTTTTATTTTAAGACTGCAAAGGGCAGAAGGCAAGTGATTTATTCCAACATGCTGTGCCACGATAGAGCTCAACTGGGGCTGGTTGGGCTGGGAAGTAATTGGTTGCTAAAACCAATAAAAGATGGGAGTACCTTTAAAAGACATCTGATGTGCTGATTGTTAAATTAGGCTGAAATACATTATTAAAGAAAGCTTTCAAGTGTCAGAAATGAAAGAATGTCATACTTTCTCCACTGGGGAAATCTAGATCTCACCAGAGGGGACATCTACTGTCATTATTCTGCTATTTTATCTGTTTTGTCTTTTATAACAACTTTGTCTCCAGACAGGGGGAAAAAAAGCTAAGAGGTGGTTGAGAGTTGGAAGAATAAGCAGATAGAATAGATAAATGATGTAAGAATTGGAAGAATAACTCAAAATTTTAAAAGTACATAGAGTGTAAAGCTGGTACAAAACAGTTTATTAAAAGTGAGGCTATTTTGAATATAGATGTTATACCTCTTACTATTTTTGTTTCAACAGATAACATGCATCATGAAAATCAGTGGAATTATACCACTACAAATATATTTTTATTTCATATAAAACAAGAAATAACTGAATTAATTTTTCAAGTCTCCTTTCCCGTCTCTCTCCTTTGCTTGGTTATTCTGTTTAGTTTAGCTTTATTCCCTCCAAATGATGCCATCTATTAATGGCTTGCCATTCTCACCATTTCTGATTTTGTTGTTAAATCCATCCATTCCTACACACCTTTTGGTGCACAGACTGGAAGCAAACACCAAGGCCCATTTTGATTAGGGAAGTACAGGTGCTAGTGAACATTAGTGAGATTCTGTGTGTGATACAAACAGAACCCCAGCATGTCCAAAAGGAAGGAGTCATGGATGCACTGTGGCTGAAAGGCCGGAGTGGATGTTAGTCCAGAGCAAGGTTGCACCAGGGTGCTCAGAGATTTGACAGGGGAGGTGCTGAACACCTCCTGGGGTAGTGGATTCACAGCTTCTCCAGGCAACCTGTCCCAGCCTTGGCTGGATTTGCTGAAGTCTACCACCACCCTTTCTACGTTTTCATCTAGAATCCAGTTTTAAAGGAATAGTCCAAGGAATTTCAATTCAATTGACTGGTGTACCACAATCCATAGGGTGAGTGAGTGTATTCCCACACTCTGTACCTTCCTTGCACTGCATTGATCCTGCTGTAGCCTCAGACCTCTGCTGGGTAGCGTGGCTTTCAGGCAAAGAACTGTATCTTTATGCTATATAGGGTCCAACACAAAAGAAAGAGCTGGGGTGGAGGGTGTCAGCTGAAGCAATGGCATGGTTCCTTTCCAGGTAATTTTTCTTTCTAATTTTACTTTACTCTTTTGTCTTCTCTTGCATTTTTTTTGCTTTGCCTAACATTTTGTGTTGTTTATTGCTCATCTTTCTATTACTAGCACAGTGTATTTTTATCCCCTGTAAATACAACACATGCTCCTGCTCCTTTTCTTGCAATGCTTCCAGCACGGCACAAGCATATCTACATTTTCCTTTTTCTTTTTTTTTCCCATCTTGATGCAACATACACCATATCCACTTCACTACTTTCCTCTCAATTAAACTGTTCTAAATTATTTGTTTGGTGTGAAGGGAGAACAGAAATGTTGTTAAAATAACTGCTTTACCTTTAAACACCTGGGCATCATAACAATTTGTGTGTGCTGTATTCAGTGTAATTATGTTATATCACTTGGCAAAAGTTCATTCAAAATTTAGGAGTACAGGTTTTAAAGGAGCTAAGATTAAAAATAATTTTATATTGCATATAATAATACTGGTCCTGAATTATGTTAATTTAAATGTCCTTCCCATAACTGGAATTTATTGCTTTGTAAATAGTGGTTACTGTATCAGTGACATACTATGTGATATACAAGTAGGATATTTACATCACAATTCTTATGTTTTAATTCTGACTTCCTTTTTATATATATATATATATATATAGTCCTCATGACCATTAACTTTTTTTTGCTTTGTTACAGTAGTTTTTGTTATTAGTATGGTAATAGCTTTTCCTAATGTGCCCAAATCTTTTTGTTAGTCCACAAATATTTTTTGACCTGTAGGAGGCAGGTTTGTTTTTAATCCCCCTCAAGTTGGTCAAGAATTATCTTATGAGCTCTCTTCTGTTCCTATCAAACTGCTCGTTAAACCCTCCATTTATTTTGACCATGAGCGAATTATTTCCTGCAGATACAGAATGTTCTTTGCAGCACTGAATCCAAACCCAGGTGCTAACCGTGTCAGCGGGAGCAGGGAGTATAAAACACTTTGTTCCCTCCTGCTGGGAGCTGGGCAGGACTCTGGCGCTGCTCACTGCCCGCTCTCCTCGGAGGAGCTCTGTGATCCAGCAGCCTTATCCCCATGGCTCCGCGATGCTGTCCTGCTTCCGGGTCATTTCCTGACTGCACAGTAACACACAGCAGTTTGCATTGTGTATCTTCTTCCCTGGGTTACCTGCAAGCTTGACAAAGGTCCTGATATCCTCTTTGTTGTAATTCTACTTATGTACAAAAAGTAGTACAGTTAAGGCTGATATATAGCAAATTCTCCACATAATCTATTCCAGGGAAAATGAAAACTTTCTGCCTGCTCATGCATAGCAGTCTAAGGGATAGCTAGCTGGCTAAAACACCAGCATCACACTGTTTCCAGCCACTTAATTTATGGTCATTCATGTAGGTGGCTGCAGCTCAGTTCTACTATGCTGCCTTTTGTTACAAGCTGGAAAATGAATTTACACTTTCTTTTCTTCTTTTAGCAATCCCTTCCCGAAACCCCTTTCAAGAAGAGGTCTGTGGTGTTCTCATTAGAATTTAATCTCTTACATGTCTCAGATACATTCTGTTTGGATAGAAACAAAACAGTTTTATAACAAAATGAACCTTGTTATAAGTTGCTTATTTTCAGAAGCAGAAAACATTTTTTTAAAACCAAAACAAGTAAAACAAAACAAGTAAAACAAGTAAATGCATTTCAAAGCATAATTGTATCATTTACCAGGAAGAAGGTTCAGTCCCTCCAACACAGTCACAAACTGTGTTGCACACTACTTCTCTTAATAAATTTGAAAAATTATCTGAAGTGCCAGGATTTTTTACTGGCACCCAAACTGCATCCACAGATATTTGAAGGTAGCACGGATAGGCAGCAGTCCCCCATGCTCACTGCTAATGGAACCTTGGAACTGGAGCATTTAGTGCCCACTTGGGAAGCAGCTTCCAGGAGGCTCAGGACAGGCTGTGGTGGTATCTGGGGTGACCCAAAGCAGTGCTTTGGACACAGCAGGCAGGAACAAGAGAGATCAGTTGATGTCTCAGGTTCACTCACAGCTCTTATGAATGGCTATAATGGGATACAATCCAAACAAGGCTCTGGAGGGCAGCTTCCCCACAGAAGGTGCTGAAGAATAAGTCCATGCACTTCAGAGGGCAGCTGCCCACCTTGGCAATTTGGCTGCCCAGCCCTGGCCAGCACAGGTGTCGAGATCATGTGTTCCTAAATGACTTGTCACCAGAAGCTGCTGGAGATCTCAGGTCTGCACTGCACACAGCAGTAAAGTCCAGCAGCTGTGTCCTCTGCTCAGGGGGAGCTGGACCATCAGTGGGATACATTGCCTGGAATTTGTCCCCAGGACCCAGAAATTAATGCACTGAACAGCTATCACCTCACAGAAACTGTTCTCCCTCCCCCAGCCACACACCGTACTACAGATGGACTTACAATGATTAGCTGAGCCACAAGCATCTCTCATTATCTGTCCCTCTCTCTGGTAGCTGTTCACCACTGCAGAACTGGGCAGTGAAATACATTTGAGCATAGAAAGGGGTAGAGCTAATGAGAGCTCATTTTTTAAGTCCTGAGTCTTAAGGACTCTTTCTTACAGTAAGTGTTCTCTCAAGTGATAGCTAAAAATTGCAATTTTCAATAGTCTTACAATGTGCTATCATTACTGTGGTGAACTATATTGTTATTATTGGAAAAATGAAATAGCATTAAGCTGCTGTTATATATAGCATCATACACTATTGAATCTTGTATCTTGCTGCTGATAAAGCAGGAACCTGAAAAGTCCCTCCAAGACTGATGAATCAGTCCAGGTTCTTAAACTAAGAATCAGGTGGAAATGGAAATTCACCACATTCAGCTGGAGTTGCCCCACAACATTTGAATATAATCACCTTTTGTGAAGTGGTCATTAGTTTTGGTTCTGCTCATTTTTAGTATCCAATCAATACCTCATTGATGTGATTTGTGAAGAGGGCACTTATTGAATGAGTTCAATTTCAAGTGCTAAACTAGAGATGACTTGTATGTAAGAAATGCTTACCAAATATTTGCTTTCAGATGCAATTATTTTAGTAGTAAATTTTTGAAATAAAATCTTATTTTATGCCTAAAACCAGTTGCATTTGAATGTTTTTATTGGAAATAAACTATACCAGAGACAGTCTTGTCTGTGAACAAGAGAATCATAGGCTGCTCTCCAAAAGCTTTTCATTGTGAATTTTTTTCTGCTGGAGACTTGCATATATTTTAGGCTGAATTTATTTGGTGCTGATGCTTTGCATGGGGGGTAGTAAACAGGTTTATTAATAACAATCCATCTGAAACCAGTGTATTTATTAAATAATTTAGTTCTTTGGGCCTCGCTTCAGTTGCATTTGAAAATGAGGTTAACTTTTTTCACTTGGTAAATAGCACTGTAAACAATAAGAGAAATGCTATGTTCATCATGAAGCACTTCTGTGGTTTGTGAAATATTAACAGCTTTCTGTGTATGGAATATATATTCCACTTTTTAAAAATGTTATTATTATAGACTGCCTCTGTAAGGCAGCAGAACAGTTTTCATGATGATTTCTGGTTTTGACACTCATCTTTCTTGCTGATACTTTCCCCTATTTAACATCACTCTAAAAATTAAACAATATGAAATGTTGCCAAAAGATATTATTTAATCATGACAGATGCAAATCCACAAAAAATCCACCTAGAATATGACTCCTCAGACCTTAATAATAAATTGCCCCTTCTGGCAATCTAACTGGACAATTTAACAAGTTTCCTGTACAAGGGAAATCAACTACTCCTTAAAAAAATATAAATAAAATAAATTAGTATTTCATGTTATAGACTCAAGTCTGCAAAACTTCAGTCTCATCATGTTGCTCTAGTTGCACAAAATGGGGTAGAAATAGCCTCAGGGCAGAATCTAAAAGTAATGAGGTTAGTTCAAGTGGAGCTGACAGAAAAGTCTCTCTGAGTCCCCCAACACTAAGCCATATACCCAGATGCAGCAGGTAATATTCACCTTCAACTATCACAAGGTCAGCTACAATTTTCCTCTGCTTTCTGGTTTTTTCCCATTTCTATAATAACAGCATCTGCTTAGCTTTAAAATAGGTTTTGTGTGAAAGATGGAATAACAATGTGTTTTAGTTCACCCTGGCCATTTGGTGGCAATATACCTGCCAGACCTACAGTGGCACGAGGATAATTAATTGAGACGCTGCCAAAGGGGCATAACACTTTTACTGATAAACTCTTTACATCTTCCCAAAGGGACACAGCCAGTATTTCAGCTTTAGGCTGGTTTATTGCCTAGAGCAAATTTGATTTTGATAGACTTACACAAGCTATGCAAAAGGTGATCTAGAATGGTCACATGTTTCAAACATGAAAAATATTCCAGGGAAAATAGAAAAGCTACTGCACTTGAACTTCTTCATGCAAATAAGGACTTACCTGAATATAAATTGTGTGCATTTTTGAACAAGGCTGCCTAGCTGAAAAAAATGAAGCATATTAATATTATAATATCAGGATGAGATAGTTTGATCTTAGTTTGATAGAGATGATTTAAAACCTAGTTTAAGAAGGTCATCACAGTGCAAATCATGGATAGAGGGAAATGAAAAACCAGAAAATAGAAATCCTAGCAGTAGTTATTTCGTGAAATATCTATTTTAACTCAGTCTAAAAATAGTTCTGAATGAGAAACACCAGGGAATTTAATTTTTATTAGCTCTCCACTGTCCTTCCAGCATAGACACAACAAGTCTGATAATAAAGTGCTTTTGTTAGCACAGCTTTGCTTGATGAACCAATCCTTGCCAAAGTATTCATTTACTGATATAACTCTGCCAGCAGACTTTTTTGTGTGTATTATCCAGCCTCATACAAGGTCTGCTTCTGCCTATCTTCAGATCCTTAATTGGCCATCACCCTCTTTAGGCAGTTTCACATCATGCTATCCAAATGAAATTCTGCAATGATTCAGCAATGACAGCTACAGGTTTAAAACGTTTGATTTTTTTTTACATGCTAGTTTAATATAAATGAAGTGTATAAAACCGTCAAAACTGGTCTGATGTCAGTCTTGTTGGATTCTCCTGGTATATTCCTGCATCTGAGCAGGATTAGAGAGAAGCCTGAAAAGGTTTTTAGTCCCAAAAAGGGCAGAAGCTGCAGGCAAAAGTGCCCATTACCTTCAATGATGATGGAATACCATCTGTGGTCACAAATGCCATTTCAGAAGTGATGTCGAGTTTCAGTTGAAAAAATAACACCCTGAAAGAGAAAACTAAAATGAGAACTACCTGAACACCGGACACTGTGCTCCAGAATCTGAAGAAATATTAATGGGAATGCTAAAATTTAATTTCTTCAAAGATTTATGAGACTCTCCCCTTACAGAAAAGTTGATGATGAGAGTTTTCATCAGGAAGAAAAAGTAGATCAAGGATAGCTCCAAGCAGGAAGTAACAGTGAGGGACATTAGCTGAGGGGCATTCACAAGATACATATCAGTAGCCATGGACAGTGTTTTGGTGGGTGGAGAGGGGTGGGAAACTGTGTATGTGTTTTGTGGGAGTTTGTTTGTTTTCTGAGGAAAAATCAGAATTTGGGTTCCTTGGCTTAAGAAACAGCTTTGGCAGGATGAAAATGGAAGCAAGGTTCATTCTTACAGGTCAAATTGCAGCAATAATAAAGCAAGGCTATAGCTACATTCACTGGATCTGTACATATCCCCAGGCTGTCTGTGGAGGCTGTGCTGACTTACAGGGAATGAAACCTGTCATGGCCTTTCAGATGTGGGTAAATTAGGTCAGGCTAATGTGAAACACAATCAGGCAAACACACCGAAAAAAAAAAAAATTGTACAAGTGATTGTGATGCCCATGGCACACTAAATGAAACTATAGTTTTTTGAGAATTTCAGTGAGCTTTTATTTTCACTGAACTTTTATCTCAGTTATTCTGTCAGATACTATACTTGGAAAGGGTCATCAGATTTATTTACTTATTGAGATAAGTGTTTTTGTTCCAGGTTTGTAAGTTGTAGAAACATGTTGACTTGGTGAAATCTCTCTGGTGCTCATGTAAGGAAATGCATCATGCCTGGGAAAAGAGCAGCCTCCTTGAGTGAGAACAGTTTAAGAAAAAATAAAATAAAATAGAGAAGCACAGGTGCAAAATTATGAATAGTAACAAATGGAAGATGTTCACTACACAACTATATCTTATTTTACTTTTTGTTTTCTGCAAAATCTGATAAATATTAAATATCATTTAAGATGAGATTTCATGTATACCACAGGAGTTCTGATCTCTGTTATTACTAAATTCCTAGTGCTAATAAAGCAGAATCTTTAAATACTTATTGAAGTGTCTTCTAAACAGTGAATGGGCCATTAATCCTGCTTTTTAAGTCAATACACATAGAGCATATTTTCTCAATGATCACGCTGTTACCAGCAACCAATTATAACCCAGACTGCTTCAGCTCACATAATATGTGAACATATTTGTGCCATCTCAAAAGCAGATAAGCTGAATTTTTACATGTTTTATGTATGGGATGTCAGTCTTAACAAATGTTGCAAATACAGCTCAGCAGCATAACAAGACTGTTTAAGTCCTTTATATTAAGAATAAAAGTAGAGAACTGAGTGACATTTTACGTCAGTTATTGCTAATATGAACGATATTTAGAAATACACAAAAATAAAGATTGCTTCTAAAATGTGTTATCACAGAAGAATTACCACCATTTCTAGTTGGCCCAGCCTTGACCAGCAGCAGTCCATCTTTGGAGCCATCAGGGACTGGCTCTGCCAATCTTCCTTGCAGAAGCCACCCCTGTAGCCCTCCACCACCAAAACCAGGCCATGCAAGCTCAGTACATCCCCAATCTAATCTTCCTTAATATTGCCATAAAAGGGGACAATGAAGGAGTCAATGAATGCAAATGTCACATTTGATTTCTGGGAGCTCACTTGACCTGCCTTCCCAGTTCAGCATTTTAATCCCACACGGGGTAAATTTTCAATTCACATTCAGGAGTGCTTCCATGGGGTAAAATGTTGGATCATTTGCCTAAACTTTTAATTGAATGTGGGCCCAATTCATCCTTGTTCACTGGATTTGCACTTGGGAGTAGGTTATTATTTTTTGAAAACTGTTCTGTAAAATGCAGATTACAGATTGTTTGATGATCCAAGAAAGTGACTCAGTGGGGAAGTGTGCAGTGAGTACATCACAATGAAGAAGTAGTCACAGAGGGAAATCATGAAGATTTCTGATATGTTTGATGTATTTTAACTGTGAAATACACAGTCTTTAGATCTATATCATGGTCAATAGTGATTTTCAGTGCTGGAGTAGATGTCTGAAGGATTTGTGAGGCAAAGAAATTTTCTAACCTACAGCTTTTAGAATGCTAGACCAAATATATTTTTATCTTTACTCAGAAATCAATTAAATATAATTAGCAAAGTATATATTGTATACAAGCTAATTCTAGTAAGATACCTGTTTTACATAAGCTCCAGCAAACTGAGTAATAAAGACCTTTTTTTTCCTCAGGAAAACAAGTAACAAATAGCATCTGTAAAACTCAATCAGACTAATTTGCAAGAATTAGCGAAATCTATCTAAACTCATCTGTTACATTTAAACTGAAGCTCATCTGCAGATGCATTATTGAAAAATGTGAGGTGCAAAAAGATGGGTTTCTACAAGTAGATCAGCAGCAAGAGGGAGTCTAGGGAAATTGTGAGACTACTTCTGAGCAGGACAGGGAACTGATGACAGAAAAGAGCAAAGTACTTGATGCCTTCTTCACCTCAATGTGACCTCCAGTAAAGAAAACTGCCACTCTCTTCTCAGTGGTATCTAGACAGGACAAGAAGCATCTAAAAATGCAGCAAACTCCAACTAGATATAAGAAAATACTTATTGATGTGAAGGTGATCACTACAACAGGTTGCCCAGGACCTTGTCCCATCAGGTTTTGAATATCTCCAAGGATGAAGCCTCCCCAGCCTCTCTGGAGACCAGGCCTAAACATGGGCACTGGACCACGTCATCTCTAGAGATCCCACCCAATCTCATCCACTCCGTAATTCTGTGATAAAATTAAGTAAAGAAGCTGGAGTCATGGTATTTTTCCCTTAATGTTATCTCATCTATACTCAAGTACTCAAAAATAATAATTTCTTATGTAATTTGACTTCTGGATTTTTCCAAGTAGGGCATTTATAGTAGAATTCTTTTGATTATTATTGAGGTTGTCTGATTGGAAATGGGATTACCCAACTTTCATTGTGATTTGCAGTCCTTTTTAAAAAGACATGTTTCTGTTAATTGTTTACTACTAAAGCTGTTTCAGCAAGATAATAGGGAAAAAGAAAACACCTCTTAGCTGTGCTTGGCGCTGTAATTTATTTGGGTGGTTCTTTTTGCCTGCAAAACAACCTGGCAGACCACAGCAAACCTCATCACGATAAGGATTGCTACCTTGCAAGTAAATCCCTCGCTAGTGATGATAAAGGCATAACAAACATGAAATTAGAGAGCTCCAGCATCTATTAATCATGGAGCAAAGCAGAATGGTGCCCATTGTTCTACACAACAGAGGGTGTAGTACCTAAGCAGTAGTGTTTACTGAAGGCCTTAAAAATGGTTCTGTTTTGTTTTTTTCTTGAACTTATCCAAGACGTATCTTTCTCTAATCTGAAAAAGGGATGACTAAAATGGGTATGACAAAGATCTACAAAATCATGAGTTGTATGGAGAGGTTGGATAGAGACCAAGTATTCATTGCCTCTTCCAAAACAAAACCGGTGGGGGATCAAATTAAGCTATTAGGAACTACACTGGAAACAAATGAAAGTTTTCTTCATGTAGCAGAGAGAAGATCTGAGGAACTACGTGCCAAAAGGTGTGGTGGGTGCCAAAAACTTGCAGGAGCTCTAGGAGACACTGAACAACTCTTCACAGAAAATAAAATTGAGACTTATTAAATACTCAAGCACTGTGTCTAGATCAAGAAGTCTCTGAGCTTCTCTGTAGATGGAGACTAGAAAGTATTATGTGTACTTAACCCCTCTGTAATTTTTCAGGAACATTCTCATTCGTTCGCTCTGCCTTTGAGTCTCCACTTCAAGACAGGCTGAGGTGTTCTCCCTAAGCAATGTGGGAAGAAACAAATAATTACAGAGGACAGGAAACAGAAAAGGTGAAGGAGATCAAAATGAAGAAGAAAAAAAAACTTTAAAAGGAAGAGATCCAGACCACCCTTGACAGCACTTACTGCTGTCTTCAGATATACATGATCTGGTGGACACTGGTCAGTGCCTGGGGCCACACAGTCTGTGCTCTGAACTGTGTGACCACTGGGAAATGTCAAACACAGTATAAACTTCACAGTAAATGTGATAATAAGATGTATCATTTGACAATATTATTGAAGGAAGATTGTTACTCTATGCAGTAATATTAATGTGATTACCCAAATGATAAGTGCTTTGATTAATTTGTCTTATATCAATGTGTGACTATTACAAGTTAAATAATTGTATAAAAGTTAGGTATTATATATGTAAAAAAAGTGCTATGCATTGAAATAAAGCTTTTGAAAACCAGTGATATCCATTTAGAATTCAGCTTAGATAAAAATGAGCACAGCCATACCTGAATAAAACACATTAAGACTTAAAAGATGTTATAGGTACCAATCTTTCATATAACCTTCTCCTCCAAGTAGTGGTAGGTTTTAACATAACGAAACCAAAGGAAGAAATATGCAAGATAATGCTAATGATCCTTAAAAACACACACAAAAAGGTGAAATCCTCATTTAGAGGTTGAGGATGAGGGAAGATTGGTTGAGAAGGAAGTGTGTGTTCTTCGTGAAGGAGCAGCAATTCGTACTTTCCTAGCAGCCATTCACAGCACAAAGGTCTACTAAAGAATTCAAGAAATAACTTGTGATGGCATTCCCTCACTCATCTTTATTACAGAAAAATAAGCATCCGGCATGCTCACTAAGAATATAAGAGAGATTTTAGCACCTAAGGCACCTTCCTATAAAGAACTGCTGCCTGAAGCACAAGACTGCTACAGAGAGAGCACTTGTTGCAGCACTCTACTTATCAAATAGTAACTACAGAGAGATATTTTATTTCAGCCAGTGACAAACATTTGGAACCACCAGCTTCAGGGGGTGTATTTTCCCTTTTGATGGAAGCATCCCCCATCTATTCCCCAGAAGAGCCCAGCTGACTACCAAGGTGCAGAGCAGATGTGTAGCATGCACAGGTGCACATGCTCTGTCCCTCTTTTACTCAGAGGAAATCTCTATGGTTCTGGTAGAAACAGGTTTTCCAAAAGCACATACTTTGTACCCAGGCTTCAGAATAATACACTTCCAACCAGAGGAATTACTGGTACATTAGGTAGAATGGAGGAAAATGTAATTTCTTTCTCTTCCACTTAATCTTCAAGCAGAATTTCCTTTACACCGAAGACAACTATCTTGTCTTTTCACACAAAGTTTAAGTTGGAAATGCATTGGCACCGAAAGAAATAATCATTGGTTCCTTCTTCTTACCTCGTGCCATCCTCCCTCTGCATGGCACAAGTGTTGATCTGGGAGAAGAAATGATCTGGGCTATCAGTGACCTGACAGGATTTTACTGGCCCTCTGGTGCCTTCCTTTAGCTTTCTGCAGCTTTGGGTGTAAACCCAGCCCATCTTTTTTATTCCTTAATGCTATTAACTCTAACCTCATGTTAATATTAATGTTACCAAGTAATAGTCACATTAAGTTGAAACTACTACTCTGGGAGTGTGGGAGGAGAAACAGAACTTGAAAGATCTTTGTTGCCAAAAAAATGCGTTGTAGTTAGCTGGCAGACAGTGGAATAGCAGCTATTGGTGTTCAGGCCATTGCTCTGTAACTACTCTTAAAGGCCTTAGGAAACATTCAAATTCAATTTGAACCCCTCAATTCTGAATTAGAGTCCATCAATGCCAGCAAAACAACAGCCATAGGAAATCTGAATGCAGTGGAAAGAGTAGCTCCTGCTTTACTCTTCAGACCTGCACACAATGCCACTGCAGCTGTGCTGCTGTATGACATCTTCAGCAAAAGAAATGAAGATTTTATAAAAGCCAAGCTAAAAGCACTATTTTAAATTTTCTTTTGTAAGTGTATGAAGCTTTAATTAGCACTACTCAGCTGGAAAGCTTATAAATATTTGAATAGCAGTAAGAATTAGTTTACCTCTACATATCTCTTGGCATAAATTGGGGTCAGGTGTAATTATCCAAATGACAGCATCCTCTTTGAGATAGTTTTAGAGGATCACATTTCCTGATCAATGTTGGAAGTAACTAATATTAATGAGTGATACTGAACCTTTAATGTACTTCCTTTTTATTCTTTAAAAGAATTACTTATGTTCAGAGCTTCATTTACATTGGAATAAGCTGTTCCGTGTCACTTTTTGTGACAATAACTAAAGTTCTGTTTTATTCTGTGGCTCCAAAGATAATTGGCAATGTTTAACTAAATATTAAATACGAATCCACAAGGTTTTAAACCTGAATTTTGACTGAGTGCATAATGTGAGATGTTTTGACTGTTTTAATTCAGATGTTGTTACACTACCACCAAAAACTATATTTAGCTTTCAAAGTTATAGGTTCATTTTTAAATGCTAACAAGGTCAAAATATCTTCCTGTGGAAAAACATTAACTGTAAATCAAAAAAAGAAAATACTTCAACTTCTCACAGTGAAGACTTTCTAATTTGCCTAAGTCTCTTGAATAGCAGATGTAATTTTGAAGAATTTTAGTCTGAGTGAAACTCCTTTGTGACTACATATGCACTTAGTACATGGGTTAAAGGTTTTTCCATTAAAAATAATGTTTTTCCCAGCTACTCTTTTCTGATGACTCATACCAGATTCACTCCCCATTACAACTCACTGTCATTTAATGCACCTTCATTTCCAGAGCCAGCCAGCATTACCACTGTGAGCTCCCCCCTGGGGATGTCACTACAAAATCAGGTACTCCAGATTCTATTAATTTCATTCATAATTATCAGTGGATGAGATCCTCAATGTATATCCATTGTTGCTCACTGTATTGTTTAGCACAGACTAATATCTAGTTTAGCATAAGCTAAAGTACTTTAATTGATGCCTAATTTCAAGTCAAGGGGGATTTCCAGATGCCAAATATTTACTTGTATAAACATGTTTGTTTGGGGAAGTAATGTGATATAAACCTGTCACTCAAGAGGGTATTTTAATTGGCATTCCTGTATTCCTGTTATGCCTTGGTATTGCTTTTGCCAAAGTTTTGCATTTTGGTTGTATGAATTTCCTTGGAAAGAATAGTTTTGTCATCTGTTTCAGATCCCATGACACCTAAGGCAACAATAGTATGAACAGAGTTTCCACTTTAAGCTAGGCACCAAACACGATCTCAGATTTTATCCACCTGGCAGGTAGACATTTGAAACAAATGCTTCATGTAGGAGAACGATCCTGCATGGGACAACTTCTATTTCCATTGAAGCAACAAGTCTGTTCTTTAAAGTATCTTCACAAAAATATTCAAGCAAAACCAGGCTAATCCAGCAGGAATTCACTGTAGAAATGCTCAGATTTTTCAACTGTTGCTCTACAGAATATTCACAACAGACATTAAGATCACTGTGTATCACAGATACCTTCCCCTCCTGCTTCTGTAACACTCTCACACACCCAACACTGCAAGAGAAGCCAGCCCGGGTCAATAACTAAAAACTTACTCCAAATAGTCAGAGTAGAATTGCTGAATTGTCAAGTAATGATAATTGTTCAAATAAACAGCTAGAAACTGCAAACAACTTGATACATTAGAAACCCTTCAAAGCAGCAGGTAAATGCCACACTATAGGACTTGTTCACATCTCTCAGATGAAGAGAGTTGAATGTAGCATTAAGTTAATGCTTAAGCACAAAGACAACACATTTACTAATTTTGACAGCTAGTACTTTGCTTTTGACTCCAGTAGTGCTGTAAGCTTTGGGTAAGCTCATTGTGCATTGCCTATTTTTTTGTTGTATCCTGAGTTTAGGAGGGAGGGTCTTGCTTTGAGGAAGCATCTGTGCTGTGCTCCTTTCTCACTTGGATTTAAACAGCATGTTACCACTGTGTACCATGTCCTGGGAGTTCAAGACAGATCCCAGTTTCATAACACTTTGCTGTTACTTCTGGTGCTGTCACATAACAGATATTCCCATTGCATCCATGCCAATGTCAGCACTTCAGTTACAAACCTCTACACCGTGAAGGGTCACCAATTAAACTCCAGTCTGCTGGAAGCAGACAGTTTACATCAGTAGCTCCTATCTAAACCTCCATTGCAAACCCACCACTTCCTACAATATGGGAAGTAATTTATGATAGACACCCCAAATCCCAGGACAGAACTCCTCCTCTTCCAGCAGGCATGAGTTATATTATTAGCCAAAGAGCTGTCAACCCTTTATTGTGGGTCCCAATGCTTAAATGAGACTCTAGATTCCATTGGAATCTTATTCAGGATGGATTAATTTAAAATTTTTTCCTGTTTGTTTAATTTTCTGTCACAGTAACCATGGTGATAAGCTGTTCAGGAATTAACAGAATATTTTGAAATATATTAATGCCATCCCATATCCATTTTAATGTGTGCCATCCTTCAGATGCTAGCTCACAATATTGGCAGCGTTGAGGTCCAGTGGACTTCTGTAATACTATTAAAGTAATTGATCCAGCTCCCAGCGTTATCAAGAGGCATTTGCTACCATTTAAAGTACACTATTTCACTTTTCTGGACCATTTCCAAAGCACAGCATCACATATGGGCAAGTCCCAGAGCTTTCTATTTATTTATTTAAGAGGAGAATTAAACCGCAGAACTAAAGCATTATTCACGGTTATTAGCAATGCACTTGTGCTGAAAAGGTTTTAAGGATTTATACAGCACTATCAGGAGCAGCTCTATAGGCTGCTTCTCCATTTTATGATCTTTGCATTACTGTACAGTGTGAGTTTTCTCATAATACTATTGTGCTACTTGCATTCACTCAGGTAGGTGACTGTGGTGAATTTCAAAGATAAAGTGCTTCAAGGAACTTATATATACCTTGCTATATTTGGAATGAAAATTGAGGAAAATATTTTGAAAACAACAAAACATGTAAGTTAGATATATCATAAACAGAATACAGGAAAAAAAATCATTGTTTAATCACAGGCAGCAAGACATCGTTATCTTGGAGTTAAGGTTGCTAAGCAACTTAGCTGGTACAAAACCTACAGAGCAGAAATCCTACTGTTAATAAACTCTAAGTGTGGTAATGTCCAAAGTAACATGGATTAAACTGATAACATGATATTTCATATATACCCTTATCTGTACAAACCAGGCAAGTCATAGCCTTATTCCCATTTTTCATTCAAATAATTTCTCACTTTGTTGAACTCTTTATCACTGCATAACAATATGGTATAGAAAACATAGTCCAAAAGATAATGCACACGGGGCAGAAGAATAAATATCAAGTGATAGCAGAATTTTCAAGACATTTTCACTTAATACTGAGACTGTGTAAAGTGTCTTAGCTGAAGAGCTCTTGTGTCTGCTCCTTACTTCATGCATAAAAATCCCATAGCTGTAGAACTTGAAGACCTTTTAGGAATTTTGGTCTTTAGGTCTAAATGCCCCTTGTCAGGCCAGGTTCATCACTTAATTTTCTTAAAGACATAAAAAACAGTCTGGAAACTAAGATCAGAAAGATAAAGGAAGTAGATGGTAGTAAACCCCCTTTTAAACACTCTATGGACATACTGAATGTGTCAATTACAAATAGTCCTCCAGGTATTTCCTAAATAAGCATTTGATGTGAAAAGAGTCTGAACATGCCAAAGTTATGACTGGAGTTCATGACATAGCTCTTACATATGGGAAAATAAGTCAGGATTTGTGAATCACAGAACAGGAGTGAAGGAGAAAGAAGACTACATTAAAATTTTACTTTTCCCAGGAGAAGTAAAAACTGAAATTCTCATTCCTGTCCAAACTAAATCCTGCAATTTCAGGGACTACCTCCCTGGCTTCTTTCAGCATTGCCCACATCCTTGTGCATTGAGTTTGTCTGGTGTCCCCAGAGCTTGAATGTGACCCCTCAGTCACTGAGCTCCTCTCCATGACCAGGACCACTCATCCTGGAGCAGAGCTGGGGCTGGACACAGCCCCTCCGTGCACAACATGCTCCTCCTGCTTCTGTTCCTTGCCTGTATTGCAGGTTGTTATTATTATAACAATAATATGGGTAAAGAAGGCAAATTCAAGACAGTGTTATCTAATGAAGGTTATGTCTCAAGCAGAGTTCCAAAAGTTTAAACAATGACATTTTCAACTTCAAAATTCAATTGCTTTGCCTGATAAAATACAAAGATTTATTCAGTGTTCAGCTTATTGGGCACTCTATTCTGCAGGTCAGACTGTGGGGATAAGTGTAATAAATGTTGGAATAAATGCATTTAAATTTGATTTATACCTTGAGTTAAACAACCTTATTTCCGATATACCTTTGAAGCATCAAGGCTGCAACAGTCTTTACACTAACACTGTCTCTGCAGGGCTACAATTACTTTTATAATATAAACTATATGACCCTTCAGATTATTTTTGCCGGATCCTTGTTTCCTCAATACTCATCCTAAGAGTTTTTAATCTCAAGCATTTTTCCTCAGTTGCTCCACTGACCATAAAGCAGCACAGCAAGACAGGGAGGGGAAGACATTAAACACCCAGTGAAAGATTTCTGCTGACTTCAGTAAACATTAGATCAAGCAAATAACCATGCATCAACCTCTACTTCGATTAATGGGTTTCAGTGAGAACATATTTCATAAGCAAAGCCCACAGAAAAAACACATTCATCCTTGTTCCTCTGAACTTTTAGTGGAGTATGGAGTTAAAGCACCATGACAGTGATCTTTTCTGTTGGTTACCAGCATATGACCATGAGCAAGAGAATTATTACACTAATTTCTCACATAGGAGCCACAGAAGTTGGATAACTATCTGTCCAGGGAGCATGAGCTGTCTTTATAAAACCTGAAATAGAATACAAGTCTTCTGCATCCCAGCTAAATGTCTAAGCCAACAGATCAGTTTTATGGACACTGGAACTTTACTGGGTTTCAGCTGTCTGGCCTCTATAACCTATGCTCTTTAACCATGCACTTTGAATAAAATGTCTAAACTCTTGTGCCATGCAGTGCCCCGGGGAGTTTGAACTTCAGATTTCTTTGGCATGAGTCTACCTTTCTTCAGATGACACCAATTTGAATGCCCATCTTTCTCCTTTTACTCCTCTGCTCAAAAGGAAAGACTGTCAGTCTCTTCAGACCTTACTCTCTCCAAAGTAGGAAGTTCAGTTAATTTGGACTAAGAACTTTACAAACCCATGAGTGGAAGTAATTTGTGTTAATAGCAGTAGACTGTCATCTCTGGGTTTTGTTCTTCTTCAGTACCGTTCATAAACACTACTTATAACCAAGCTCATTGTTAAACCTTATTTAAGAGCTGTTTAATATAATGATTTTCCTGTTTTGCTCTCTATATGCTCAGGGAAGGGAAGCCCAAGGAAATAAGGAAAAAAGAGAGTCATCAGTTTGATAGCTCTGCCGTAATGAATAGTTATTGCTATCTCCAGACTCCCTAGGTGAATGACCCATCTAGTGATTACCACATCCCTGGAGCGATTGAACCTTCATCCCTCTGTGGTCTCTCCTCAAGGGCAGCCGTTTAACTTCCAGGCAGAAGCAGTTATCTTTGTCTGATCAGCCCCTGCTCCTTCACTTCCACAGCAGGGTGTTCACCTGAAGCCTCCTTGTAAATCATGGCGATCATTCTCCACTGTTCTGAATGCAATTCAGCAGCTGCAGAAAATGCTCCCCTCAGAGGATAACAGAAAAGCAGCTGATAACTGCCTTACTTTGCAGTGCAAAATAAGTTTAGGACAAAAGCACTAGGGAAAAAGTAGATCAATGACTCCTATACATGCTAATCAAACCAATTTTTGCATCAATTTTACTCAGTCCTGGATTGAGCAAGAATTTCTTTTCCCTCTGCACTTAACTTTGCCATTTTTCCTTCCTTGTTAAGATACAAAGAAGGCTGAACTGAATCCACCCAAGTACTCTGGCATGATGTCTCTTTGCTCTTCCCCTTGATGTATGAACTTCAAAGGAGTGAGATAACACACGTGGCACAGTTTGGTGACTGCATCCCACTGCAAATGAGTTGGTAAAAACTGCCATGGAAGGCACCAGCTGGAGAGAAGGAACACGTTGGCCCAGCACCATTTACCCCTTCCCTTGTCCCTAACAAACAAGATCTGCCCATTCTGCTTCTTGTGTGAAAGTTTTTTATCAGTAAAACAATTCCACTCACCTACATTTCTTCTGATGCACCCCAGAGACGAGCACGTGGGGCAGCTGCCTCTCTGGGGCACATCCTGCAGAGCTCTGACACTTGTGCTGCCTTTTCCCACTTCACTGTTACACTTTGCCACACATACTAGGGATTCTTGTTAGTTCGTGGCTTCAGTTTCTACAAGAGACCTGTCTTGTTCAGCCAGGAAATAGAAGGCTTACATAACAGTAATTCTCTGCTCCTCAGCTGCTCCATGCTCCCATAGCATCTCAGACAGCAAGCCTGCTTTTGAAATTTCTGCCTGGCAGCCTGCTCTGGTCTCCTGCAGAGAACCTGAAAAATAACATTTGTTTTTCCTGTAATGTTCCTTTGCAATATTTCCTGTAGTTTTACAGTAGACAAGTTTAAAAAGTGCCATGACCAACACGGAGTTCTGTAGTGGGTGACAATTTAAGGTGCAATTGTACAGTAAGAGATTGTTAGGATGGCAGTTTGTTACAGCTTTGCAAGAAACAGTGTGCCACTATGCAGTTATATTTAGAAATTGTCATTCTCCACTGTGAAACCTCTGCTGCCTTGGTCAAAAGTCTTTCCAGTGCTTCAGCATGGTTTTCCTTTAGACTTAAATCACTTTTCAGAGGAAACTGTGGAAGAGAAGTTCTATTTAGTCCTTATTTAACATCACAACTTCTTTTAAATTGTACAGGTGATTGCCTTTTTTTTCTTCTCTGAACTTTCCATCTTGTGCAGAATGGTGGGCTGAAAATGGTCAATGAATTATGCACTCATTTTTCCCATTCATTCATTTTAAAGGCTCTGAAGAACTGTATATTCCTAACAAAAATACATTAATACATAAAATGGACATTATTTCAATCAAAATAATAAAAATAATGTCTGATATAATAATTATGTCTACAATTCCCTCTAAGAATTATTATCTTTATTTTGAATATGCTACAGTACTTTTTTCCTGGGTACATGGAAGGAGCTTCTCTAGAGTACCTGCAGGATCTTCTGTAGATTTCTATCATTCTAATCTCAATTTTATCATGTGTATTTTTAATTTCAGATTTTAGCTACCAAAAATCTTGGAATACACTGCAAAAATGGCATACCCCAGACTCTACATCAGTTTCCATTGGCTCAATTTGTGGGCTCCCAGCCTTTATGATTTTGTGATTATCTGCATTTCTGAGCCACTGAGTTCACTGGACTATGTCCAGTTCCCAGTAGCCTATACTGGAAATGTAAAAGATATTGCAATCAAGACCATTCTATTCTAAATTCCATAAAAAACTTAAGGTTTTGAGGTGGGTGGGGTTTTTTCTGTTATTTTTTTGTTGATTTTTTTTTTTATGAAAGCTGCAAGCCAATGAAATCTCTTCCAATTCTTCACCAGAATTTCCAAAGTGTGCCTATGAAAACTTTACTAAACCAAATAGGTATACCTATTCCTGAAATACATTTTTAGGTTCAGTAGTTGGTACATTCCGTAAAGCAACCCCAAAACAAAACAAAACCCAATGCAAAATGAAACGAAACAGCTCCACCATGCAGAGGTTTCATCAGACATAACTTGCTGCATTTTGTACCGCTGTAGCCTAACATTTCAAATTCAACTGTGCCCTAGTGCTTCAAGCCAAGAAATGAACATGACTGTACAGCTTGGCAGTTTTAATGGCTTCTTTTTTTATTATATTTATATCTTATTTAGTCTTGCAGAGCATGAGAGAACTACATGTAAAACTTCTTAGAAATCAAGCTGAGCCTGCAGAGCCACAGCTCACGAGACCTGTTCTGCCTTCCTGATGTTACAAGCAAAACCAGCTCAGACCTCTGAGTTATGAGTTCCCCAAATACTTTATTCTTTCAAAATGATTGTACCCTACATTAACTGCAAGAGTAGGTGTTAAGTTTTGTTATACAATTTAAAACCATACTATTGCAATTTATTTAACGGAGCTGACTAAGCTTCCTGTGGGAAATGGTGCCAAGCTCTCTGTTCTGCAGGTGGGCAGGAGCATTTCTGGCCCCAATACTGAAGCACCAACTAGAAGCTTCCCTAATTCCCAAGATTATGCTGTACTTAAAAAAAAAGTAGCCATGCTGTACTTTAAGTCATAAATTTTTACTTTTAAGTCTGTTTCTCAAGCATAGTGAGCTTCATAAAAAAATTCTACTTGTAATGGTTGAAACCATATTTTACCATTTGAAGTTAATATAATCAATTTGAGTTTTCTTATATTATTCTGTTTTTGTTAGAGATATTTTCATCCTTAAAGCATCATCAGTAGAACATCCAGTTTACATGAGTGATGGTAAAATGGAAGTATCTTATTTTGCAAACCAACAGTCTTGAAATAGTGTCCTCACTGCAGCAATAGCAAATTCAGAGCTAACAGAGACCCCTACTTTTGGTAAATAAGACCATTATTTCTCATTTCTTGTTGGCCTTATATCTGCAGCCACATGAAGGGTGATTTGTTGATAATTTCCAGTGTAAGCCCTGGCACTGAATTCTTCCAGCTACTGTTCTTTTTTTTACTGAACCATCCAATAATTACTAAGAAGAGAAATGAATATTGGAAATATTTCCTTGTGTATGTTTATTTTAGTTACCCAACATGTTTATGCAGTTTCATTATGTTTAGCATAAGCTGGCTGATATCTCTGGGTCACTACATTCTGCTCTTTTTCCATCTCAGCCTTAGGTCTTACAGTTTATTAACAGCTGTTGTTGGATTAAAAAGATTGAAGATGGACAAAAGCTGAGCTACTAAGCACTAAACTATGTGTTGGCAACGGAAAGTTTAGGGGATACACTCAGATATTTTGTTAAAATTACCTAGGGGTTTGGGGCAAAACCAGAGCAACACAAAAGGCAACAGTGATTTGGGTGTTTATAGGGATGTGTTTCAGCCTAACAGTGTTTCTTGAGTTGTGCCCAAGGTAGGCACTGTCACACACAAAAACTTGTGAGTGTTGCATGTGTGAGTCATTAAGGCCTCTCTTTTGGGCACAGAAAACCATAGAAACCAAGCAGAAGACACTCAGCCACTGGTTTCAACAGGGTCCATTTGGATACATGGATTTCCTAGGCACTCAACATGTGTATGTCTTGGACACCAATCATGTTTGCACTACTACAACAGCAAGTTTGACACTAACAGTCCTAGGTTTGCTTGCTGGGCTCAAGAATGTGCTTTTCAAAACAATTCTCACTGTCTCCATTAACCTGATTTGATTCACATTGTGGACCAGTTTTGATGTGCACTAACTTGAAGAGTTTAAGGTGCAACTAAATTGGAAGTGCCCACCAGCCATGAATGGGCAATTTGTTCACAGAACTAATCTTAACTAGTCTGATGTAAAGCCACCCTTCAGGCCTTCAAAACCCACACAGAGGGTACCTGCAGCCTGTTTGCTCCTGCAGATACACATCCACTGCTCCACACTATTTGCCAACAAAGATACAGCCTACAGAACTGAAAAGCTTGTGGAAGAGCAGATTGTATTTTAGGACTTCTCAGGGTGGAGGCTGGTTCTTGTACTTGTTTTCACTGGGCCCAGAACAATAAGACTTCAATCCAGATCCTAAGATCCAATATTGCAATAGTTACAAAACTTAGAAATATGAAAGAAAGATAATAGGCTGCAAATATGGAATCAAAGTAGGTTCTAGGTCTCCAGCAAAAGGGGAACTGAGGCTGCCAGACAGCATCAAACTAGGAGAAAGTTCCTTTGTACTTCACTGCTGTAAGGAAAAGCAACTGAATCAGAAGGTTAGTCTCTTTCCTTTCTATCCCCACTGTCACAAAAGAAGGAACAACTCTCACTTATTAGGTCAGCATAGTCTGCAAGGCTTCGCAAAATAACAAAGATGTAAGTACTTCCTTGTGCCTAAGGCTTGCCCTCACAAAAGACATATACATAAATCATACACACATATATATATATTAATTGATTTTATACTTTACTAAGCACTTTCAGAGATACTAGCATCAGCTGGGCAGAGCAGGGTATTTTCGTTGAAAATACTTTGGAACACCATTTCATGTTTTCACAAAATATAACATCTCCTATATATACCAATGCACTGCAACAAGCATTCCAAATTGCTGGTTTGTCTGGTTCTAGGAGAGTTAACCTGACCTTGTTCTTTAGAAATAATTTTTTCCAGCAGAATTATCTAACTCTTCACACATGACCTCAAATTCAGCCACTTTCCACCTCCCACGCTAATCTATGGCTATTTTGTAATGACAAGTCTGCTGAGTGGGACTGCATCTGCAATAATCACTTTTAGTAGCAAGAAATCAGATTTAAAAGCTAATCAGGGAAACACATTTTTGTGCATTTTAATATTTTTTAATTCATATGAAACACAATGAAAATGTAGAATATATCAAACCCATTTCACCTTTTGGGGGGTGAGAGGAAAGACTAATTTTAAAGAAAACTTTTTACTATTTGATAAAGACAGTCAAAATTTGGCATGCTAATGGTATAGCCTTTGGAAAAAGGTATGTATTATTTTAAGGCTAATTTGATAAATTGCCATCATTAAGGACTTGATAATGGCTAAGTCTAATGGAGCTGCTCAGGTGCATAAGGGTAGTATGATGGCTGCTTTTTGTTCTTTTCCAGAAAATGCTGTAGCTTTACTTGGGCACTGGTGACAGAATGGGCTGATTGCCACTACATCCCAGCCTGGGGAACAGAATTTAGCTCTTAGGAATCACACAATTGGTGACTTAGTTTGAAATCAGATAAATTAGAATTAGCAACAGTATTACCCAAAGAAATCTCTCCAGGATCCAGACTGAGATAATTAATTACACTTACTTTATACTTGAACCATCCCTGAACCAAACTGAAAGAAAAGCGGGAGGCGAATGTAGAGCTGAAGTCCAAAGCCACAGGACCAAGTTACACAGTAACAGAAAGCAGTTTGGCTTCACTGGGCTCACTGGGAGCCACCAAGTTTATATTCCACAAACTTTAGGCATTAACAGGGCACTTGGAGCAAGAGAGTGACTGCCTTGCCTTATGGCAGTAAAAGCTAAAGGTGCTTTCAAGGGTGATGTAAATCTTAGGTGGGATTCAAATCTCTGGAAGAACTAAACTCTCTCTTATTCCTATGGAGAGTCTTAATTGACTGATGTTAAATAGGTTTAATTTAGATTTGAGATTCTATGAAGAAAGGTTTGGGTCCATAATGCTTGTCTTGATGTAAAAATGCAGAATTTTTACAAGCAATTTTCATGGACTGGTTTGACTCTGCAGCTGGTGGAAATAGAAATGCTATTTTATTATCAAATAAAGCCAATACTTACCAAATTAATATGCAAGCCCCTAGTAGATTTCCATTTTTTCTCTGCTGCCTAACTCTACTAATATTTAGGTTTCCTGGTGTCAAGATAACGCATATCCAACAAAAATCTTGGAAGGAAGTAATGATTACCCAAAGAATGGAAGGATAAATTAGGCAAAAAATAAATTACCTTTGAATGGAATTTAAGTGGGAAAGAACAGAGCACATTTCATCTTGACATTTTTGATTCTACAATCACATCAACAAGGACAAATATATTTATTTTATTGACCAACATTTCCGGAAAAAAACATCAGAGTCGTTCTTTTGCCTTTAAAAATTTCATAATGGCTGTTGAAAAGCTGCAATTTGTTATGTTTTTAATATAATATTTAATCTGCACTTAATTATGAAAAGAAACCATGTAATCCACTTAATGAGATGCAGTTAAAAATAGCAAAAAGGGGTACTATAATATATAATAAATTTTGACAGCTGTTTCTATTTAGGGAAATAATAAATTCTATCCAAGAAGTTGAGGAACTGAAAGAGGAAGCAAATTCTCATTGCATGCCTGAAGTCTGAAGGGCTATTCATGAGGGCACTAACAATCTTCAGAGCCAAAGCTCAAGATCTCATTAAAGCACAGAATACTTTATGCATATTAAAACACTAAGGTCTGGCTCATTGCTTAGCTGTGCTGCAGAAGAGTAAAATCTCACTTAGTTCTACTGCTACTTTTCTGTCCAGCTTTACCAAAGTGCTTTTGAACTAGAAGGCTGCTCTAAGAGCTTCTGTACTGTATATTTTCTTTCTCACACTGGTGAAATCAATCCACATTTGGTCCTGAAAATGCAGTTATTCTGTTATCAAAGGATTTATTCTGTGATCAGTTCACAAAATAACATGTGCTATGAAGCTTTATGCATATTAAAAATGATGCACAGCAGGTTTTCACATCCTCAGGTTGTACAACCATACCTCTCACATAATTATCAGACATAAATAGTCTTTGCATCAAAAGTTATCTACTCTGTACCATATCTACAGTCAGTAAAACTAAAAGAAAAAAAAATGTCTTCAGCTAAATGAACCTCTTCTAGGAAAAAAGTCATCATGATCCCTCAAAAAATTGAAAGAAATGAAGCATAAAAATTGAGGGAAATGAGTAAAAGATCTTCCCTGTTAAATATACCATACTTAGTTAAATTAAATGCTATTTAAAGAATAAGCAGTTCTAAAGACATTTACTTTATTTTTCAGCCAAGTATGTTAACTAGGAATTGATCACCATCCACTCTTGGGTATGTTTTTACTCTGAAGGGCTACAGTCTTACACAGAAATCCATAATCAATGCAACAGCTGCAAGCTCCAGATTTAAGGCTGAAAGTAAGGTTCACCATTTTAAAATAGTGAATAATTGATCATTGCAAATAAGGCCTGTGGTAGGTTCTCTTGCATTTGAACTCTCAAATCAAGATTAAATATCTTTTGGGTCCTTCACTGAAGTCACCAAGGCTTCTTCAGTATTCTGAAGGGTATCCCTAGGAGGCGATGCCCTAAAGTCAGATATTGAGCTCCTGATGACCCCAGGCACAAAAAGTTTTACCAATCAGAATGAAAACTCTGCAAAACTTTCAAGCCATCACGACTCTGCTGGAGCCTTCAAAAACTAATGGATGTATTGTATGAAGCTGCCAAAATGAAACAGATATCCTGAAGTACTTCTTCACCTTAAATCAATCCTACTGACAGACTTAATTTTACTATTGTACTGAGGAAAAGTTTTTATCCAGAAAACAGAAACATACCTTCTCATCTGTCCAATAAAAACAATCAATATTGTTGATGCCTTCTCATAATCCCTGTCTGCATTCTTATCTTTCTTTAACAATTTGAAGGATGTCTTTCCTCATTTTTATGCACTATTACCAAAGCAAGCAATTACTGGGGGAGAGAAGAGATAAATAACCTTTTAGACTAATGGGATGGAAAAAGCAGAACATAAGAAAGCAAGCAGAGGCTGACTTGCTTGGTCTCAGAGCAGTTGCCATGGCACTGCATCTGACTTCGTCTTAAATAGTTGCAGTTTACTCACTCTCTAGCAGTTAGCAGCAGCCACAGGAGTTGGTTTTCATTCTCTCTGGGAGAGGAAATTTATTTTCCCCTCACCTCTTAGGCATTAAAACTCAACCTTGTTCAAGTGCCAAGAAATACTGAGCTGACCATGAATTTCACAGGGTAGGAGTCAGCCTACACCACTCCCCACACTGACTCCTCTCATTTTCAGCCTCTCACCTTCATCACTGAAGCTGTTCCAGCCAACCTCTCTCCAAAACTTTTTCAGTGTTTTGTATAGCAAAGTAATTCCTGTTGCTCTACTACTTCTAATTCTTTTCAATCTACAACATACTTTTTCCTTTCCTTCATTGAAATTTGACATATCCAAGTGACTAGGATGACAAAGTCCAAATCTCATCTTCATAATAACTTTTAAAATATTTTCAATGACTGCATCTATCAATCTATATAATGTCAAAAAAAAAAAAAAAAAGGAAAAGCAATTACTACTTCTCCTCCTAAAACTTAACCTGATTGAATAAGCTGACATAAAGACAGATTCCCTTTTCCTGCAGCCTCTTTTGGTACACTTTCTCTCTTTCACCTAAATGACATCACCTATTCTCAGTATTCCAAAAGTATTTTCTGCCTTTGAGTGATCTAAATATCTCCTGGCTGTACTCCAAGTTCCCATTTTTAGCACCAGAATCGAAGGTGTGCCTTGTCACCTCCAGCTAACTAACAAAAAGAAAGTTTCAAGTTCGTCAGATCCCTTCCCCTCATTCAAATGTGCCCCTCTCTTCCATCATTAGAACACTCAACCTATTTCTCCTTTAGCAAAGCTGTTACTAAATCCTATCTGCCTTCCTTTCATGTTGTTCTGTAAACCTGTTTTCCTCTGTCTTTCTCTCTCTGATCCTGAAACCACAGTAGATCCTTTTGACAGTACCCCTTTTCCTGCCTGTCACCTAAGTTCTTCAGTGTATTGGGAATCCAGCTGCTGATTCCCCACCCTTGACAGCTGTTTCTATCATTCCTTTATCTTTGACACTTGAGCTTTTCATTTTCAGATTCAAAAGTCTCTGCCTCTTATGTGAATTGATATCTCAGACTTTAGCTTAGCCTGGGGTGCCCTCTGAGCTGTCCTCTCCAAATGTCCCATGTTTCTGAGTCCTTTCCACAGTGCTCTCTGTCAATACTCTGTGCAGTCACATCGAAGCAATACAGCTCCCCTGGAATAGCTGCAAACATCAGTGCTTAATAATGCTTTTCATTTTCGGTAACAAGAAGAGGAAGCAAAAATGCTTTCTTGAGTCAGATCCCAAAACAAGGGTTTTGCCCTCAGAAGTCCCTCTATGTTCCAGCTAAACAGAACTATAACAAATGTGCTGCTCTGTACTGCTTTTATTCCACTTGGGGGGAAAAAAGTCTCAGGAATTTTCAAGCCACTTAGCAACCTTGGCACTTCAGGGCCTGAGCAACAAGGAGCAAACAGAAAGTACAATTAAGATTCATTCCTCAATTCTTTGTGCCTTCTGCCTTCCCTTTGCAGAGGCTCCCTCATCAGGAGCCTAAACTTCCATCTCTGCAATTCACTGGGACTGCTTGAACAATGACATTATTCATGTGTTGGACACACACATTTGTGTTTTTCATGTTTTTCACCGTTTGTAGTTACAGACTTTCAGAACAGCACATGATAATAATAATAAAAAAAAACAGTAACAAGTGCCTGCAGCAAAGGAAAACACCAATGGCAGTAAGTTGGCAATCTGGAGGTCAAAGTTCCAGACCTGTTCCAGTCAAATTGCTGTGTGACCTGCTGTCATATTTATATGCAAATAATTTCTGCATAAGCAATAAAAATACCTGAGTTCAAGCAGGCTACAAGGCTCATCTCCATGTCTAAACAAACTCCAGATCTGCAGCCTTATATCTTCACTCTGCACCTTTTTCCTATTTTTCAATGAATTTGATTTAATGGTATCAGGGCACTTCTTGCATTTACTTTCCGTGAGTACTCAAACAACTGAGTTTTCTTGATATAAATGGCTGTGAAGAAGGAATTAATGTCAAGGTCTTATGCCTAAGCATTTGTGTCAACCTAACACATGAATCAATGCAGAAATGATATGCACTCTGTCACTCAGTAAATGGAAAGAAAGACACCATTGTGATATATAATTGAGTACCTCTAAGTAACACAGCTTGGAAATGAAAAACTAGCAGAGAGTTGTCTACAGTATATAAAGGGGAAGGCAGGGCATGAAAAGGTGAACTGAAAAAACACACATGAAATCTAAATTATTAAAGAAGGTTAATGAAAAATATGATACTTTACTTTTTAAAATCTTGAGCTGGTAATAACCTGTCTCTCATTAGTTCTGAGTGTGAATTTCAACATTTAGGTTGAATGATCTTTCTCTCCTTACTTTCCTTCCCTTGTCTTCACTATTCCAGCTCTCAGTGAAAGAGACGGGTCCTCATGGTTATCACAAACATTCCTCTATTAGAGTTGTACCTTTCCAAATTACATTTCCCTTCCATCACAGATTTCATTCTCCTGTGCTTAGTTTATAATGAGTAAACTTCATTAGAACAGGGATTTTCATAATTTGTTCTATAAATAATTATGCCTTTTAATAAAAAAGATAATTATAGACAGCAATATAAAGTTAGCTGTATTCCACAGAGCTGGACAAGTTGCAAAACAGCTCAATACAAGTGACAATAACTGCAACTAGAGACAAAAAAAGAGTAATCACATTCAGCATTTATGCAAAGCACATTACAAAAAATTAAACACGTTTGTTTTTAACCCTAAAACAAAACCCATATATGATCCACAGAATGCTGAATTTAATATCCTTATTACTGTCAAACGATCTGCTTCTCATGGTACTATTTTGCAAAAATAGCCAGTTAGTGGCACGTTAGAATTTAAATTACTGTATTTTTTTAAATGAAATATACTCAGAAATTCAGTCCTGCAAGAACAATGCTGAAAACATGATTACCAGGAGAACACTAGGAGGACAGGTGTTTTTTCCCGAGCAGCATCTTCCTAACATCACAATCTCATTTTCACTTAAAAGTCAAACCTCTGTATAGGATTTAGTAACTTTTCCCCATTTCAGTTTCAATTTCTCTGTTACATAAGAGTGGAATGCAGTACTGACGCAGCACAGACCTACTTCAACAGCTAATTATTCATTTCAGAGCACAAGTGCTCTGCTTCTGATAGATGGTAAAAGCCTGTGCTGAAAAAAAAATCACAGAAGAGAAAAATCAACACAATTATTTTTACAAGCAATAATGTTGCTCTACTTACCTGACCTTGCAGCCAACTTCCAAACTTACCCATATGTCCATTTTTAACTTCTGAAATTTCTTGGGTTTACTTTGTGATTACATCTGGTTTCTATTTCGTCAAACACAAAGCATTTTATGGGAGAAATAGATTATAATTTCCACTTTTGTAAGATCACAGAATCATAGAATGGTTTGGGTTTAAAGGCCCTCTAAATGCCATCTAGTCCAACCTCCCTGCTACTAGCAGGCACACCTTGAACCAGATCAGGCTGCTCACAGTCCCATCCAGCTTGACCATATTTCCAGAGATGGGAACTTTTAATTAATTTTTTTTCTGCAGAGGTGAGGGCAGCCCTGAAACACTGCTGGGGCTTGGGAGCAGCTACCCCTGTGACCACAGCCACAAAAATCAGCCCCTTCCTGCGCTGCTTGTGAATAACTTTATTCCTATAATCAGGATTAAGTGAGGTGGTTTTCACATTCCAAGTCAAACACATTCAAATTCCTACACAGACCAACAAAATATTTTATTTCTTACAAGATCTACTGTCAAAACACTCTTATTATAGAATCACATCTTTAATCTTCAGCTACTAGTGAAGAGAGATGTACTGATTTATCAGGTAAGATATGAATACACTCTCCCAAGGGATTTATTTAAAACTTTGACCTATCTTTTCTGTGACTCTGAATAAAAGACCTAAGAACACTTCTCCTGCATAAGAAGTTCTATTTTAGCAGAGTACAGCTCAGTTTGAGGGAGGCCAGCAATGGACTGCTCCATACTTTTCTCCCCTTGCTGTGGAACTCACACTGTGTTCAGGAACATTTTTTTTTTTAGTACCTACTTTAAAATACTATTTCTTGAATAAATCAAAGTTAGAAATCTCACAGGATTAACATTCTTTGGGGTTAACCTGGAACAGAATTGTTAATTACATGTTAATATATTTTAATAAAATAATTGACATGGCCTTAGTTAAATCCTAGAAATGTAAAGATATATCTTTTAATGGCCCTACAACCAAGTTAACTGAACACAGCCTGGTTTTTTTGGCAGGTTGCTAGTCACAGAGTACACACAGTGGCCCACAAGCTCTCCAAAGCAGCCCAGGACCTGCAAACTACTTCATTTGCTCAGTGATAAGGCAAAAGAGGAAGGCAGGCAAGTGCACTCTATGAAATTATCAGACAGGGAAAAGTGTGGTAGGGCACAAATCCCTCAGAGAGTTGCTGTTCTAATGCACAAGAATTAACTTGCTATTTTCACAGTCGCAGCTATAATTTCATTCATTGTACTTAACAGAATAATGCAATAAAAGTACCTTTAAAATGGATGCACTCCTGAAGGATTTAAAAGCATTTTCATGATTGGTAAGTTTGTTTTAGAGAAAAGTCTTTTACATTTATCTCTCTTTCCAGTAATGTCAGCTTGCACTAGGGTGAAATCAAAAATCCATCATGAAAACATACTTTGAAGAACTTAGTCCTAATCTTCAAGCCTCAGGGTTGGATTTTTTGTTTATTCACTCTCTAGGGAAGAGACAAAGCAGAAGAAACTTCATGTTCTCCTGTGTTCTCTCCCACAGCATTTTCACCACTTTAGTCTCAGCAGGTCACCACAACTTTGCTGTGGCTGTACTAGATGTAAATACATAGAGAATTCCCCATTATAAACAAATCAGCTGTAGAAGGGAGGGAAAACGACCCTTTGAATTCCTCCATCTAGAATTTCTGAAAGCCCCATCACTGGTTACATCCAACCAACTGCACAAGTGCTGGCACCAGCCTGAATCATGATTTGAGAACCTCTGCATCAGGTGTGGGACTCCAGCACCCCTCCCACTTCCAAGAGTAATAAATAGTATCTTTGTTATCTTTATTGTCAGCTGTGTGTATATTTTACATTTAGAACAACTGATCCAGCTGTTCATATGAGGCTACACACAGAACTGGCCATAGCCTCACATATACTACAAGTTTGAACTTAGAGTCAGAATACAATCTTTAAAAGATAAAAAACCCTACTGCCAACCCAGCCAAACATTTTCTTTGATTGAAGGAACTTTGAAGCCTACAGGCATGACTGTTTGAACCTTAAATACCTTAAAAACTCCTTGTGCAGAACAGATTTGATTGGCATTTTACAGTAATGCCTTCTGTCAAGGAAGCATCCAATGGGAACAAGTTACTATATGGACTCTAATATAGCTTCCCTTATTTTTACTAGTGTTTTCAATGTCCACACAAGAAATTGCCCATTAAATTTATAGACCAATTTTATGCTAATTATACTCATTACACTCTGTGAGAAAACTAGGTAATTGGGTTGTTGTACTTCTATCTTTAGAAATAAATTAGAATTCCTGCTTAGAATAATTTAAAATGTCTGACTGTGCCTGTTCAAAGCATCCATTAACAAATGCTGGCTTCTACTCGACTTCCCACTGCATTAAACAGGCCATTTCTACACACAAGACAAAGCAGCTAATCAACTGGAAGTTGAAAATAAATATGCAGGGGGCAGGCATACAAACCACAGCATTAAAATGCATTTGCCTTATGCCAAGATTCATTTGTAAATTCATCAAGTGTTATACTTACTACGTCATGTTGATGAGTTTTCAAGATGGTTAACTGCTCGAAAACAAGTAATATTTACAGTAGTTAAATGGAGTTATTCAGCAATACTCAAAAGCAGAGACTGAACAAGAAGGTGCACAGAAGCATTTGTATTGCTGCAGTATGCAGGGTGCTGCTCTGGTGAAAGGTGCCCCTGCCCACGGCAAGGGGGTGGAACTGGATGAGCTTTAAGGTCCCTTCCAACCCAAACTATTCTGTGATCTAACCCCCAGATCCCTTTTACAGCTAAGGGGCTCTGATTTCAATTCTCAAGACTTCTAAAATTATGTACAGTCTCTATGTGGCTATTCAGAGATCTAGCAGAGCCAGTGTTAACAAAGCCAAGCTGTCCAGCAGAAAATGCCAGAAAGGACTGCGGGGAATCAGTAATTTCGTATTTGTGAAGATTTACTAACACTCTGCAGGGAAACACTTTCCTGCAGTTTGGAAGCCTTTGCATTCATAAACCTGAATTCTTTCCCAAAGCAGAACAACTAAGTCTGTCCCAAACACAGGCTAATAAATAAGCATACTATTGTCTTAATGCCATATCTTTGGGATAGAATTTAATTTAAAACTCTGCTTAGCTATCTTCTAAGGGACAATAAACTTTTAGGTACCAAAAAATACCAGCATCACGCTGTAAAACATCCTGAATAGAGACACAATCACCCAATCCATTCAGTGCTCAAAGTTTCACTTTCCATACAATGAAGATTCAGTGAGTCAGGAAGGAAAAAGAACACACACACAACAAAAATAAACAAAAGAAAATTGTACACATCTACTTGGAAAGCTCACATATAAATAAAAGAACAGATGTTTTCGTTTGTTTTGTGAAAGGTGGTAATCGAAGATCAGTCATCCATGCATCAAATAAGTGCTCTACATCTGTTGACTCAACAATGCTGTGACAGCACTGCAGCTCCTCCTGAGAATGCCTTCAAAGTTGAATCCTGGAGGCAAAATCATCTGAGGAATGCTTTGTTTGAGATGTGATTAACAAAACCTCTTGGCAGAAGCTCCAGCTCAGCTATTCTCGAATTTCAGAAACAATCATAGGTAAAAAAAAATGACAAACAAAAAGTCAGGCCTGGACAAGATGCTATGCAAGTCTGTGTAAAGTAGATACTGAGTTATTACTGGCTTATATTTTGAACTTAGCTACATATGAAGTTCAGCATTAGTTTACCAAGTAAAGCTTACCACAGCTGATGCCTCAGAACTGCAATATTACTCTAAGATTGGGCATCCTGCTTTTGAGTCAGAAAAGAAATTGACTGGGAATATAATCACCAAATTTGAAGTGGTAGTTGATGAGAATTACATTTTTAATTACAGAAGTGAAAGCAACTGACCTTAGGAAATAACACCAAGAGTTCTGCAACAATATAAGTTCTGCATCAAATTGAAGCAATCAATAGTTCTACAACTGGAATAAAGTAATAGATCTTCAAAAAACTCAAAATAGATAGAATATATGGTGGAAAAAGAAACGGGAGACTTCAAAACATTCCTTAAGTAGTTTTTGGTAAGAACTGATGCCTCTGGCACCTGAATGCTACAGCAATACACACTTTGTGAAGATGATAGAACAGCTAAAAAGAATGGGCATCACATACAACCATCTGTGGCTCAGTTTAGGGAGAAAACAATTCCAGGAGGAAAAAATCCCACGGAGGAAAAAACCTCAGGGAATACAATGATTTCAGTATCAATAAAAACTTTAAGTTACTACTTCTTAGACCTGTTACTCAGTGGATTATCTTAAATTGTTCATTTGGGCTAGTATTTCCACAGAATAAGTGATATTTTAATATTAGTGTGCTTTACTTTAGATGTAAAAAATTCAAGGTTAGTGATTCAAACCATTTAAACCAATGCAGATACCAAGTAAAACAATAACTTCTTTTATGTTGTAATTGGCTAAAAAGGTGGTATTTTATACAAAGGATGATAAAATGGCTTGGGTTGAGAGGAATGTTAAAGCTTGCCTTTTCCAACCCCTCACCACTGGCAGGGAGACCTTCTGCTACACCAGGTTACTGCAAGCCCCATCCAACTTGGCCTTGAACACTTCTCCAGGGATGGGGCATCCACATCTCCCCTGGGCAATCTGTTTGAGGGCCTCACCATCCTCACAGGGAATAATTCTTCCAATTATTCAAACTAAACCCACTGTCACTTTAAAGCCATCACCCCACACACCCTTGGAAAGTCCCTCACCAGCATTTTTGCAGCCCCTTTGGTACTGGAAGGCTGCTGAAATGTATCCAATGTATTTCTGTCCCTGTAGTTTTGTCACCTATGAAACCAGAAATTATATCTGATATATATTATATAGATTATATGTGAATAATGAAACCTCCTTATTCTACAACTATTAGAAAACTTGCAAATTTTAATATACTCTGGCCTATCACAAACAGTTTGATAATTCCCCAGTATTCATCATTCACTCCTCCAAACTGGAACATTTTTTCTCTGGAATTTGTCTCTTCCTTTAACAACATACCTTGTATCCCAAGACACAGCTCCAAATAATGGAGGAAACCTGCATGGAGTATAATGTGGCAAAAAATCCTGGGTATCAGGATATTCTGCTATGACAGAAATACAAGTGCAATGTGTGTGAGCAAAACATACAGTACTAAGAGGGTGTTTGGTCAGAATCTGCTGTGATTGCCTGAAAATGAAGATAACCATCAGCCACATGAAATAGTAATCAGGCAGTTACCAAGAGATCTTAGGTGGGAAAGAAAAATCAGCTTAAAAATCAAATATAAGAAGCTCTAACATTTCTAACACGGAGAAAAAAGCAGTGAAAACCTGGTCTGATACCAAAAAGGTGCCCCTGGTACCTCAAGCTCTGTGAGAAAAGCCTCCCCCGGCAGTGGGCTGAGAACACAGGGCACCACTATCTACATAGGTCACACTTGCTTCAGTACTCAGACTGATTCCAATCACAGCATGACAATAACTGCACTCCTCCAAAGTAATGGCTCCACAACCTGGGCAAAAATGGATCATGTGTTTGAAAAGAATATGTTAAGTCTTTGGGTTAGACAAATGAAAACTTAAGAGGTTTAACATAAATGCTAGCCTTCTAAAATGTGGCTTCTTAAACAGGATGCTCTAATGAATTTAATCCCTGAGATCAGGTTTTTGCTTCAGGAAATTCCAATTAAACACCACATGAAAGCTTGGTGTGCTTCTCCCCCTGCAACTGAAAGCTCAGCGTTAGCTCCTAGTTTTTCCAGAAAACATTAAAAGAGTGCCAATCATATTTTTCTTTTTTAAACCATGTAAAGAAATACAGTTAAATTTAATTTTGTATGGTTCCCTTTTGTGCTTCTGGTGAAGACATTTTTATAAATTAGAAGTAATGAAGAATCCTCTCTCATGTTTTAACTTCACAAATTCTTAGTTTTGAAAGTACAGGATCTCATTCCTTTATCCTAAGCAGACTTGAATAAAACTTTACATCGACAGATCTTGTAAGCAAAGACCCAGATCAAGCACGCTCACTGATCTGTGACTCAAACTCTAAAATAAAAATACTCGTGTTTCACTAAGTGCAACCATGCTTCTTCTAAACTTATTTTTATTTTATTTTTTGGCTCCTAGCTTTTGATTAATCAAAATAATTATCTCCTTGGATTCTTTTCTCATTCTGTATTCAGGAGAAAAATATTCTGTATTATGCATAAAGCTTTTTAAATTAACTAAGCTTACAAGAGACATTATGTCACCTTCACAACTACTTTTTAGAAGTTACTCACTCTGCAAAAGTTGACTCTCAGCACACACAAAGTACTAGGCTAGCAACTGGCAACCATGTTCTTCTTCACTACAATTTTAGAAAGCCATAAAGACTTAAATCTGAAAAAGAATTAAAACGAAACAGAGCCGTGTGACAAAAACATCTATTGATAGTAAACTAAGTGTTTTCAAAGTTACTTATTCAAGCAACTAGTAGAAACCAGGAGTAAACTAGGATTCCAAGAAGTACTACAGAAAAAACCCCAAAATTGCAGTTAAAACCCCCTACAAAAGGCAGTTATTGAAACATAGCCAGGGAAATTAACACCTTGCCTTCCTGTTACATGTTCCCTAATTGCAACCCACACTGCCCCAATGCCATACTTACCACTTCTTACTTCTATCACTCCCCACCCCTTTTCCAAATGGAGTATCTACACCCTTTTTCCCTTCCAAGGACAAGGAGGAAAGCTACTCATCTTTTCTCCGTGTTCAGAAGATATGTTTTCCCACTACCAAAACACTGTACTATTTATGTATGCCATCTATGAAATATGACATCAAAGAACTGGAAATCCTTCCTTTCCTCCATAACTTGAGAACTTCAAAGGAGCACAGTAGGAGCACTTCTCCAATTAACATTTACCCAGCACATTCCACCTCCTCATTCCCTCAACACATCTGAGTCACAACCACCAGTTCAAGTGACTGGGAATTAACCTACTAAAGCAATGATTTATAAAGTTACATTAATTTGATACATAACTTCACAGAAACCTACATCTGGAAAACGAGAGATTCCTCCAGAAACGGAGTTTTATTTAAACTAGAGAAGACCTGTAGAGAGATGCAGTATCTTGTACTGAGTCCACTGATGTAGTATTAAAAAAGAAGAAGCTTTCACAGAAACAAGCTCTTGTTTTAGATTCAGTCTTTAGAGGGCTTTGAAGGTTATCAGACCATTTAGAGTCTTCCCCCCTTTTTCCAGCAGCTGTTCTTTCCTAGGAAAACAAAAGATGAACTCATTTGCCTTGAATATTTATGGGTCACACTTGTAAGCAGAAACAGGACAGAATATTGCTGCCCTCTTTCCCATGATTTGTACCATCTCTGCCCACTTCTTATCCAAAGTCAAAGCCTGGTCGATAAAATAACCCCCCAGTTCAGGACCTTACAGATGGCAAGGCTTCTGCCTACCTGGCCCATAGGGTTTGTGTCACACACAAGTTCTGTCGAACTCCACCTGGTGGCTAATCTTAAAAAAGCCTAGGAAATAAACTTAAAAAGACTTTAGTTCCCAAGGACTGCTATACCACTCAGACACGATGATAAAATTACTGAACTGTATATTTGGTTGCATAATCTTCATCCTTTCTGTTTCTCCCATCTCTATGAGCACTACAATCAAGCAGAATCTCTGGGCAGGTATTTTTTCTAAACCGCTCGTATTAATGGGTCACATTTGCAATTAATGTCCATTTCTAGTAATGCAGTTATAGACAGGAAAAGTCATAACTGTATGGCACAGCTAAAGGGAAAATGACTCTTCTTTCTCTTTAGCCCCTGACATAGAAAAGTAGAAAGCAATGTGTAAATGTAATTTTCAACCAACATTTAGATAAAGCATCACTTAATTATTCAAATCTCAAACAATACTTACAGTAATTTTTACTCATACTTTCCAACTCATAAAAGCCATAATAATTTATATATTTGTATTTGCTGGTAGTTTCTCTTATAGGATGTCAGGTAAATATACCTGTTATTATTCTTGACTTTAATAGTACACTATTATTTATTATGATCTACTATCCTTGAGAAAAAATTTAAAAATACATTCAAGACATGTAAACAATACCTGGAACAGCCTGTGATACTGAAATGCTGGAAGAGGCATTATTTTTGAAAATAGTAAACTTAATAAAACGTTGAGAGTTAAATTGCTGTCTCAAAGACTTCAGAGAGCAAACTGCTCAAACACTTGTCTAGAAACAAAAAACACCATTTCACACAGATGATGCTGTGGCACAGTACAAAAACCTCTACTGTGCATACTTTATTATCATTTCAGGATGTCATCACTAAGTAAGGACAAGTGAAGACTGTCTGCAATTAAAAATTTTATAGAAGTTTCAAGACATTACTATTACTGCTGATGAACAACTATTTTTTTCCTCTTTTAAGAAGTCCTTCTATTTTTGCTAGATCTCCAAATGAAACTGTTGCAGAACCTCGCTGGGCTGGTTTTGCCTAAAACAAAAAACAAAAAAAAAAAAAAGAAAATGAAATAATACATATAGGGCTAATTTGAAATTAAAATGTTTTGTAAAAAGCTTTTAAAAACATCACTTATTGAAATAGTACCTTCAAGAAGAAAGTAACAGCTTCACATTACCTGTGACTCATGGTATTTCCAGCCAATCATGTAGTAGATCTGAAACGTGGCAGGTACCGATCCATCGCTGTTTCCGTACATTTCTGTTAGGCAGGAAGGGAGAGAGGAAAGGTACAGACCATCAGCTCTAGGAAACACTCAGTTCTCACAACATCAGAACTGAGCATGACAGATTCACCATCATGACTCCTGGTGAAAGATTTGGGACAATAAAAATATCTCATACTGGTGCATCAATAGAGTTCAAATCCTGGCATTATAATTAAGGTTAAAAATATCTTATGGTAATGGCATTTTGTTCTGCAGTGTTTGGGGTTTTTGGTTTTGCTTTGTTTTTTGTTTTTTTCTTACACAAAGGTCATTAAAAAAAGACACAGGAAAGATGTTATTAAAGTCATTTTAGACGAACTCATTGCCTCTCAAGTACTGACCTTGGTATATTGCAGCAGCTGCCAGCATTGTCTCCCTGTGTAGCAGAGGTTTTCTATTCCAAGAGCAATTACTCTCCCCCATACCTAAAAATATGTTTTAGCTTTAAGAAAAAGAAGATACAGCACATGCCATGAGTTAAGTGTCAGGCACTAAGGACAGATTTTTACTAAACCAGAGTAAGTACAGAATCCTCTGCACTTCACTGTAGGAGAGCACATACCACAGATCATTAGGTGAGTATCTTATGTGTAAGATTCCAAAACTTTCATTTCCTGTGCTTTGCAATTTACAGTTTGCACTGCTAGGAATCATTTCAAATTAATACCTTTTCAGCCTGAGTCTTCAAACATTTAGGCTTTTAAGTACAACTAATTTTGAGTACAAAGAGTTTATTCAGACACATGACCGTATTGTTTTAACAGATAACAATTGAAATTAATAGTCCAAGAAATTCAAAATACAAAATAAAATAACCACAATTCTGACCTTCCTAATAATTTACTGCATCTGCATGTTCTGCTCAGAGTAGAGAGGTTGCCTTTCCATTAAGGAATTACTCCGAACAGCAGCTGATGCAGATAAGAAATGCCCTGAGTTGCTGTCAGTAACAACAGATTGCCTGTGAATGACTGCTTTACAATCCATGACAAATGCAATCAGAATATTAATAAAATCCTTACTCAATTGTTTGCTGCTCCTCAGCAGACTCCAAATTAAGGATATATTTAGTCTCATTCCAAAGCAGTTTGCTAATTGCTCTGGTAATTAGAAAGGCTCACAGGAAAAGTCAGTGTGTGGGATACTGGTTCTGTCTCCCTTTAAGGGCTTTTCTGCACCTTACACTGAACAGGCTCGTGCAGAACGGGAACCCCAGGGAAACAGAACATTCACAGCAGACCATGAAGCAGCAAATCTTTGACTTGTGCTTCCCAACACAAATCTCCTGACAGGCATAATCTCCTGACTCACCAGACAGCAGGAAAAAAACTATTGCTTCCCCTGTTGCAATAGGATTTATTTGTATTTTTATAAGAAAACAATTTTTTGTGATGAAGATGGTGAAACACTGGCTCAGATTGCTGAGAGGTGGTGGATGACCCACACCTGGAAACATCCCAAGACCAGGTCGGATGGAGCTCTGAGCAACCTGATCTAGTTCAAGATGTCCCTGCTCACTGCAGGGAGTTGGACTAGATGGCCTTTCAAGGTTCTTTCCAACCCACATGAGTCTATGATTTGGAGCTAAGAAACACACAGTAAAACTCTTCTGTGTCTGATCCACTGATACAGAAAACATTGAAAACATTAATGTTCCCATAAAGAATATACTTGCCTTGTAAGTCTTCCATAACCTCAAATAACCCTGGGTAGTTCACTTGGATTTCATCAGTATCCTAGAAAAATTGAAAAGTTCAGTTTTAGAGCACATCAAGCTAAACCAATAGCATTATTTCAACCTTGCTGTACTACCAAACTATTCCCTGCCCATGGCAGTAGGGTTGGAACTAGAAGATTTTTAAGGTGCCTTCCAACCCAAACCATTCTATTCATCTGCCTCTTCTGCTCAAAGCATGTAGTTCTAGGAAGCATGTACTATTTTATCATTTCTAAAATGTTTTGCTTAGTAGCCCAAATGCAATCAAATTTTAATTTAAATACCATTGTTTTCTTTTTGGTTTAAGAAGAAAGAGCAAGTGTCTATAATTTTTTCATGCAGGTCTAACATTCTCTGACATTTCTCCAAGAAAACCATCCAAATTCTGCTGGGCCACGAGCCAAAGACACACTTCAGTTGGTTCCATTAATCACCACAAAGCCAAAAACAGTGGCAGTCCAGGCTATTTCTGCAGCCTGTTCAGCAAGGTGCACCACACGCAAAAGGAAGCAGTGTCTTATTACACTACATTAGAAAACTGTGATTTTTTCATATTCTGTGGGAAGATAGCTTGAAAGGACAGTACAGACCACAATCTCTCCCGATGAATTACAACTATAGTGATGACTGAGTAGTGAAAACATCTGTGCCTGCCCAATGAGTTTGGATGTTATAAAAGAGTGGGTTTGCTGGACGTTAGTTGCAGTTTGAGTAAGAGCTTGAGATTCTGCTGGCTGTGCTGTGAGAAGGAAAGGACAAGTGGTTGTGTGAGGGACAGATAGGGTTAGGTGGCTGGGTAAGGGACAGCTTGAGGTTTGGCCAGTCATGTAGAAGAAAGCTTGCAGAGAGGAGAGAAGGAGTCAGTACTGTATGGAGTTGCCTATGAGGAAAGGAGTCAGAGTTGCCTGAGAGAAGTCAACTGAAAGAAGCCATGAGAAGGTTTTAATAAAGGACTGATGATGGTGTCAGTCCAGTCTGTCTCAAAACAATTACTACAATATTCCAGCAGCTCTGACATTCTGGATTGCTCTGCCCGGTGGCTCTCTTACTTGATAATTACCACAGTGAGGGTGTTAAAGCCAGCCCTGGAGAGCAGATGTCCCAGATCAGCGACAGCAGTGAAGGGTGACACGTGAGGAGAGAAGCCCCCTTCCCTCTCCAGCTCGGCCAGCTGCAGGGAGCAGCGCAGCTCGTACAGAGTGTCCCCCCCAAACATGGCCCCGATGAACACCCCGTCTGGCTTCAGCACCTGGTGGATCTGCAAGGCACAAACAGGGCAAGGCTTTGTTATGGGAAGCCTACCCAAGTGGTTCTTAGGCTTTTTATCTCAATGAACTCAAAACCAACCTTTGTAAAAGCTGTGGCAGACTTTTAATGTTGACTGTGTTCTGCAGGGCAAGCTGTGACATAGCTCCTGGTCACATTGCAAATGAATACTCTGGCTGAACAGAGACTATTCTTAAAAGCAAATCCTTAGAAGTTACACAGTCAGGAAACATGGAACAAACCATGGAAATTGAGGGTAAAACTATTTTCAGCAGAATACTCCTAAAACAATATTCTCAATTAATTTACTTCTAAAAGAAGGGTAGATTAAGTTAAGTTATACTATTTACTTTTATTTTCTCAGAGCAGCAAAAACATTTTTTAGTGGCTTAAGAGAAATGGAGGCTTTAGTTTCTAGTAGTGATCTCTGCAATTCTGAGACCACATAGTGATGCCATTTTTATTATGTCTATAATTACTTATTATTAACTTGACAAAACAGCAATATCACAACAGCTTGTCAGCCTTGTGTTTGAGTTTTTTGTTTTCCTAAGTTCTAGCCCCCTTCCTAGTGAGAAGGCCAATAAATTCATGATTTCTTCTTTCTTTAAGAGTTGGAAATGATCCCTGGTTTAAACATCCAGAAGAGCCTGATTATACAACCAGGCTAACAAGAAAGCAAGCATTTTCAACGTTTTTGAAAAAAAAAAATGCAATAGTTTTTAAATGAAGTATTAATCAAGTTACCTTTTCTGTGCTAGTAAAAAATCCTTTAATTGACAGGTAAGAAAATTTGGCAGTTTCCATTAGTTAAAGATAGTGGTACCAACACAGGAAATCATGAAAGTTGGCCAAGAAGCCCAGTTCCCTCCCCATTGTGCCAGTTATATTTATTGTGGAAGCAAGTATTTGAGACTCCATAGAATACTTAAATTCCAGTGAATATTGCATATTTCTTTCAAACTTCTTTTTTGAAAGTACTGAATGCATTTCAATTGATTTTTATTACTTCAGAACAGTAGGTTAGTCCTATTCCTACCAACAGGTGATAGAACAGCACTGCAATGACTGGTCAGTTTGAAATAAATGAAAAAACAGCAAACTGGTTAACATGTTCCTTGTTCTTGCACCATGTTTTTGATTTGACTAAAGCTTGCACCTGCAAGAAAGAGCTGAACTAATCCAAAACAACCAAAACTGTTGGTGAAAATAAAATAAATTTCTGTCCTCAACAAGTATTTGCTTCATCTCAAAATTAAAAAGCCTTGATCAAAGCTGCATTTCAAAATAAACAACTGAGACATAAAAAGAACTCAAGCTCCATAAAGCACTTCTGGAGAAGTATTGTGCTACAAGTAATTACTACAAATAGTAAGAGCTAACAATAAAAATCAATAGCACTGCCTCAGGTGAAATGATCTCAGCTGTGGAGAATCCCAAATATTGTACAAATATGGTGCTTCAGTTTTTTATTTAAAATTGATTTTTTTGGGGAGCAAATTAGTAGCAATATCAACTAATGCTCCTCAAACTGCCAAAAGTATTGCAAAAAAAAACTTGTGTGCAATCTGAGTTGTGTGCCTCTTATTTAAAGAAGATCTGGAAATAGAGAGTGCTCTCAATGCAAGTAATGGCAAGTGCTAACTCAGAGTTTTAAAAAACAGTTTCTTACCTCTTTGAACGCTTTAGGAAGGTCATTCACCCAATGTAAACTGAAATAACAGAAGAGTACATTTTATAATTTCAGATTAAATCAAATTTAGGGAATGCCAGTAACTACTTAATTAGCAAAGAAAGGTTCAGGAGCCAAAGCCATAAAGTGAGTTCTCAAGGTGCAACCATGCTGAAACACCTGCTTGAAACTGATACCAAACAAGAGCAGAAGGTTATCCACATGCTGCTTTTTTTTTAGTGAGAAAATGCAAGTCCTGGAGACTAGCTCATCAAAATGCAGGAGTGAGAGAAGCTCCAAGTGTTTTGAAGGAAATTAAACAAACAAAACAGGAAGAATTACCAGGAGAGCAGTTTTTCCTAATGCATGCTCATATTAACTAGGCAAGTACATTTCTTATTGCTTTTTAATGGACTAGTAATTTTTGTTGGATTTATTTCCTTAAAACTACCCTGAAAAGAACATTATTAATAACTTAAACAAAATAAATTATTAATACATACCTTAAGCTGCTGACAACAAGATCAAATGTATTTTCTTTGAAAGGAAGGAATTCCTCATCAGCTACAACCCTGACTGTCGGGATTTCAGATTCTACAGCATTTTTCTAGTTGGGTTGGAAGAAAAACAGCTCATCAGAAACTCACTTCTTTTGTTTTCCTGTATCACAGAATTGAAGCACTTTAGCATTCAAAAATCTACTTACTAAAGCATTCTCTGCGATATCAACTTGAACAAGTTTTTCAACTGTTTCCTGAAATAAAGTTTTAAAAGTCTATTAAATATGTAAGTTATTTTATAAATGGACAGAAATAATTTTTTGGCCCTTACACCTATTTATAATAAGTTAGAATTTTTTCCAGTCTTGATGAAAGCTTTATATAAAGCAGGAAGCACTTTTCCCCACCCAACATGGCATCTGCTCCCAGGGAGAATAGCTGAGGCAGAAGTGGTGACAGAAAACACATTCTGTAATTTTAGGCATAAGTTTAGTTGAATATAAACCATGGATTAACAGCCAAGGAAGCAGCTTTACCTACCATGTGATTCATGAAGAGTAAACTATCAATGGCTTCAAAGTCTCCATAATGATGCTTCCCTTTAACAACTAACTGTGGCCAATAAATTCACCAAAAAAACCACATGTTCCTATGCCAAACTAAAATTTAACTGTTATATAACAGATAACCTCCCTTGCACTGCCATTTGTCCAATTTTCAGTGGCAATAAACTAAGAACAGCCTGCACAACACACAGCTTTGACTTATAACTACAGGTATAGGGGTAGAGGGGGGAAGATTTACCTCATCAAGACTCATATGATTGTTTTAAGTTGTAACAGAGCCCCGTTTGAAAGGGAGGAACACATATGAACTTCCTTAAAACACTTTTAAATATGAAGAGACAGTACCTTGGTTAAGTGCTGAGCTATGTAACCTCTTCCAGAGCCAACATCCAAAGCGAGAGGAAACGTCCTAAAGGATAAGATTAGCAATACAGAACATAACCGAGTCTTAGAATATTTTTAATTTTAGACTATATTAAGTTTCACCTGCTAATCTCTAAGGGCCTTACTGAGCTCAGCCCATCGAGCATCCTTTTTTGGTATCTCGGGGAAAGGCGCTCAGCATCCAGTGGTTGTCCCCAATCCCCAGGGATGAGAGGAGGGCCGGGACACGGCGGGGCTCACCTGGTGATGTCAAACACCCGATCCGCGATCCTGCCGCCAACCTGGGGGGAGAGCCGGCCGTCAGAACCACAGGATCAATGAGGCTGGAAAAGACCTCTGAGATCATCAGGTACGACCTATCAGTAAGCAGCACCTCGTCAACTAAAGCATGGCACTGAGTGCCGCGTCCAGTCTTTCCTTAAACACCGCCAGGGACGGTGATTCCACCACCTCCCTGGGCAGCCCATTCCAATGTCTGGTCACTCTTCTGTGAAGAAATTCCTAATGTCCAACCTAAACTTCCCCTGGCAGTGCTTAAGACGATGTCCTCTTATCCTCTAGGAAAAGAGACTAACCTCCACCTGGCTACAGCCTCCATCTAAGGAGTTGTAGAGAGTGATAAGGCGACCCCTGAACCTTCTTTTCTCCAGGCTGAACACCCCAGTTCCCTCAGAGGCCTTGTGCTCCAGCCTCGCTGCCCTTCTCTGGGGCCGCTCCAGCTTCTCAATACCGTCCCTGAGCTGCGGAGCCCAGAACTGCCCACAGCACCCGAGGTGACCCCCCCAGCGCACCCGGCCCCGCACCTCCTCCCGCAGGTAATCGCACTTGGCGGGCTCGGCCTGCAGCGCCGCCCAGTTCTTCTGCTTCCGCTTCAGCCGGCGGTCGAAGGGGTTCAGCGCGCCCGAGCCCGGCGAGGCTCCGGTGGGAGGAGGAGGAGGCGGCGAAGCGGCGGCGGCCCTTGCCGGCAGCGCCCAGAGCCGGCGGCACCATCGCGCCCTCAGCGCCGGCCGGGCCAGGCCCCTCATCGGCTCGGCCTCGCGCGCCCCACCGCGCACGCGCAGTGCGGGCCGAGATAGCGTGTCCTGCCGCGGCCGCCGTAGCGCCGCCGGAAGTGGCCGTGCGGCGTCGGCGGCGTGCGGCGAGCGGGCAGCGCCGTGAGGGAGCGGCGGGCACCGGGCACGGTCGGTGTGAGCGGAGCGGCCTCTGGGGCTCCTCCCGGCGGCCGCCTCCGTCATTGGGGTCCGGGACGGAGCGGGTGCGGGGGCTGCAGCTGCGTGGGCATCGGGTTAATCCCGTCGAAAGTCCCGTGCGTGGGTCTGGTGGGGAGTCACGGAGGGATGTGTCTGCAGATCACGTGTATCCGTTGTCGTAGAATCATAGGATGGCCTGGGTTGGAAGGGATCTTAAACACAGTCTCGTTCTGAACCCTCTCCCATGAGCAGGGACACCTTCTACCGGACCAGGTTGCTCAGAACCGCATTCAGCCTGGCCTTGAACACTTCCAGGGATGAGGCATTCACAGCTTCTTTGGGCAACTTGTGCCAGTGCCTCACCACTCTCACAGTGAAAATTTTTTTACTCCTATCTAATTTAAATTTACCTTGTAATAGGTTGAAGCCATTCCCCTTTGTCCTGTTACTCCAGACCCTTGTAAATAATCCTACTCCATCTTTCTTGTAGGCTCCCTTCAGATGCTGAAAGGCCACAAATAGGTTTCCTGAAGCCTTCTCTTCTCCAGGCTGAACAATTTCAATTTTCTCAGTCTTTTCTCATAGGAGAGGAACTCCACCCCTCTAATCATCTTGGTGGTCTCTGGACTTGTTCCAACAGTTTCATATTCTTCCTATGTTGGGACCTCAGATCTTAACACAGCATTTTAGGTGGGCTCTCACCTGAGCAGAGCAGAGGGGCAGATTTCCCTTCCTCACCTGCTGTCCATGGAGCTTTGGACACAGCCCAGAGCACAGTGGATTTCTAGGCTCCCAGCACAGCTGACAAAACTAAGATTTGTGGCTGAGACTGTGGCGGGTACAGGATTATTTGTGCCTTGTTAAATCTGCTACTGCATCAAAGCCAACAGGGTGCTGGGTTCCATCAACCAGACAGAGATAAAGAAGTTATTGTCCCACTCGGTGCTTGTCAGGTCACATCTGGAATTCTGTGTTTAGTTTTGGTTCCTGCTACAGAAAAGATGTAGACAGGTTGGAAAGGGTCTAGAGAAGGACCACAGGGGTTGCCAAAGATCTGGGAAGCTGCCATAGAGAGGGCTGGGTTTGTTCCACCTTGAGGGAAGAAGGCTCAGGAGAAACCTTATCCTCATGTTCTAGTGTTTAAAAGGTGGCTATAGAGAAGATGGAGACTGTTTTTACAAGAAGTCACAAGCAAAAGACAAGGGGTATTAGGTACAAGTTATTCCTGGGGAGATTGCATTTAGATACAAGAGGATAATTTTCCTTAATGAGAACATTCAACCACTGGAAGAATCTCCCTAGGGAAGTGGTGGATTCCCACTTACAAGATTTGGCTGGACATAGCGCTGCTCCAGCTTGTGTATACAATGCTTTCGCCAAGAAATGTTGGGCTGGGTGATCTTTGAGCTCCCTTCCAACCAGGGGGTGTGATGCCATGAAATTGCCATTTGTGCTTTTGGAAAAAACTTTTTAGGTACAGGTTCTAATCCGACTTTGTTTAATCATTGTTTCTTTCAGTTACATATCTAAAACTACATTAATGAGTTTTTTTAATCTGAAACATTTGGGGTTTTTCCATATTGTAGATGTCCAAGTCTTCAATGGCATCAAAAATGTCATCCCAGGAGGAAATACTGAACGATGGCAGGTTCAGCTGTGTGGCAAGGGATCCCAGGTTTTGGGAGATGCCTGAGAAGGAACGGAAAGTCAAGATTGACAAGCGATTCCGAGCGATGTTCCATGACAAGAAGTTCAAGCTGAGATACACAGTGGATAAAAGAGGTCGCCCTGTTAACTACACCTCTACAGAGAACCTCAGGAAGTTTTATGCCTTGTCAGAATCTGACTCTGATCTTTCAGAAAGTGATAGTAAAGAACTCAAGGTAAAGAAAAAGAAGAAAAAGAAAGCTAAAGGTAAAGGAGAAGCAGATTCTGCAAAGGCCCTTGCTGGTGGCCTCTCAAAGGAGGAGAGCAAAAAAACCCAACAAGGACTGGACCAAACATGTGAAGCTGTGACCAAACTAAGTGACCTTAAAAAAGAAGGACAAAAAAGTAAATCTAAGTTCAGCTTGAAAGAGGACTCACAGAAACCTGCAGTGGAAGTTGATTGCTCTCAGGGGAACAAGAGTCTTTTACCCAAAGGGGAAAACAAGCAAGGAGATGCATCAGGGGGAAGATCCATTTCTATTCAAAACAAGGAAAAGTCTTCACAAGCAGGTGCTACTAAGTCAGTCAAAGCTCCCAGGAAAGACCACTCCCTAGGAGAGAAAATAAAAGAATCAGGTTAGTTGTTCAAATAACAAAGAGAATTCAGCTGTGTTTATTTGGGAGTTGATGGGAGTTGATTCTTTTTTTTTTTATTCATGGAAGATATTTTGCAAGACTAGTTATAAAATAGCTGACTGACTCAGATTCAGTGGTGCTGAAGGATTGCAGTTGGTCAGCTCTGTATAGGATCAGTTCTGATTCTTCTGTAAGATTGTGAACATGCCTGTCCTTTCAGTTGTTGGTGCTGAAATTGTTGCTTAGTTACGAAAGTAAAATTTGTAACAGCATATACACTGCTGTATTCATCAAACTGAACAGCAGATATATGAACTGATACCATGAAGGCATATCACAGCTTGTGGACTGAAACTGTAAATATGACAGCATTGAGCCATTAATATTAGAGAGGACTAGAAAGAACAGGTAACTTGAAGAAAAAATTTATTTATTTTGCTTGTGCATATACATAGCCTCCATTATGAAATAGATTACTACATGTTGGTTCTGTAATATAAATAAAATAACAGTATATTTAATTACAGTTGAGATTGATAATACAATTTTGGGCCTAAAGAGTAATTAAATTAGATTAGAGCAGACAAACAAAAGAGGCAACGCTGATGTTTTCTGTTATGTGTTCCTGCATTGTTACACCTTTCAGGAGTCCTGTAAATAGGTATGAAAAAGCCCTGAAGTTTTCCTTTTGCAAAGGGTCACGTGTAATCCTAACATAAAACTGTATCCAGTGTTTCTCTTTGTGTGCTCAGACATCTGTGACCAAAGTGTAAAATCTAAAAGCCAGTTGGAGGAAGAAAGCTCTGCAAGTGAGCATGCCGAATCGGAGGAAGAGGAATCAGAAGATGGTGAAGAAATGGGTGAGGAAGAGGAGCCAGAAGATGATGGGGAAGTGGATGAAGATGACAGTGATTCAGAAGATGATGAAGAAAGTGACAGTGGGCCTGATCTAGCCAGAGGCATAGGGAACATTGAAACAAGCTCGGAGGATGATGAAGATTTGAACGAGCTGTTTCCAAAGGAGCCAGAGATTGAGCACTCGTGGCGTGAGCTGGATAAAGATGCCCCTCGTGGAGATGAGGTAACAATACTTTGCAGGTGAAAAGCTGCTACATGGCAAATTCATAAATGTTATGAGTTCATTATAGACCATCATCTATGGAACGCTTTGTGGAAGTTTTTTCATGGAGGTTTTTCAGCCTTTTAGTGGCAGAATGGAAGTGGTGCTGAAGTTGTCTGACAATGAGAGCCTTGCAGTTTTCACTGGTGTCTTCTCTTCCCCTAAGCACACTTACTGTACCTCTGGATAAGTTGTCTACAGGTGAAAGGATACACAAAATTGAGCCTTCCAGAAATTCCAGAATTTACATAGTACTGCTTTTGTTCATTACTGATTTTTTTCACTTTTCAAAACTTTAGTTATTTAACTCATGCTGTAAGAAATTAAGGCATCATGAGACAGTGAAATAGGATTTTACAACTTAGCACAATCAGTGTGTAAGAAATCACAGTACTCCAGTGCTATCACAATAGTGATAGTGGTTGCTCCTGAGACTAACAATATTTGATCTTAACAAAATCCTAAGCAATTACGTTGTTGTTGCTGCAGTTCTAAATCTGTGATTGTGGCATTCTGTTTGGTGGTGCTTCGTTATTTATCTCCTTTTTATGTGCTCTGGTAGTTGCTGCTTCTCATCTTTGCTAGCTTAAGTGATAAAAAGTCACGTTGACCATGATGCTTTTATTTTTTTCAGCAAAGTTTATTGCTGACTTGGATTTTAACCACTGAGTTCTGCTAAAGAATTGTGTATTCCCCACAGCAGTCAACAATTTAACCTATGAATTTTATGTTCTTTCCTTTCAGATTACAAGTAGATTGGCAGTTTGTAATATGGATTGGGATAGGTTGAAGGCTAAGGATTTGCTGGCTCTATTTACTTCTTTCACACCCAAAGGAGGAGCAGTGTTTTCTGTGAAGGTAAGACCTGGTTTCTAAAAGGAGTACTGACTTTTACTGTTAAAAAAAAATAGACTACAAAATAAGTAGGACAGTGCTGTGGAGAATGGAAAGGACTATTAATGTGTTTTAAGAGAAACTGTTGCCAATTTACCTTGCTGTAACAGGCATGTATTTGGCAGAGTTAGAGGCCAAAGCCATTGACTTCTCATGTTTATGAGATTGGCTGTCAGTGCTGGTTTTCTGAGTCTAATACTGAATTTCTCAGTTCTAGTAGGAGGAGACTACATTTCCTTCATTAGTTTAATATTCAGTGTCTGTATGGCAGATAACCCAACCTAAGACCCAACCTTAGACCTTACTAATAAATTGGTTGTATTCTGGCCAATTCTATTTTTCCATTATTAGTGTCTGTGAGAAATTTTAATCAGATATCTCTTTCTGAAAAGGGCCACAGTACAATGAACAAAGTCAGGGTTCTTGTTCTTCATCTGCCTCAAAATTTGTAGCTGGCAGTTTGGTTATTCTACTGTCTTTTCCATATGATAAAATTAGGAAGATATTAAAGTTTATGGAATTGATCCCTTTACTGAGCTTAAATAAAAACTTTAAAGTGTAAAAGCCTGGAGAGATTTTTTTTCTTAGTTAGTGTGCATTACACCACAGTTGCAAATTTGGTTTTGTGTTGTTGTATTTGTAGATTTATCCTTCAGAGTTTGGAAAAGAGAGATTGAAAGAGGAAGAACAAAAAGGACCTGTGGAACTGTTTGAGCTTCCAGAGAATACCACAGAGGATGATGGGTATTAACTTTAATTTTGTCTTCAAATGAGAGATACAATATGTGTAATTCTTAGTGGAAATCCCAATCAACTCCTTTTTCCAGGAGTTCATATGTGGAAATGTACTGTGGACACCTTCATTTTTTAGTTTATTTCAAAGTTGTTTTACAACAGGCACTGGTTCATTATCAGTGCATTTAATGAATGCATTATGATGAAACTTGAGATTTGCTTTTTGATGTGAATTCAAAATTTTATTATGTAGCTCATTGGAATAATCAATGGAACAAATACTTTGGTAGCTTAAAAACTGGCCTTCCTCCTCTACAAATTACTGTTTGTGCAGTAAACTCCCTTTAGTGCTCACTGTCAAAATTCTTATTTGTGAATCAACAGGGACCTTAGTCCAAGAATTCTCAGACTGAGATTTCTTAAGTGCCACTAACAACAGCCCTGGCTCCTCAGTCCTACCATTGTCCTGGCTTCTTCAGGCATGTCTTTTTTGCCTTTTTAAACTTTTGTTCAAGGTTTTGCTTTGATATTTTTCCAGAATTTCCAGATGTTTGGCAGCCTGATGGGGGCCATATTTGTATAATGCATCCTGCTGGACTGGCCTGTATTTAGAAAATCTAAAAGCTTCTAAAATAAGGGCAGATCCCTTTGAAGACATTCTCCAGGGCATCAGGAGAGTGTAAGGTGGATGTAGAGCGTGTTCTGAGGTCACCTGCACTGTGTGCATCAAGGTGCATCCTGAAGTGTTGGATTTACTGCTCAGTGAGCCTGAGAGCATCTCTAATCCAACACACAGAAATCCAGGTATCCTGGAGGTACCTCAGTGATGCCTGTGCCTTTCAGATTCACTGAACCTCATCCCTGTGACCTTTCAGTGGAGTCATGTACAAATTTTACACTCAGTAAAACTGCCTGAAGTAGTCTTTTTACTTGAAGAAAACTCAGTACTGGTGGAACTTTGTGGTGTTTAACATCTAATCTTATAAGATCAGGAGAGTGGTTGATTGGCACGTGTTTTGAATGAGCTGAATTAAAATTAATTTCTCCACTTTTGCAGGATTTATAGGGAAAAACTGCGGGAATACCAGTTCAAGCGACTGAAATACTTCTATGCAGTTGTAGAATGTGATTCTCCTGAAACAGCCAATAAAATTTATGAGGAATGTGATGGGCTGGAATTTGAAAGTAGCTGCTCTTTCATAGACCTGAGGTAACTCCACTGGTGATATTTTTGCATGTTGGGCCAGGGAGGGTGAATTAAAGGCAGTTTGTAATATTTTGGAGTAAACTATATTGACTTTATTCTGTAACCAAAATGAGATATCAAGATAAATTGGGCATGCAGTGAGTTGTTAGGTTTCCCTTTGGTTCTTCTTTCTTCTTTTTGACTATTTTTGTAGTAATATGGGAAGTTCAAGAGGATCTCTGTACAGAGAGAGTCTATTTTCAGAAACACCAGACAAAAAGTTCTGTTTACATCTTCAAGCTTTTGGTACAATTAAGGAAAGTGACAGAATTCAGAAAACGAAATTTTTTTCTTTTTTTCTCCCCAAGGGTCCAGAATTGCCTTTTTTGTGACACAAAAGGCAAGATTATTGCTGCTGTTGTCTCAAAGCTGCAATAGAAATGTTAGTCCTTGTGAATGAGCTGGATGCTCTGATATTGCAAAAGTCATGTTTGAGAAACAAAGGATTTTAAATTATGGCTTGCTTTATTGTTAATATTTCCTTTTGTTACAAAAAACCCCTTTCATTCTAAGCAGAAAAGTTACTAAATCATAAAAAGTTGTGACAAAAGCCCTGTTTGTCTGCTGGGGCCTCTGTTCTGGGCAGTCTTGGAAGTCAGTAAAAGTTAAGGGTTTTTTGCTTTGAATCATTTTCTAGAGGAACTCAGTTAATTTGCTTTGAACCATTTCCCCTTTGCTAGGGGAACATGTAACTTTTCATCATTTTAAATACTGATAATGTTTTACAACAAACACAGCTGTTTGAAATTCTCCATTGGTTTCCTAATCTTCTGCTCTGTTAAATTTTAATGTTGAATACTATTTATCAGATTACATTTGCAAAGATTTAAAAATCACAAGTAATTTCTCATGTATCAAGGTTTTTGGTCTTTTTTTAAACTTAAGTTCTTCATGACTTTGGTTTTTAAACTTTTTTATTTCCTTACTAATTATAATTTTCAAGATATACCAGACTTTCCTAAAAGGTTTGGAATTTCTTATTCATCTGTTTCCAAGTCCTATTTTATTCACTTTTTTCCTTTTTAATTTTTAATATTAAGCTTTCTGAAAAGATGGTTCTTAAAACAAAGAAAAGCACCCAAAACCCCACCCATTACCCAGTTTATACCAGACTGAAAATTGCAATACTTCCCAAACAGGGTGTTGTTATACACTGAAAACCTGGGGAACAGATCTGCAGAAGCCAGGCAATCAATCTTACATGTGTGGAGTACTTGTCCATCTCTTTTGTTCCCTTTTCAGGCTTACCCCCTTTTTATCTGAGCTAATTCTTTCATGCTGATGTACCATACTCATGAAAGCTTAGACTGTTTATACTATGCAATTTCGCAGTGTATTTGAAGAATAACATGTTTTATTTGCCTTTAAGATTTATCCCAGATAATGTTACATTTGATGATAAGCCAAAAGATGTAGCCTCAGAAGTGAACATAGCTGTTTATAAGCCAAAGTACTTCACATCTGCTGCTATGGGAACATCAAAGGTATCTTTACAGTGTTTTGTAATGTTTTTCTTATTTGTTTAGTTTTGCTGTCAGCTTATGAGTGATATATGTGCTGGGGAAAAGATTCCTGATTATCTCCACTGTTTCAAAATAAAGACATCCAATCTATTAAAAGATTTAAGCATGCTATGGATTCACAAGTTGCAAGCCTGGTTTGGATTTTAAAGGAGACTGAGGTTCTCTGACACAAATACTGAATTTTGACCTCCTTATATCTCTGACAAGTTGCACATGAAATTACTTTTTTATTTACAGTTAAATATTTTAATTTGCCTAAAATGGATGTTAAGTGAATAAATCAGTAAGAGCTTTTTTTGGTAGTAATGCCAGGCTTCAACAGTTGCTTCCCCTACTTGTAGCAATTCATTCCTACTCTGTCGTCCTGACAGCCAACATTTCCATCTGGCCATGAAATGAACCAGATTGGAGAAGTGATCAGTTGAGAAATAAGTACTTTCTGCTGGCTAATTTTTCAGTCAGATCTGTTTCATGTTCTGGTTGAGGGTGCAGTTGCACAAACACTTTCATTGTCTCCATTGCAATCCATGTGTGATTCCAGCAGTGAATTGCTGCTGGAAGAGGAAAAGAGAGGGGCTGGTGGCTGCTTCAACACCAGTATCTGCTGCCACAAAGGAAATTTGGCTTACAGAGGTTTTGTGTTGTGGGAACTGCTGTTACAGAACCATTCAGTGCATTAGGAGATTTCTTCTTGTAGCTCAAACTCATTGAAACTGACTGTAGAATAAATTCCAAAACGTTATAATTAAATTAATGTTACTCAATGATTATTATAGTGAGTTACTGCAGAGAATATTACTAACAGGTTTATATTGAATGGAAAGTATGAAATAATTTTCCCTAAGAAGACAGTGTTGCAGTGTTTAGTTTTAGTGTTCCAACTTCTACAACTGACATTCTTACTTTTAAGGTAGATATCACATGGGATGAGACAGATCATGAGCGAGTGACATCACTCAGCAGAACTTTTAACAAAGAGGAGCTTCTTGACATGGATTTTCAAGCTTATTTGGCTTCATCAAGTGAAGAGGAGGAGGAACAGCAGCAAGGTACTTTGGTAATGAACGTTGTACACAAAGTCATTAGCTGCAGGGTTTTGAATACAAATTATTTAAGTATTTAAATGTCATATCTATAGAAAATGCTTTGAATGTCAACTTTTACAAGGACAGTATTGTATTTGTATAATGATTGTGCCCCTGAGCAGAATCACTAAATGGTTCAGACTGGAAGGGACCTTAAAGACCATCCAGCTCCAACACCCTGCCATGGGCAGGGACACCTTCCACTGGATTACAGTAGCTGTTTTCTGAATAGGAGCTTGCACCTCAGAGTGGAAAATAATTTCCTTGCATTATATTTCTCCTCCTACTCCCTTTTCTCTCTTTTTTTCAGGGTGTCTTGACATCTCTTTGTCAAGTTTGGCAATATCTGCTTTTAATCTGTTCTTTTCTAAGATAAATTGTAGGCCCATAGAACTTGAAGTGTTTCCTTTTCAGAGGAAAAGTCCTAGTTTGAAATGCAAGGTGGGTAATGACTAAATGAACAGGAACATCTTTCAAATGCTTTTTGATTCACATACTTCTTAAGAATATAAAGAGAATTTAATCTAAATTTGTGAGGTACATGAGTCTTCTGCATATGGTGCAACAGTGTTTAAATTCCTGATTTAAATTGCTTGTTTTCACTCTAAAATTCATCCTGCTCTTAATATATACAATCTAGATTACAAGGCAAATGAAATTTCATTAGGCCTTAATTAGGTCTTTCAAACAGATCTTAAAATTGATTTATACAGCATTAAAGCAGGTTGCTGTAATCAGAGATGAGCTTGGAGCATGCAAAAAAAATTACAGGTTTAAAAAATTCAGGTTATAGAGTTGGGAAATCTTGTGGCAGCAAGCTCATCTTGGTACTATCTTGACAGCAATAATATCCATTTGCTTCTTACATTACATAAAAAGTCACAAACTGCAGCATAGTGAGCTTTAGTTTCTCTAGCAGTGCTTAGTGAAGTCTGTAAAGGGGAGCAGGGATGCAGAGTAAAGCATTTCCATCTTCTCTCACCTACAAGGCTACCATGATGCTAAAGAAGGCATCTATGATAGGGTATTGATGAAACTAAATATTCGTGTGAACAACACTTCAGGAATTTTAAAGAGTAAAATTCCATTGCTGGGAAAGAAAAAAAAAAGTGACCTTAAATAATCTTACCACACTAATAAATTTTAAACCTGGAAATGTCTGGATTCAAATGATGTTTTGAAATGTAAGTTACTAATAGAGGAATTATGTTGTCATGTCTTTAATGTGTTCCTGACATTTTATCCATTCAGTTTTGTGATACAGAACAGGATTCCATCTGTCAGGGTTCCATCCAGCAGAATTACGTGGTGCTATGCACAAATGGGAAAAATCAATGTCAGCTTGCTGAATGGAAATGTAGGAGTCTGATAAGGAGGAAAAAATGTCCTGGACTTCTATTTGTACTTTTCAAACTTACTAAAATGTTTTATTTATAAACGGGGTTTTGTTGGCCTGTTCTAATACTTTTTTTCATGGAATTTTTGATGAATGTTAGTATTACTGTTAAACAAGAGTTTTGTAACATCAAGGATTTCAGTGACCTGAAATGTTGTGGTTCACAGCACAAAATTTCTCCTTTACATTGCTTCTGAATTTTCTGTTACTTGGGTGCATTTATATCCCAGTTAGGAAGTGTTTGTGGCATTCATCAAATCTGTAATGGCTATTTTGACAATAAGGACCAGTCACTTAGTATGGCATTTTAAATATGTTGCAAATTAAGCATTATGGGGTTTATGTCTAAGCTTGTAATGCAGGGTTGTTTTTTTAATCTTTACAAGAGCAACATCTTTTCTGCAGTCCTGCTTTGCACAGCACACAAATACTGAAACAGACTATATGATAAAACACTTTTAGAGAATTTTTAACATTTTTTAAATTTAATTAATTTTTTTAATTAAATCCTTGAGGGTCATTGGGTCCCAGTTGTGAGTCCACAAAGGGCAACTTAAAAGTTAAACCCAAGAGTTGTCCAAACACTGACCACCACCAGGCTTGTAGGGAACTCTGTGTAGATCCCTGCTCTCCTCAGTAGGAATCTGAGCAGGAAGCCCAGTCTCCTGTGATATTTGACTTCCAATATAAGACTCCACAAAGCCAAGGTCTTTTGTTTTGTGCTGCTGCCCTGATGCCAGAGGTGTGAAGTGCAGAGAAAGGAAATGAAGTGGTTGGGAGGGAGGAGCTTTTGTTTAAATAATGCTGCTGAATCTTATTTTCAGTAATTAAGGTTAAATAGAATCAGACTAGTTATTAAATCTTTTTATAATTCTGAAACCTATTTGATGCAAGAACTCGGGACTACATATATAAATTTAAATGCATATATAGCATTTTATTACATAATGGTGCAACCTTTTTCTCTTATAAATGTATCCAAATGTGTTTATATTTGCCAAAGGTATTACAGAAAGCTAAGAAATGGAGGGTGACAGAAGTAGAACATGCAGTTATTTATTGTCTCTGGAAAGAAGAAGCGAGAGGGTTTAGCAGCTTATGAGTTGGCCAAGCCTTGGTGGAATTTCATGGGAATTTCAGAATACAAATACCACAACCTGATTATTTTCTTTCTGTGAAGCATCAGAAACTTGATACAACTGATGCAGGTGCTGGATACTTTTCCAAAGCATGTTTGAACCCTTGGGTTGGGTTTGTTTGTGATTAAAAGTGCTTGGAAGGCCAAGAGGGGTCATGTCAGCATTTCTTCTAGGAGATTCATATGAACTGTTGGAGGTGTCCAGTAACTTGGAGTTGAAGAACACATTTCCCTGTGCTTTTTCAGGCCAGTGAGTCCCTTCCCAGGACTGACTCTGACTGCCAGAGTGTTAACCTTGCCTTCAGTCTGGCTGGCTCAGAGGCGTGGCTCTCGTGGTGCCAGGCCACCTCTGCACTGACAGTTGCTTAAAGGCTGCAGCTACAAAACTCACCTGGTTTTCAAGGGGAGGTTTAAAAACTGCACCCCTCAATGGTTAGACTACACAGACCTGAAGGAAAATGCAAAAAAATTGAAGAAAATATTATCATTCAATGTTTACCATTCATTTACTGTTACCTGTCTGTTTGCGTTCTCTTCTTCCAGTATCTTTTCTCCCTGAAAAATCTTACAAAAAGGCATCAACTCTGATAGGCTTTGAATAAACTTCTTTTTGTATGTTAAATTTTTGCATTTTTTTATTATCATTAGGATGAACTAATGGGATTTGCACAACTTGTTCAGGAAGTACTTAGAACGTGGGGGAAATGTGGTTAAACCCTAATGTTTTCTTTGACATTATTTTCTGGCTCAAGACTGATGTCAACACATTCAACTTTTCATAGCATGCTGTGGTGCAGTGCAAAAACCTCTACCTCAGATTTGATTCTTGAACACTGGAGTGTAAAGCTTTTAATTCTGTTAATTCTGTGGGTCTATGTGCATTGTATGTATTTTGGTTTTTTATTTTTTTATCTATCTGAATTTGAATAACTACCCTGGATAGAATTGAGACATTTAGAGCAATTTTTATGGTATGGCCATCAGCATCCAAATCAGTAGTTGAGTTTTCTGCTTTGCCATTACGTCACAGAAAGAAAATTCCCCCTCACCTTTAAAAAAAATCAGCTTTGCAGCAGACCTCTTGTCAGATGTTATATCTGCTACATTTTCTACTGTCTTTAGTTTCTAAGGCTGAGGGTTTTTTTAAAAAAAGGAGTCATCTACTCAGCTATTGCAAGATAATCTTCTTAAACTAAGAAGACAATCTCTTCACAATGCTGTGATTACAAGAATGTGATCTCAGCTGACTCAGCTGCCATTTTATATAATCAATTTTATATAATTTAATATATTGAACCTCTGCATTTGGTTAGATTTTGTATTAATGTCATCTTTTAAAAACAAATTGTTATTGGAATGTTTCTGACCAGCCTCACGATTTGGACTTTCTTCTTTTAAAATCTTTTAGCACTTCTATTGCTACTCTCTTTTGAAAACACTAGGAATATCCTTGTATTTTCTACTCTAAATTTCATCAGTTTTTGCCTTTTTCTCTTTCCCATGTTGATTGTATTTCTCTTGCAGTGCAGCAGTTAATGCCCCAGAACTTTTTGGTTTGTGTGTTTTGTTCAAAAAGCCTTTGAACAAGCTGTTGGCAGAAAGCATTGCTGCCTTAATATCCATCAGAAAGTGGTTCCTGATGTTGTGCAATACAGAGTGATACTTGAAAGCCACTGACAAGGTTATTTGAACTCTGAACAAACTTTGAGAACATACTCAGCTCACTTTCCTTTCTTGCAGCTGTTGTCAAATGTGCTTTATTTGCTTAGAGAATTAAAAAGCTCCTACAGTTCTTTTGAAGGCCACGTTGAACATTTGTTTTCAAACTGTTATTTTTGACAGAAGAAATACAAGTTCTAACTAAATGAGAAAGAATGACAATATGCATTTCCACTTAAATTTCTCCTAGCAAAACAAGTGATAAATACAAACTGGTAGCCCCTTGCCTATCCAGATTCTAGGGATCCTCTTTTAGCTTAAGGATTTTTTCAGTTCCCATCCAGTACAGCTTCTTCTTTCTCAGGACACTAGGAAGAAGAAACAAGCAAACATCTTCTTTATCTACTTGTCTTCAAAACAGAGTTGCCTGTTGCTTTCTGGATGAGCAGATGCTTCCCTCTTAGATCTCAGCTTCTGATGAGGAAAGTGGAAAAGCAGCTGCAGCTGACTTGTCCCCATGTGCTGTGCAAAAGATGAGCCGGTGGGGAATGAGCCCAGCCTGGCTGAACAGAGAGCTTTGGCTGGAACTTAGGAAAGAAAGGAGGGTTTATGAACTTTGGAAGAAAGGGCAGGCAGTTCAGGGGGACTACAAGGAGGTTATGCAGGGAGAAAATTAGAAGGGTCACAGCCAAGCTAGAACTGAACCTGGTTACTGCCATGAAAGACAAAAATTGTCTCTGTAAATAAGTTTACAATAAGAGGACAGCTAAGGAGAATCTCCATTCTTTACTGGATGTAGAGGGAAGCACTGTGACAAAGAATGAGTGAAAGACTTCTGTACTTAATGCCTCCTTTGCCTCAGTCTTTATTGGTAATGCCAGGTCTCTGGGTACCTGAACTGGGAGACAGGAACAGGGAGTAGAAAGAAGCCCCCTTATTCCAAATGGAAATGGTCACTGATCTGCTACAACACTGAGAGACACACAAGTCTGTGGGGCCAGGTGAGATCCACCCAAAGGTGCTGAGGGAGCTGGCAGATATCATATGCTCACTTATATCACTTTCCATCATTTTTGATCAGTCCTGGATAATCGGGGAGGTCCCAGTTGACTGGAAGTTAGCAGATGTAATGCCCATCTACACAAAGGCTGGTTTTGGAGATTTACATTCTACTCTGCTGGAAGGGACTTTAATAATTCTAAAATACGGAGAAGGATGCTGTATTCAGTCAGTGATTTACTGGACAAATTGTCTTTTGTCTTTTCAGCTACTCTTTTTATTTCATCTAAATAAGGGAATTCTTAAACTGGCTACTCAGTGGGGTAATAATAGATGAAAATATTTTATATTATTTTCTGGAAAGAATGTGTGTGTCTTAGGTTTATTTCCTAAATATTAACTTCAGCTGCTCACTTTTCTTGAGGCTTTCTGTGATAACTTTGCTCTCTCCTCCTAGATGGTGATGTAGCTAATGAAATGGAAGATGACAAACCGAGGAAAAGCCAAAAAGATGATGAAGAGCAAATTGCCAAGTACAGAGAACTTTTGCAAAGTATCCAAGAAAAAGAGAAAAAACAGGAAGAAAAGGATATAGGAATGGAGATTAAATGGGTTCCAGGTAGAGTTTATATTTTTTTTCTTTTCCTGCCTTGGCAGATATGCAGTACTGATCTGCTGACAGGGATATAGTGTAAGATGCTGAATTTATAGTCAGAGAAGCAAACCCTTTTTTCCCCCCATAAACTGAAATCCAGATTGTTTACAGTGAGGGAAATAGAAGAAATAACATGACTGAACTCATGTTGTAAGTTTCACTTAATAGATGATTTTTTGTACTTGCTTTTCCAATTATCACTTTATAGACATTTTTAAGTAGAATTCATGTGTTTGCTGTAGAGTCATAAAACATACTTACACTTTTAAAAATGAAAACCAGTATGATTTGGAAGCATAGTGTATAATTAGAGAAGAGTGGTTTGGAAATGTTGCTTGCCTAATGCTAAAGATTTGGGGGAGTAAAGAGGGAGAAGTGTGACCTTCCAGTGAAATTGCTCTGAGAGAAAGCAGGGTATCAGGAATGACTGGGGAACAGTGACATCCAGATTGACATCTGGAAATCAGTGAAAGGTAACTTCACCATACAGCATCCCAGCACAACTCAAACACCAGTGTCTAGTTCTCTTTTTTCTTTATGACAAAAAAACCACTCAGACTGAATGCTTTCATTGCAGTGTAATGAGCCAATTTAACAGCTCACTGCATCCACGAATGGAAAGCTTTGCACTGTGGCATCACCTTGATCCTGGCCCAGAGCTCATTCTCACTGCCTGCACCAGCCCTGGTTTGTGAAAATAACAGAACTACTCTGGGAAAGAAAAAATCTGGATCTTTTCACCCAGTTAGCATGTCAGATAGCAAATGCTCAGAGGGTTAAATGTGCAGCTGAAAGACTAGGGAAGTATGACATTCCCTTCTTGGGTGCAGCAGGTGTGGAACTGCAGCTATGTCAGGACAGAGCCCTCTTCTGTTACTGCATATAGCAAGACCAGACACAGAATCCATGCCCTTCACTGCTGAGGGATTAATTCCAGCTAGAATGCATATCTAATGATATGATTTATACAAATATTATTCTGAGTTCACTCAGGTAACTTCAACTGAATAGAAGTTCTGCTTGGTTTGAAATACTCGGGTCTATAGTGGTTCACTGAAATGGACTAAACTGAACAGAACAATTTTATTCCCGTTTCTTCATCAGACCTGTATTCCAAAGGATACATGGGCATTAAAAATGCTTGTGTGCATTCAACCATGCTTTTATAATTCCAATAATTTCTGGCATGAATTCTGTCCAAACCTTTTTGAAAAAGCAAGTGTCATGCAGCCAGGACGAGTGCTCACTGACACAGCGCCGTACTCCATCTGTCCACAGCGTGTCACTACTTGCATTCCCGATGTTGCTCACTCAGAAGTTAATTCATTGTGTCACTGAGCATTCAAGGCCGAGGAGTTTTCATACACAGGTAGCTTTATAAGACTTTTACAGAGATTTGTTGTTGCCACCTTTCAGAGTGAAGGTGGAAACCATAGGTGAATCAATTGCTGCTAGGAGTGTGTTTTGTATTCATGTATGTTTGTATTTAGGTGTTGTTAAAGCAACCATTTTTTGTGTTGGTTTTGAAAAACACATTTGGAGGTTTTTATTTGTTTATTACGCATTCTGTTTTTCAAATAATTTTGCAAACTGTATTAAAGAAGTCCTGTAAATTTAAAAAAGCTTGAGCAACTTAATGTGGTAATATAGTCAAGAATCTAGAGCAAACCATTCATTTTAGGAGATGGAAAATCATTTTAAAGGAGACCAGAGGAAGCTCTTTAGCCTTGCTTGCCCTGAGAGAGCAAGAACTTTTCTGAGAGGCTGTCCTTAAGACTGTACCTTGCATGTTATAAGTAAATTGCATTAACATTTAGTAGCAATGGAATATTAACTGTAGCAGAGCTGGAATCCAGTTCCCTGATGCATGGGCTCTCTGGTTTTTTGCAATGGAACTTGATTTTAGCAAATTGGATTTATTACATACTTAGACCTAGTCCAATGCCTTCCCTACTGCACCTTCTTGTAGGACTCCTAGGACTTTTGCTATGTCATTATCTCTTTTGAGGGAGGGATGATAAAAAATCCCAAACAACCAAACAAAGCCCCCAATCCTGATAAATTTGACTGATGCAGTTGGATGTCCATGCACAGGGTCAGGTTTGTTCATATATTTTTAGGTTCAATGTGCATTGTGTACACAATGAATTTTACATGGATAGTTTATAGTATTTGTTGCTAATTTAGCAACTATGATTTTAGAGTATATATTAACATTTACTCATTTCTTACCCTGAAAAAATGAGAAGTTTATTGAAGAGCAGAGGTTCTGGAAATCATAGAAGTGTTCACTTGCCTTTTTTAGAGACTGTTCACCTCCACAAGGTCAGCAGTGCCACCACTTGTGGCTATTGACCCCTGCAATATGGTTTTGTCCAAAACACAAGTCATAAAAATGAAAATGGGTGTCTTAGGTTTGCTTTTGAGTCAAAAATTCTGCTAGTATTGATTTCAGGCAGCATTTGGAGAAGAAGTCCTGCAGACCTGAAGGAGATGCTCTTTTATATATGTATTTATATGGTGGAGCATAGGCAGCACAGTAGTTTATAGCTCTGGCAGTTTATGCACACTTGAGGCTGTGCTTCATTATGGGAGGGAGGAACGTTAGTTGTTATGTTATTTTGTCTTGAACAAATGTGCTCTTTTAAATTTCAAAACCATTTATGTTCAGTTGGAGCATTCTGAGCATTCAGAAATAGTTTTTGTTGTAATCTCTGAAGACTCCTTAATTTTTTTCAGAACTGGTTTATGTCTGTTGAAATATTTTTATTATCAAGTTCTGCCTTAATGTGCTTGACTTATTGCAAAATCTTTTTCCTGCCCAAATATTTAATACATGGAAGAATTACAACAGTTAAATCTAGGAAGTTTTTCAATTGAAAAGCAGATATTTGAATTAATTTAAAATTTTGAGTTTTGGCACACTTATTTACACATGGTTATAGAAAGCATACTTTGTCAGTGATTCAGTTATTCTTGAATCATAATAGTTTTAAATAAACCACAGTGCCAGCAAAAATAAATTAGATGTAGTTCCAACTCTCTCTGGTCTGTTTCTTCTAGGCACAAAATCAGTGTTATATTTAAGCATCCATCTGTTTTCCTAATCATATCTGATTTAAGCAACAATTACTATGAATCCTTATCCAGCTCCCAAAGCTCCCCTTAGAAAGTGAAAAGAGAGGAGACCACAACTGCATTTCTTGATGATACTCATCCATATGTCCATGCAGGTTTTTGGGGGGGGGGGGTTTGAACTTAAAAACTTTGCTTTTGGGATGAATGAGATGTAAGTATTTAGCTAGGCTTAGAGGAAAATTTTACATTTGTTTTGGTCAGAGGTAGAGTAGAAGGCTGTGGGCTCACACCTGACAGCTGCTACCTGTGGTGGCTCCTCACAGGCACTTTTACTGCTTAGAAAGCTTGGTTGACTTAACATATTTTATCTTTGGGGGTGACAAAATCTAATGTTATCAGAGTATTTCTATTTGCTGTTTCAGCTACCTGCAACAAGCTGTTTCATTTTTCTGGTGAGGCCTTACACTCAAGATGAACTTGCTTGTTTAGGTTTCCTGAGAACAGAAATGTAATTTTCTAGCCTCTAAAACAGTGACAGGATGTTAAACTTCCATAAGTTGTCAAAACTGTGTGTTTGGAGAAGTAAAAATTCTGGCCTGCACCCATCCCTTGCTGTCCCACCAGTGTGAACAGCAGAGTATTTAGGTTTGCTGTAGTATTTAATCTTTTAGCTGAAGTATGATTTTGTTGCATGCTAATATAGATGACCTTTCTCCTCTCTTTTCTTGCCTTTTTTTGTGAAGATTAAGTAAAACTATTGTGATTCATTAATTCTAAAAAAAAAAATTATATCAATAAGGGTATATAAGTTAGACCTTTCTATTGCCAGCTAATATTTCTACCTAAAGTAGACAATTCCTTTCCCTGTCTGCAATCAAAATCCTTTTGACCACTTAAATACACTCTTATTCTCAGGAAGTGGTCTGGACAGTAGTTTCTAAGCCATTCTAATCTGTGGAGAAACTCTAATGCCTTTCATGAGACTGCCAAATACCACAAGAAAGGGCTGGATTTTCCTCCAAGTTCTTCAGTGCCAGATGGATCAAATGATTCTATTTTCCAGGCAAATAAATCAGAAATATTGTAACTTCCTTTCAGATTTTGGGTCTCTCTTTTGCTGGAGATGTGAGGTATATTTTTTTAATTCTGTATTTACTATCTTCAAAGAGACTCTGCAAGGTTGTTACCTGACCAGTAATTTTTTTCCATAAAAGTACTACAGAGTATCCAAAGTTCTAGTGCTTCAATTTCAAGAAAGCTGATGACTCTGCTTTCATAGACTTTGAAGATAACTAAATATTTGTTCTTGTTTTATAAGAGTTTCTTAATGGCATGTTTTTAATGAATCTATGCAAAATCCTGCCTTTATCGTGGCTCTGATTTGTTTGCTGGTTAAGTACTCAATTTTTGTGGCTGTAACAGTTTGCCACTGTTCATTCTGGCACCTTTCCAGAGTAGTAGAAGGATCCTTTATCTTGTTTTTGCTTCACTCTTTTCCTCCTATGATTCTATGGTTTAATGTGATTTTAGATCTTGTCCACACTTTGTATTTCAGACAAGTTGTAACCAGCTCCCCAGCCTTGGAATTATTTTTGAAGTGTTAATGAACACAAAACCAGGGATTAGTGTTTGCAATTTTTCAGAAAAAATGTTCTGCTCTTCTGGGGACTGCTAGAACTGTCCATGAAAGCTGCTCTGTTTCTTCATCATGATCACTGTTTTCAGTTGCTCCATACTGAGGAGAGCTGGGAGGAATGATGAGGAATGGGGACTTGGCAACTGAGAAATCTGGGAGAAAGAATGGGATCTAGTCTAGGACATCTGGAGAAGTCTGAGTATGATTTCTGAGCTATAAAACTGGGATGAGGGGTGGGAGAGTAGGATGTGGTCAGGTCAGGGCTGGGGTGGCAGAATAGAATGCTGAAGAGAGACCACTAGAAGTAGGGCTGGGGAAGAGACAACAAATGTCAGGCTTGGAGGGTGAAGCAGAAACAGGATTCCTACAAACTCCCAAGATAATTCAGTCACTTTGTTGGAGAAAATGTTACCTGTAGGATATCTGACTGATTTGTTACAGAAATTTAAAAAAAAGTATGTAGTGAATGAAGCAAGGAATTGCAGGTAGGAGAAAAATACTTCATTGCCCAGGCTGTTACTGCCTACGAGGGAAGTGGATTCTGTTTCTTCCACTGAATTGAGTTCCAGCACATTGCAAGGCAAGTCACTTAATCTCCTTAGATCATGAAATTTTGTTTTTGCAAGTGCCTGTCTTGTGAAGAGCAGGCTGAAAGTTTATAAGGTGCATCTGAAATCAGTTTTCATCCTCATAACATCCAAGTGCTCTGTGGTGCAATGAATTTTAGAAAAGTATTCCTGATGTGTATGGAATTTTTTAGCAAAATTAGAAGATTGCTTTTAAATGAAGTGTATATTCTGGATTTAAGTATTCTACATATAAAATGGGAATGCTTCAGTTACTTAATGGATTTATTTTTGAAGTGATGTTCTTACATCGTTGAATACTCTCATGATGCGCATTTATAGAAAACCTCATTCAGTTCTATTTCCAAAAAGTTTAAAGGTTAAGACACACTTGTCTATGTAGGGGCATGGAAATAGTGGATGTCTGTGCTAAAGTATGGAATTTAATGTAAACCTAATTAGCACATCCAAATTTAACTATCTGATCCTATTAGGCCAGAATTATGAAGAGCCAGACGTGTTGCACTTCTGTGGGGTTTACTTTTCTAGAAGGAAAAATGCAGTGGTCAGCAGAGATCATGCAACATTGTCACAGAGGCAAAGTTTCTGCAATGTAACTCATTCAGAACCTTAACTCATGATAGTGTGGTACATTAAACATGAGGGCTCTGTGTATGTCTGTTGGTTTTATTGTGTTACTCATTCTGGCATCTGTGGACTGCACAGTTGAATGTCTGGAGAAGAGACCTTTCTGAGGAACAGCAGGAGTGTTGAGGATCAGATACCACACAGCAAACTCTTCTTCTGACTCTTGTACAGTTTTTACTGAAGGAATGTTTAATTTGGAAAAACACATCCTGTAAAGTGATCTTCTTTATAAAGATGTGTTTTTAAATCAATATTTATGTTGTTTCCACAGACTGGTTGAAGAAAAGCTAGATTTTTTTTTACAAAGGAGAAAACAGTTGATTAAAAAAAATCTGATTCACCACATTTTAATTTACTATGGCTTTTTTTTCTAGGCCTCAAAGAAACTGCTGAAGAAATGGTCAAAAACAGGTTGGAAGGAAAAGATAACCTGACTCCATGGCAAAAATACCTAGAGAAGAAGAAAGAAAAAAGAATGCTTAAGAAAAAGAGAAAGGTAATGTTTATATTGGCCATTTGAGGGGGAGTTGTTTGTTTGTTTTCTTAATTTGTTGTTAATGTTTGTTTCAGATAAACAAAATAAATTGTCCAGCTGCCAGTGCTATTTTAAGGTTAGAATATGCATTGGTCAGTCACGTGGAAGTACTGAGAGTGCTTCATCAAACCTACAGAGCAAAAGGATATTCAGCATACTGCTGACCTATGCTTACACAAAACATCTTTTATCTACTTGTGCTGCTGTAAAGAGAAATAAGTCATAGTAATAATTGGCTTTAATTTGAATTTTTAATGCTATAGAAGTGGTCTTCTTGCTACTGTGTGCATATCAATTCAAAGTTGTTATAACAATGATAATTGTAGGTTTGGGAATTTTGGGGCTAAAATAATACAGACTTGTTTCCCAAAGCTGTAGCAGCAAAGAACTATTAAAATTTCAAATTGCAAGAGAGAAAAAAAAAAAGCATGTGGCATGCAGATCCTAGGTTCTCTAAACTCTTAAATAACTCCCAATGTAACTCAATATTGCTGAATTACACTTGTAAGAGTAAACTCTACACCTTGAGTTACTCTCTGTCTGCCAGTGAGTTTTAACTGGGACTTGATGAGTAACTTCTTCAAGTTGCTAAGTGCTCAAAATGGACTAAGCAGCACTGTCTGGTAGCAGAGCAACTTTCTCTAGCATAACATTCTTATCCAGTTTGATAAATTGGGTCAAAGAGCAACGTGTATGACACACTACTACCAGTAAGAAAATTTGTTATTTTAAATCTAACTCCAGCTTTTTGAAATTTGCAGCACAAAATGAACTTTCTTACTCAAGTTTGTCCCCAGGCATAGATTTTGTGGAACATAAAGTAAGGACATAACATAATTTATTGGCATGGTTGTCTGATGCATCACAGTTTGGGGATATGCCTAATAAAAATGTATGAAGGAGGGTTGAAATTTTTGATTTGTCTTTACTATCAGCTTTTAGTGTGCTCTGTTTTTTTGATGTTCCATGTACAGTATTTCAGTTTTCATCTTCACAACTACTAACAGAACATCTCATTCCAGTGAAACTTAAACAGCAGTTACATGTTGATTGAAATAATCATGGTTATGCTTTGTTACAGGCTGCTGCTGAGAGAGAAGAGAGTGAAGATGAACTTCCACCTGATGTTGATCTCAATGACCCCTATTTTGCTGAAGAATTTGAGAAAACAGGTCAGTCCAGACATACAACTTCTAGAGTAAATCTGCCCTTTTGTTAAACACTGAGTTTTCAAAACAAAGTCAGGCTGGACTAAACATAGAGATAGAATGTTCAGAATTAAATAAAACAGGTGTCATTAGCCTAAAATTGCTGTTCCTGTCAAATTATGCATATTGTAATACATGGAATGGTAGGGAATATTCTCTTGGATTTCACCAGAAATCATTAATTATCCAGGTTCTGGGGATGTCTGTTAAAAACAAGCTGCTCCCCTAAGTATTCCAGAGAAAAGAACTCCATTGCTTTGGAAGTCTTTTTATATAGGAAGAGCCATATATATATGGGTCCTTTGAAGCTTGAGTCAATTCCAAAATTGTCAAATGTTTTTGCATCATAAACAAAGTTGTCTTTGAGAAGAAACCTCTTTTCTCTTAGTCTGATACATGTTTTTACTGGAGTACTCTTGGCTGCTTAGAAACCTCAATAGTGAAATGTAATATTTTAGAAAATAACTTTCCTAGTTTAGATTTTTAGGATACTTTTTTTGCAATTTTTATTCTGATGTTTAAATTAGCTTTTGCCATGGTAACAGCAAATTTATTTTGAGTGACTTTGCTGAGTAAAATCAATAAATGTAAGTTTCTGATGTTCCATACTTTTGGGAGCCAGATCCTAAGGGTGACTCATATTATTGGATATTAAAAGAAGAAAAATTACATAAAAACAAAAGAAGAAAACAAACATAAAGAAGATAGCAACAGATTACTAATATTGCCAGTCTATTGTTTGGTTGGGGTTTTTTGAGCATAGAAGTGCAGATCCAAGTTCCATTTACAAAGAGTAAGCTACTTTTAATTTTATACTTGCCAGCACAGGCTTCTGTCCTGAATGGTCAAATCTATCCCAGGATAACATAAATAACTAAACCCCAAAATCTGGATGATTTTGTGTTTAATAATCTGAAATACAGAACAGTAGAATGAGTCTTGTCCATGTTTTAGAAAAAAACTACCACAGTCCAAAGTGTCATTTTTCTGCCATGCTTTCTGCATGGCTTGTGTATAGGTTTAAGTAACTCATTGTAAAGATAACCATTCCTTCCACCAAATTGTTCAATTTTTCTTTAATACCAAGATTTCCTGGATACTCTCTCATATGATGTGTGATGGTCTCTGTGCAATCTCTGAAAAAGTGTTTTCGTCTGTATTATTGTGTCCTAAACGAGAGAATGAGCTTATCTGAACATTTTTAAACTTGTCCATAAGATGGAGAATAGACTTTATTGTTTGTGGAGTCTTTGAGGATAGTTAAATACTCATAAAAGTTAAGAAAGTGAAGCTTTTGTCTTCAAGATTACTGATAATTACTGAGCTACAGGAGCAAACCAGAACATGGTTAGCCCTGGAGAAGTTCTAAAGGACAGTACAGTGGCTGGCTGTGAGCCAGTTTACATTCTAATGGTAATTACACAGCACAGCTTTGGCTTTCACCAAGTTTACCCAGAACAGCCTCTGTGTCATAGTTGGGGTCACTTTTAAGCACAACTTATCCAGTGAGGAAAAATGGGTTACAGTCATCTTTGAACTTGGCTGTAATTCTGCCAACTTTGTATTTAGGGTACAGGCAGCTTAAATTATCATCATTTTTCACAAGCCTTCCACAATTCCCCTGGAAGATTGAAATTTCACCCTTAAATTGACTGTCAGATTATTTTAGATTGTGCTGAGAAAGCACATGACAGGGTTTATTTGCAGACTCATGTGGACCAGTGCAGAAACTGAGGATGCACTAGTGCTGGATTCATTTGTTGGCTGTAACATGCATGGGTCTTGTGTAGCTTGGTTTCTGTCAAGCTGAGGCAGTTGAAGGGAAGCAAGAGAGTAAGGAGCTGCTAGAACAAGGCCATAAAAACTCTGAGTGCTGTGAAAGGAGAACTGGAATTTCTGGGAAGTCTACTAAAGCATGTGTTCCTCAGGTATGTCTTTGTTCCTGATAAGCAGGCAGTGATTCTTACACTGTGGGTGTTTCACCATGGAAGAGGCAAGGTAGAACAAATTCTTTGTGCCTGCTGTGCCCAAAAGCTGTCTGTGTGGGATTCATGGTAATACTTACTTTGCACAGTTCTCATGTGACTTTTTAGTAGTACCACAGGCTAAAATGTCAGATGCTGCAGATAGGTGAGCCTTGATGTTGCATTCTAGAAGCTTGACTCTAGTTTCATATTGTCAAGAAAAAAAAGTGTCCCTCTCATTTTACACTGATGCCCATACTGTTTAAAAAAGCTTTGGGTTTGGCTTGGCCATTTTCACTGTTATTGCATCAGCTTCTGTGGGGTCTTAGAAAAGGCAGAATGACTCCTGCAGCCTAAACTGTTTAATAGCTAAATAGTGTAATTGCTTATTAACATGAGAGCAAGGTCCTGCTTTTGGAGATCACTGAACAGTTTCGGAACAGATCAAACTATTAAACATAGTTTTTGTTGAACCTTTGAGGAATTCTTGACACATTATTGTAACTTCTATTAGTTCCAAGCCATTAGATGCCTTCTCATGATCTAATTTGTGATGTATGTAGGAATTGATGGCTTTTTACAGCTGGAAGGGAGCAGTACAAGTGCAAGGACCTAAGAGCTTAACAACAAAATCAGAGTACAGTTGTAGAACCTGTACTTGAAAGATAAAGTAGATGAAAAGATTCATTTACTGTGTCTCTTTGTAAGGCTTTTGAGACTGACTCAAGTTTCTGACTAAGAGGTCTTGTGAGAGGAGTTTGTGATTTGGGGTCAATTTCTGTGTCTGAAGCCTTAAAGTTATGATTAGCTTTTACTGTCAGCTGGGAAGTTGTTGATGCCCAAAGCTTATGTTGCAAACAAAATTCTTGAGCTGAGAGAGTCAAATGGCAGCTTGGCTGGGGATTAGAGCAGAAACTGGACACTTTTTATACTGGCTGGTGGCAGCTACCAGTTAGTTCTGTGTCACACTGAAGTATCTTCTGTTATAGGTGGGACAAATCTGATTAAAAGATGACAGTGGGGATGAAGTGCTAGGAAAAATCAGAGGGTTTGCAATCAGTTTGCCATAAGTGTGCAACAAGTGTGTGTGGGAAGAGGGACTGTAGCAGGAGTGTGTTAAAAATACAGCAAATGATGCATTTGTGAATTTTCAAGCAGAACCATTTTCAGTATGATGCAAATTTTTGAGTCCCAAGGGTGATTTTAGGTCTCAAGCTGGTTTTATTAGCTGCGTAGTGTCAAGGTAAGAAATAAAGGATTTACAAATGTATTTGTTTTCATGGAAAAGAGCTCAGTTTGATACCAACTTCTTGTTCAGCCCCATCTGCAGCCACAGAAAACTCTGAAGGCGTAAGGATCCTTTCTGTGATTCCCCAGAGAGTGAAAGAGGAGGGAAGGTGACTTGAATGACTTTCCTTTGGGAAATGTGTGAAAAGAAAATAAATTTACTGATCTAGTTACTCATATAATTGTCTCCAATTGTATCTCTGCGCTCCTTTTCTGTAGTTTAGCACTTCTGAAAGATAGATTCCATAGCTGTTGAAGTCCTACAGAAGGCATTTATTTCTCCCTTCTACACAATAACTTAAGTTGTGTAGTTCAGATAACAGTGTCATATCTGAATCTGATTTTCCTGCACATTTTCTGGAACTACTAAATCAATAGTTTAGTTTTTGAGCTTATGACACTGTGCATCAGGATAGTTTATTTTCTCGTGGTGGTGGTGGTGGTTTGTTTCTTCTGGAAATCCATTTGCAGTTTGGAATCCATGTAGAAATAGTCAAGGGAATGGTCAAAAAAACCTTTCTCAAGAATTACATCGTCTTTCATGGTATCCTTAGTGATATAACTTGACATGTGTCTGGCATGTCTGTAATTCTAGTCTGAGTAAAAATCTGTCTTAACAAAATGAAGCCAAATATCTTCCTTAACTGTACCCCCAGTGGACTGCAGTAAATTGCCTGGGAATGTCATTCCAAGCTCATAGGTCAGAGTGTGTGGTTCAGGTCAGGAAACCTTCTGCTTTTTCTTGATCAAGATCTACAGGCATTCCAAAGAGAATAATTTGATTTTGTAGGATTTATAAACAGGTCTGTTTCCATTAGAAGTTAGGTTTGACTAATGTCTCATGCTGTTACTGTTCATTATGTCTGTCTAATCAGCACTGTGTATCTGAATGCTAAGGGGGTAGGAGAGCTTCCTCAGAACAATATTCAGTCTGAGCAGAGTCAATTATATTTTAATTTCCACCAAAAAACACCCTGGGAGTGGTGTGATGTCATGGTTTGCCTGCACTATTGTGATACTTCTCTCTACTGCTCTATGAAAAATACAGTAAAACCATGGTTTTGTCTGATTGATGCCATTTGATTGTTGCTGCCTCCTTAAACTGAACAACTATTTAGTGGATTTTTATTGCTTTAAGTCTTCTTAGTTCTTCTTAACTTTGCAACCTTTTGCCACATCTGACATTTAAATACTGACTGTGAGAAAATGAGATGTACTTAGAAGTTCTAGCTATAGGTAAATTATGCCTTCATGCCTAAACTTGGATAAATGTGTTCATGCCCTGTATTTGCACTTAGGTTTAAAGAAGAAGCCAGAATCAGTAGAAAGTACCTCAGAAGATGAAGTTGAAAAACAGAAGGTAAAGTGATGTAAAATGTTGCATTGCATGAATTCTGCAAGTATTTGGTATGTGTTTGTGAGTGGAACTGCAGAATTTCATAGGATGGCAGTAGAGTAAAACTATACCATTTTAATAGTGAGAGCTTTTGGAACAAAAACTACCAAGAAGAAATGTGTGTGTTGGGCAGTGCCCAAAAATAATAAAATAAAAGTTTCTATTTTTTTAACATCAGGATTGTATGAAATGTTTCTGAGTTTAAAACCTTGTCCTGTATATTTTTGTCCTTGAAAATTATTTGCTATTTTATGTTTTCTTTTCATTCTTTCTCAGAAAAAGTTAACTAAAAAAATTGCTTAAATCCAGATAGTTTTTATCTTGCCATATGAATATCAGTATTAAATTGTATGCACGAGTTATTTCTAAGCTGTGGTGTACAATTTTCAGATGAGATTATTACTGTGTTTGAAAATTGAATGTGGGTATTTGCATTTATTTTATATCTAATGAGAAGGAAATCAATTTTTATTAATACTACACCTCAAAATGTTAAAATAATGTTTTTATGGATGAAAAAAATACTGCCTTGATGACCCTATTTCAACTTATTTAAATAAATGCAGGCTCATACAGGCTTTATTAATGAGATGCTGAATTTTTTTTGTAGAAAACTTTCATTGTGTACATGGACTTTCTTATTTTGTAACAGGCTGAAATGGCCCTACTGATGATGGATGATGAGGATGACACCAGAAAACACTTTAATTATAAAAAGATTGTAGAACAACATAATTTGAGCAAGAAGAAGAAGAAACTTCTTATGAAAAAGAAAGAGTTACTAGAAGATGACTTCCAGGTAATTGTGTACCTCATGACTTTGTGACTGGAGCAGTTCCAGGAATCTCATGAGCTGTGACTTCTGAAGCAGCTCTTGTTTTATTGGACTTAAAAGCTTTGCTGTCATGAGAAAAGTTCACCTCATATAAATGCTTCTTTTCTCCCTTCAGGTAAATGTTGCTGATACAAGATTCCAAGCCATGTTTACTTCTCCCCTGTTTAATTTGGATCCTTCAGATCCAAATTTCAAGAAGACAAAAGCAGTAGAAAAGATCCTGGAAGAGAAAGCTCGGCGAAGAGAAGAAAAGGAGCAAGATGTTAAAGAGGCAAACAAAGGCCTGGAGAACAAGATGGCAAAGAAAGGAGAGGTTGCCAAGAAAGCCATAGATCCTGCCCTATCAATGCTAATAAAGTCTGTCAAAAATAAAACTGAAGAGTTTCAGGCAAGGAAAAAGCAGAAATTCAAATAACTGAACTTAGTTTTTACTCAGACTTTATTTAGTCCCAGCACTTTTAACTGGAGTCATCTGTTAAAGTTACTGCAGCCTGCTCTAATTCTTGTCCACCTGAAATGTCCTGAAAAGTCATTTAACTATATTGGTGAATTTTGAAGTGTTTGGAGTAATAACCACTCTTTTCTTCTGCCACAACAAATACTGTTTTGCACCTATGTAAGGAAATGATGGTTATGGAGTGGTTTGTTTTGTATCATGTCATCTCTTAAAAATAATACAAGTGCTGAAGATGGCTACAAAAATCGTAATTGTAGGTTTATTTATAAATATTAAAACAGTTCTGCAGAGGTTTATTGCTGAGATTAAGTGGTTTTAAAGTTTTTAATTCCACATAAGTATGTAAAACATACCTGTGTTGATAAGGAAGGTAATAATGTAACTACAAATGGAAGAAATTTTGTATACAAGTTTTTTGCAGATTTTTAAAAGATTGCATAAATGCTTTATTAATTTCTCCTTTAAATACTTGAAGGAAATAGAACTAATCAGTGGAAATATTGCCATTTAGAAGTGTTTCATTAACATACTTTGGAAATAAATTGTTTAAATTGGCCCAAAAGAATTTGGGGTACTAACTGTGTTTTTTTCTTCCACGCCTAAATGAAATTACATCAAAACAAACTTTTTGCTATTTTTATTACATTTCCATGAATATGATACTTACACAAAGTCTTCCAGCATTGCAAGTGTTAAAAAATAAAGTGGAGGAGGGGGAAAGGAAAAAATCAAAGGCAGATCTAGATGATACCATTTTAGAAACTATGTTGTTTGGCCATGTTAGTGTTGATGATGAAGGTGTGGGTTGGGTTTTTAGGATTTTTTAAAGGTTTGCTGTATCAGCTCTAATGGAAATACAACATGTCATTACAAGAAAAACTGAAAACTTCGGAAACAAGGAGCTGGAAGGTAATTTTCCATTTCAAAGACATAATTTTCAATTTCTTAGATGTTCTACTAAACTAAACAAAGACTTCTATGAAAACAGGTTAAAACTATAGATGATCAAAGCCAGTGTTTATATCAAGTAAATTTATCTCAGCATGTAAAGAGCTAAGAGAGCTCTGTCCTTGATATGAACTTTGCTGGAGGAGTCATTTGAAAAATCTGGTTATAAAATTCAAAAGTCACCAATTGTGAGGACTTCTTATTGAAATTAGATGGTATAAATTATGTTGTGTCTTCACATGGATGTATGCTGGCTACTCTCTGCTGTTAGGAAGCCTGGCCTCTACTTGAATGTGATAGCAAGATAAAATACATGGAAAGATGAAGGCAGACTTCACAGTGATTTTAATTATTGGTTGAAATAATTATTCTGGTGTATGGTACCATGTATTGGTATTTGGTATCCTGTAAATGCGTGATGTATGATCATTTTATGTAATCAGATGTTTTTGCTGTTGGTTTTGTTCTCAAGTTACTGAATGCTGAGGGGGCATCTTAGTTGGGAAGAACTGGAGAACTTCAGGATCTGCCCTAGCATGCATCTTAGATGGGATTTTTTGTTTGTTTATAAATTATTAGCTCTAAAACCTCTTTTTCCCCTTAAAAAAAAAAGTTTTAATTGCTAATTAGTAATTCAGATTCATCATCTAATCTCCATGCTTCTAGATCAATGTGAGCAAAATGTGACATGCTTTCTGTGTCTTCAGCAGAAGCATATCTTGAAAATCTGGTAAGAATCTAGAATTCCCTGCAATCCATATCCCTTGATGTAAACAAAACGATTGTTTTGATCATCTCATTCTTTTAAACATGAAAATAGGATCTAGAAGTTCTAACCTCTCAACTTTAAAATATGATTTTACTTTTCACTTTCACTAGATGTCATGTAACCAGCAAAGTGAAGGCAATGAAGTAAAATAACACATTAAAAACTGGGACTGTTCAAAGTGAGACAAATAATTTTTCTAGCAACTTACAGAGGTCTGTTATAAACTAATTTGTCTCCAAGTTGGCAGCCAGCAGAGCTCATGTTGAATGTAAGCCAGGCCTTTAAAGCTCTAGCATTACAAGTGGAAATCACAAGAGGGTTTGATTTATTTAAAAACCGAGAAAGATCAGACAACAAAAGATGAAGAGCCATGTATGTTTTCAATCATTCCTTCCATCTAAAAATTAAATGTATTATTTCCAATTAATAGCAAGTTGGCTTTTTGTTCTTTTCATATTTTGATAGTATCCAAAAATAACAGTAAATTGTGCCATCATGTATTTTTGTTAGCAAACAAAGCAAACAACCAAAATACTGTGGGTTTTCTAAAGAAGGCCTTAGAAATTTATGTTATATATGAACTATATTTAAAAGTACTGGAGTAATTAGTTTGCTTTGCATTTGTCTTAAATCATGTAAAATGCCTTGGGATTTGTAGCTGTAGTAAGAAAAACAACACTGGTACTTCTGATGGTGCAGTAATTTTCATTAATTCGTAGAATATTTTAAAGAACTGTAACTTTCTTAATGTAAAAATGGACCTTTTCACGTAGAGGACCATGTTACTGCATTCCTGTAAGCAGCAAGACAACATGGCAGAAAGATCTGTTCTGAAGTTTTCTGTCCCTAACATAGAGCATTATAAATGGGAGTATTTTTGTCTGGGTTCTGGACCTAGTCTAGATGAGTGTCACCTAAGGCCATTACTACTTTCTGTCCCTCTCATCACTAGCATAGGAGAAATCCCTACTCAGGACTGTTCCAGCTCTGTATTTCACAACAGAGAACACTGTGAGTTTTAAACAACATTAGCCTTGTAGCCTCCAGTGAGCCCACTGGCAAACCTTGCTCCTCTCCCATCCCCACAGACATCTGATCTCATGGCTGGTTGCCACAATTTCATGGGCAAATGCTCCTGGACTGCATCCCATGAGCTCCTTGGCACTGCACAAATCCCTTGGCTTTGCATTGAAATCCTGCCCAGTGCACTTAGACCTTCCTCCTTTTGTATTTCTGGGACTAGGAGAGAGGGAAAGGACAACTGAGGCAGATTGGGTTTGTAGTGATTTCTGACAGTGTGAACAGAAAAACTGCCCAGTACAGTCACCAATGCTGTCCATGAAAAATGCAAGTTAACAGAAGTGGTTTCCAAAAGGACAGGGAATAGCAAAGGAATGGTTTAGGGTGGCTGTGATTGCTACTGGTGATTAAGAGTTAAAATCAGTTCTGTGGAAAGCAAAACCTTCAGGCATAATGTGCTTCCCTTCCTCATTGCCCTGTCTGCATTTCCCCTTAGGTTGATGCGTGGGCACTCAGAGAGGGAGTAGGTACCTGAGCTGACCCAAGAATGGATGCCTTGGGCTTTGGAGGACTTGGGGACAGGTTGGTCCTTTTCCTCAGCAGCAGGAATCACTGAGGAGCATCAGCAGGGAGAGAGCCTGAGAAGATGTGCAGTGATGAGCAACGCCTCTGACTGTGGCCAAGAGTTTAAGGGTAGTTTAAGGGTGTCCTTGTTCCCCCCTGCAATTCTTGAACCAAGCAGAAGATAGACTTTGTTTCCCACATATTTCTTGTTTGGAGAATTTCAGAGCTCCCTATGAGGAAACGAAATACAAGTGCTTAGGAAGCAAAACCATGTCAGAGAAAAAAATCAAACACATGTGAAATCAGCTCTAGAAATTGTTGCATTTACCTAAACCTAGATCCTTTTCTTTAAGCTGTAATCTGACATGAAAATACCATGTTAAGGAAAGCAGTCTTCATTACTCTATATTTTGGTGTCCAAGTGCTCAACTTTGCAAAATAACTTTGACGAATTTTAACAATAACAAATTTAATAACAGCTTTTTATCGGCAGGGTATTAATTTTCACTTATTTTAATGAAATAAAAGCCACAACCTTTATGCTGTACAGAAGCTCATCTGTCTCATGGGTGGGTGATCACCTCAATCCAGAAGAGGAGACTGAGCACTTCAGTGAACATCCCAAGTGTTAGCAGGGAACAATTCTGTGCTCTGTATGCCCTCTGTGGAGGAGTGGAAATGCTTCACAGGGTGGTGGCCATACAGCTACTGCAACACTTGTGTAGTAAAATCAAAACAGGTGTAGCAGACCCCACTTGAAAGGAATATGAATCTATCACTTAAGTCATCTGCTTTTTGTAAGAGGCCTCAAATTCACCTTTGATAGCAAAGCAAGTTGCCTTGGTAAACAAAGATGATTTTGTCACAGAATAACTGCTTCATTTTTCTGAGTAACATTTTTTGAAAGACAGAAGGTACAAAATACAGAAAAAGGTTAACAATAATGAATTTAGTTATGTATGAAGATATACTTTAAAAATGCAAATTCTGTCCTAAGATAAACATTCATTGATTTTAGTACTGATCTCGACTTCACCAAAAGGTGAATTTGCTGATAGAGCTCATGAGTTTGTCTGAGGGATGAGAATAGATTTTTTTTCCTTCATACTGTAGCTTGAAAATCAGAACTTCCCCAGTAAGAGAATGACTCTGCTAATTATTCTTAAATTATAGTGAACTTAGGAATCCTGAAGTCTCTCTGTTGCAATGGGGTCAGTATCACAGTATTTAAGAGCAGGATGCTGTGAACACTGTGCTACTGAAATTGTACCATACCCTGAGTGCAATAAACCAGGTTTGGACTAAATCCTTAGCCACTGAGAGCTGCAGAGAGCAACCACACAGGTCAAAATCCATAACAATAATGAGATGATCTAACCCGTGGAGAAAGCCTACTTCAGGAATTACTTGACTTGACCTGTTTTGCCAAAATAGGTATTTTTAAATTGTCATATTTAAACCTTCACCATACTTTGTGGGCACGAAGGAAAATGTTCTCTGATTCTGAAAAGCACTCTTCTGTGAGTCTTGGCGTCCTGATTTCCTGTAGCTGTCATTGGGGGATGACTGTCCTACCTACTGCAGTGGCCAGTATGTACCCAGCACGCATTTAGCTCGCTTTCCAAGGAACAAAGACAAAACCTCGCAGGGATTTACTACTTGTGGTTATTTTGGCAACAAGTGATGGACGCATTTTTGAAGTTGCACTTCTCAAAAGTCCCGTGTCTTATGATTTGGCCCCCCTGAAAAGCTGGCTGGCAGATTGCAATCACACCGAGTTAGAGCTTTCTGTGCTGCACTGGAATGAGCGTTGGAAATAATCACGCGTGGGTGTTGAGCAGTGGGGAGTATGTGGAATGCTAAATAGACAGGTCCAGGATGCTAGAGTATTTCCTCATCTGAAGTAGCTCATTATCTGGAAAAAACATTATTTTACTGGCTGGAAGTCAAAGAAGGGGCCTCTTCATATGGAGAGGAAGCAACAAGCATGCCTGGAGAAAACTGCAGGCTTATTTATGCTACCTGCAAGGATCAGCCAGTCTTTCAGGGGGATTGATGATGTGGTGTTTGAGTGGATTAATTCCAGCCTTCAGTTGCTGTCCCCCTCTTGCATGCCATCATCCAGGTAACAGTTCCTGTTGGTATTTACTGGTGAATTCAGCTTCTTTTTCTATTGACTGTAGAAGTGAGTTGCAAAGTTCCTAAGTGAAGCTGGAATGGTTCATATAGGGCTGTATTTCTGTGCTTGCCCTTTTTTTTTTTTTTTTTCTCTTTTCCTCGTGGCCACTTTCTAGGCAAATCCTTCATTAAAGCATTAAAGTTGTCTTTAATTGATTGTTTAAGAGTGTCCTCTCAGCTGGGTTAAAAGGGATGGAAAAGAGATATGAGTCTTCTCCTCTTCTACTGCCCTTTCCCAGCATCTTTGTCCTTAACAGGTGTCTGAAAGCCTCCCAAACCAAAGGTTCAGGTATTTCTTGCCTGGAACATCTTTTGTGAAACCTCACTGAAGTCTAAGGACTTCAATAGCAACCTTTACCCAGAATAAATTAAAGGAGCAGATAAGCTCTTTATCATATTACGAAGCAAAACTGGTAGAGTGTGCTTCAAAAGACAAAGTGCAAGAAGAAATCTAAAATTATCAACAAGAAATAGAACAAAAAAAACCCCACAGGCTTTAAAACACAGCTGGAATCTTTGTAAAAGGAGTAAAGAAAACCTTTCACTTCAAACCTGGATGCTGAAGAATGATTTACAGAATGACATCACTTTTTTATTGGAGTAGCAACACAAATCTACAGAAGAGTAAGGATCAGAAAACAGGAAAAAACCCCAAGAAATATTTGGCTAGTTTAAAAACTGTCACCAGCAGCAAAAGACAAGTTAAGTAAAGGCATCAAAAAAAAAGTGAAAAGAGACATTTGGATTTGAAATCCAGATCTGGAAAAAGGTATAGGACCAAACAATGACAAGGCTTTAGCTTCCCCCCTAAAGAATGAAGGGCTCTGTGATAGTGTCTGTCCATCAGTATGACAGCACTGCCTTCATAATTTGAACCTATTGACAACTTCAAGGAGATTTGCCAGTCAAAATATGTGCAGCTGAGAGTCAGACACACGTGCTGCCTCTTTCTTAGCCACAGACGTAACAGCTGGACACAGGAAGGGAAAATGGGAGGCAGAGGGTGCATAGGAGCTTACACAGGATAGAGAGGTGAATGCACAAGGTCAAGTCCAAGCTGGTCAAAAAATCAAACCACTTCTGTGGTGGCCAATGCTGTGCATCGAAGAAGGGATGCAGCCAGAAGGCAAGTGCATTGCAACACTTCCAAAACACCTTCCTTTTCCCTCAAATCAGTCTCTCCTAGCTCAAATGTACCCATTGCCATCTGAGAAACAAAAGAAAAGTACTTTGAGGAATCTCCTTGGTTCACTTGAGTGCTGTCAAGTATAATGAGGGCTTTAAAGAAAACAAAAAAACCTAATGGAATGTGGCAACAAAGCAACTTGCAACTGGGATTTGGACTTCAGGTTAAAATCTGTGAAAGAAGGCCAAAGATTTCCTGAGGGTTTGTGGACTGCATATTATTTCCTTGTAGTTTTGTCCAAGAGAATAGGAAGCACCTGGTAATGTGGAAGACTAAAGCTGCTCTCCAAAAGCCACATAGTTTTGTGTGCCAAAAAACTTGTGTTGAAAAAGACTTGCATTTGTTCCTGACATATTTTGCATTGTTAAAAAAATGTAAGGCTGGTCTTTGAAAAAAGAAGTCAATAATACAAAAGTGGAAGCACATTTTTATTGGGAAAAAAGCCATAGAAAGTGTTTCTGTGACTATTAGGCAGGCCAGGAAGGAGCCTTCTGAATTCCTGGGGGAGATCCTATATGGGACAATTAGGATGTGGTAGAGATGGAATAAAATCTGGGGGTGAAAAAGTCAGTTTTCCAGATGTCCCTATCCACAGCAGGAGGGTTTGGACTAGATGCTCTTTAAAAGCTCCATCCAACCCAAGCCATTCTATGGTTCTGTGAGTCTTTGGTTCTCACCAGTTCAGTGCAAGTTCCTGCTAATGTTTAATATACAATATAACCTGTGCTCACCACAAATATGAAAGGAAATGGCACTCCTCTTGGTGATAGTGAGAAGTGAAAGCAATCTGCTACTAGTTATTATTTGCTAAGAAATGTATTTTGGCTAGTGAATGAAATTGGTTTTGTTAGGAAGTCCTATAGTAAGTGCTGCAGAAATGTAATTTGTCAAAATTCCCTTCAAAAACTGAAGTCTGGTGGGTAAGCAGTGCAGTCAGGGTTTTGGGCACTTTCCAGGAGACCGTGCTGCTCAGAGCTCCATCCAACCTGGCTTTGAACATTTCCAGGGATGGGGCATCCACAGCTTCTCTGGGCAATGTGTGCCAATGCCTCAGCACCCTCACAGCTTGGAACTTCCTCCTAATATCTGATCTAAACCTACTCTCTGTCAGTTTGGGTCCATTCCCCCTTGTCCTGTCACTCCATGCTCTAGTGAACAGTCCCTCTCCATCTTCAGGTACTAGAAGGTCACAATCAGGTCACCCCTGAGCCTTCTCCTCTCCAGGCTGAACAACCCCAAATCTCTCATCCTTTCCCCATAGCAGAGCTGCTCCATCCCTCTGATCATCCTGGTGGCTTCCTCTGGCCTCACTCCAACAGCTCCATGTCCTTCCTGTGCTGGGGACACCAGACCTGGACACAGCACTGCAGGTGGGGTCACACCTGAGTGGGGCAGAGGGGCAGAATCCCCCCTCACCTGCTGCCCACAGGGATTTGGATGCAGCCCCCAAAAGGGTTGGTTTCTGGGCTGCCAGAACACATTGCCATATCATGTCCAGCCTCTCATACACCAGCACCCCGAAACCCTTAAATCATTTTTGTTCTTGTTCTTCAGGAGTCACATTGCTGTGCATTCCTCCACTACCGTTTCATTAGCTATACAGACGTAGAACAGCAAACTGTATGACAAGATCAGGATTGAGGAAAGTGTGACAGCCAGGAAGGAGAACTGATAAATACTAGCAGAAGCTCAAAAGTGAAAGGATGGGTCCAGTGTGATATTACAAAGTGAAAGCAACACTTTCCTAAATGAAATGTAAACGGACATGAATAATACTTTGAGATAGAAGTGCTTTGTCCAAACTGACCTGATGAGGAAGAAGTGTTACGAAATTATTGAGATAAGTCAACCATATGTAAAAATAAATATATCCTGAGACCCAAATATATGTAAAGGGCTAATTAGGATTCTCAGTATGGAATTATGTTCCTAGTTAGTGTTTAAGTGGCATCTCTATCTTCATTTTCAAATGCAATGGCAGAGGGAGACAGAGCAGCCACAAGCTCAGGCCCTCTGGTCTGGCCTTGCCTTGACATTCCCAGCTTCTGGCTGCCAGGCAACAGCCTTGTGACATCGCAGCCGATGCCACCACCTCGCTCAGAGCCCGCGGGCACCGCTCAGCTCAGCTGGGGCCCAGGGTCAGAGATCGCAGCTCCGCTGCAGCTCGGCCATGCTCCGCCCGGGGCTCTCCCTGCTCCTGGGGCTCTGCGTGGCCTCGCTGCTCCCCGGCCCCCTCCGAGCTCGCAGCTGTCCCGCCGGGAGCGCGTCCCGGCTGCCGGTGCCGGGACACCGCCACGGGCAGCAGCGTGCGGGCCCCGGCACGGGCGGTGCCAGCCTGTGGCTCCTGCAGGGGCACTGCTGCACCTTCTTAGCCCTGTCCCTGCTGCTCGCCACGCTCTGCCTTGGCCGCAGCCTCCGCAGAAAAGCCCAGAGGCAGCGGAGAGAGGTGAGGGAGGGGCACCAGGCAGGTGGCACGGTGCCCGGGGCCGGGAGCTACAACGTGCAGGGTGGCAGTGCCAGCCCCTGTGCAGAGGAAAGCCTGGGCAGGCACCGAGGCTCCTCTGCCTCTTCCCAGCCCCGTGCCCGAGCCAGAGGCAGAGCTGGGGCTCGGCCCCCTTCCTCCCGGCAGGGAACAAGGACAGGCTGAGCCACCAGAACCTGCCCGAGGGCTTCTCCACACACCCTGCAGCCTGGGGAGCCCAGCCAGGCCCCGGATTCCCCGGGAGAGCCCAAGGGGGCCCGGCCCCCGCAGCCCCTCTGCCCCTTTCATCGAGCTCCCTGCCCTGTGTCTCCCAGCAGAAGGCCTGGACACGCTCAGCCTGGCCAAGGAGCTGCTGCCTGGCTGACTGCTCCCCCCTCCATGACGAGGTGATCGAGGTGCTGGGCCACCAGCAGGAAAACTCTGCCTCCATCAGGAGCTTCCTGAGGCACCTGCGCCAGCGCTGCCTGCGGGGGGACGCGCTCCAGAGAGCGAGGAACAGCACAGTGGGCAAGGACTCGGACGAGGAGGCAGCGCTTTTCTCTGACTGAAAAACAACGCCTGCTAGGCAAATGGAGCAATGCACTGCAAGATTACTCATACACATTATTATTATTATTA
>VXBI01008016.1:19877-32985 GCA_013397375.1 Toxostoma redivivum | reverse complement strand
ATTCAACCCCCAACACAGTGACAAAGTTTCAGTAAGTGTACTGTAAGTGTGCACTACAGATTTGTTTTTCTGCCTAAGAATGTGAATAGCTCTGTAGTGGATCTAAGAGTTAAATGAGCTTGAGGTCTCTCCACCACAGATTTGCTCAAACATGTAAATTTGTTTTCATTCAACAATAAGCTTAGACTGGGATTTTTATGGCTTATGGGTGTAATTTAAAATACTACAGATCATCAAAATAGAACCTCTGAGGAATAGTGGGGAGGAGAAAGGAAGAACACAGAAAGTTTAATCTGAACATTTTCTCAGCCTCCAAGAGCGTTTTATCATCAAAACCAGGATTATTGACTCTTGGGTGCTACATTCATTGGACAACAGTGATTCAAAGTGGGTCTGGGACTAGGTCTCAGCAGTTGTGAACATTCTATTTTCAGAAATTAATAATTATGGAATTAAGCTTTATCACCATCTCCTTGTCTTCTGCTGTTTACTTGTGCTGTGTGTTTATTGCTTTGTGTTTGTACTTTTTAAGTCTTCTGACTGCCACAACACAGTCATTTCAGCAAACGGGTAGAACACTGGAAAGTGAAAACTGATAGCACAAGAGTAAAACCCGAATCTTTTGTTCCATATGTTCCCTGAGCTCAGTGAGCTGTCTGTTAACCTTTTTTCAGCCTCTTTCTCTTTTTCCTGTCCTCCCCTTTTCTTTCTAAGTAAAAAGAAACAATCAAACTCTGGCTTTTATGTTGTTGTGAAATGGAAATTTGAAGAAAATATAGTTACAAAAGAAAATAATTTGCCGTCTCCTCTGCATTTTTAAAGTTAGATAAAAATACTCAGGAGATATTTTACCTCTATAGGTAACAATTTACTCAGCATTAGTTAAGTTGTATATTCCTGAATTTCCTCCCATGTAAATCAATGTGGCAGAAAATTAAGGTTATCAGACCTTTATGGAGATGAAGATCATATCTGATTTTTTGTAACAAAAATAAAATAAAAGCATAGCCAATTTAAACAAAGCCTTTAATCTGAAAATGCAGAAAGAGTGATTTTCACACTTGCTTAAAATCTTGCCTGAATTGTCAGTCTGATGTATCCAACACGTTCTTTTGATTTCTTGTTTTACATTCAACTCTTCCTTGCATGATCTTTTTCTTATTTTCCTTACCAGCTTGTTCAACAATCCCAGTTGATTCTCTGGTGGGCAAGTGAGTCAAAGTAAACTCTCCTTCCTGCCAATAGCCATTTTGGCAGTTTTCATTCATTTCAGGACAGCGCTACTTTATGAAAGAAGTCAGTGGCTAGACATAATCTAAGACAAAGTCAATCACTGCAGCCTGCAAATTGATAGAAACATCACACATTTATAAAACCACCGTTTTGACTATGTAAGATGGAAGAAACACAGGTAACAGAAGCCTGTAGGGATGCAGATGTAGTGGACTTTATGCAGCAAAATTAGGTGAGAGGAGTTTTCTGCTCATGAAGCTGGTGGTGTAAGCACTTGTTGCTTAAATACTGAAGTACTACAGGGATTGGGTCAACCACCATCCTGTAGTCATAACATTATCATGATACATGACTATAGGATGGTATTTAGTCCAGTCACCAAATCATGTAATGCCTGCTTTGTTTTCACAGGTAATTATCAAATACAAAAATCATGGTATACATAAGAAAAAAGTTATTTTCAAGCATGTGGCAATGTATGGAGATTTTAGATAATCTAATTGTGGATATCCCAGTCCCACATAACATTTTTTCATGTGTTAATCAGAAACTTTCAATAATAATGACTTTGTGATACTTTTTTTTTTAATGTTCTAATTGTTATGTGCAGCTCTTCCAACTGAGATTCTGTATAAGAGAAAAATATAAATAATAATTTTATTTTGAAATTTCAACAAGTGTTTGTTTTAAAGCATCCTTATGTGTCATTTTACTACTTTTGACCTTTCAGTGCATAATGCTATAAATATAATGTGAGCATATAGGGCATTTTTGTTGGGTTTATGTTATTTATTTCATATCTTTTGTTAGAACTCAAGAAGTTTTGCTCCAATTAGATTAAATATTGCAGTTTTTCCCTTTTCACATTAATATAGGTTATATTTCTTTTAAGTAGGATCTATAATTCAATTTATATAAACATATATGACTATCTATATCTATATAGATAGAATGATATGAAAGTTAGCATTTTGAAACAAGAATTGAGTTTCTGCTGTCTTTAAGCTAAAAACCCAGAAGCAACACAACAGGATAAGGCAGTGATTGCATCAAAGAAAGAATTAAAAAAAATATGCTCATATTTTTTTAATTCCTGTAGATATTAGCTAGCCCTAAAGAAACTGCAGAGCTCTGTCTAAATTTGACACCAGTGGGTTTTGCAGCTGGACTAACTTTTGACTTCGAAAAGTGTTCTTTCACATTGCTTTTATATGACACCAAACATTACACGTACTGGAAGTGACTGTGAAACATATTTTGTTGTTTAAAAGTATTATTGCATTAAATGGTTGTCTTCCATAAAATTTTCAAACAGGAATCAATCAAAGATTATGTGGTTGTATGCAAATATTCACTCATTTTGAACTGATTTGGCTCTTCAGAAGGTTAAGGTAGTTTAATGGTTGAAAGCACATTGCTGTGCAGCAAGCTGCAAAAGTCAAAGGGTTAGGAGATTAGGATTTCATTTCCTTTTAGCCATGACCATGTCTGTTTTCTGTCTAAACTACTTGTTCCCGTTTAACCCATGCTCTTAAAGACAAAAGGGGTTAGAACTTGCAGGCCTCAGGCTTCATTTTAACAAGATGTCTCTAGCACTTTGGTGCATAATTTGTCATAAATGTCATAGGTCAGGGAATGTTAGAAACCTACAGCCAACAGATGGTCATTATGACAGCATTTAAGTTTCAGAAGCAAAAGATGCTTTGTGATATTTACTCTGGCATGTGAATGTTACAGCTCTGAAGAATATTTTCAAGTTCACTCTTAAAATGGACTCTTCCTTTTTATCACTCACTTCTTAACTAGAACTCATAGAAGTCCAAATTTTCTTCCCACTGCTCAGAGGGTTCAGTGGGGTTCCTTCCAGTAGCAAGATAGGTCTGTTGAACAGTCGATTTTGTACACAAAGACTAGTAATTTGCAGACAAATGTTTTGTTGTTCTGGTAAAGAAGGAAGAATTTCTTTTTCATTCTCATGCTATTGTCTTTTGTTTTGTTTTTGGTTTTTTTTGTTTGTTTGTTTGTTTGTTTTTTCAAATATACTAGAAATGAAGGCTTCATATAATCACAAAATGGGCTTCTCTTGATAAGACAGTATTTTCAGTTGAAATCTGCAATACTTTCATTCACAAGATACCACCAGACCTAAGAAGCTTTACCTATGCAGGATACATTATGACAGCCAATACACAATATATAAGATTTTAAAGAGAAGGAGGAAACTGTTAGGAGCAACCTCAGCCACAGAACTCGTACAGAAAAAAATCTCTTCAATATGCATGTATAGATCATTATACTCAGATTTGCATGGGAATTGTTCTACAAAAAAAAAATGTCTAATCCTTCAAGAGAACTGGTTGAGTAGTTGGCTGATCTCTTACAAATCTTATGACAAATATTAGTCTTGAAGAGATAGCAAGGTGGTCTTTTTTTACAAATCAGCTTTATGAAAGTGTTTAGTGTATAAGGGCTGTAGATTCAGATAAGTGCAGGAATACAGGTGTAAACTTGTGTGTGACAAGCAGACTGGCAGGCAAATGGATTTAATATTGCTCATAAGTGAAGGAGGTGAGTGAGCACAACGTAAAAGACAAGCCTCTATTTCCAAGATAACTAGGTAAGTCCAAAAACCTCTGCTATATTTAGTAGGAAGAAGCTGTATTCTGCAGATATGCTTGAAGCATCATTCAACAGGTAATGATTCAGAATGAGAGAATTAATTTTCGTCCTAGACACTGAAAAATCTCTTTTGCCATGTCTCACCCAAGTCACTTAGTTGAACTTTGTGAAGATCACTAACTGACATGTTTTATGCATGTGAGGAAATAATTACAGCAACAGTAGCTGGAATTTTTTAGACATAGCCTGGTTTGCAGGAATATGAGGCTGTGTCATCCATATGTGTGCCTGGTAGTTCCCTTAGTAGCTTTTGACTAATTGCCCAGTTTCGGAGAAATTTCAGGCAAAAGATTAAAAAATAACTCAGTTCTTGTAAGTTTCCTGAAAATTAGTGGCTGGTACAAAACACAGACCAAACTTTTTCCTGTAGTACAAGACTATCAGTAAGCAGTGCTTTCAGACTCTCAGTGCAGGATCAGCACTTCCATTGCATAAAACCCACCAAGATGTTCTTGTTGCCAAACGGGTAGGTGAGGTTTAGTTTCTGAAGTCATCATGTTAAGTACAGGAATGGGAGGGGCACAATGGTAATGACTGCTGTAAAAAGCCCGTCAAACTCATCAAGAAACCATGTTCCATTTGTTCCACTGCTAATGGGACAATATGTCTTCTCTTTGCAATCTACGGAATAACTACCTGCAGCAGAAAAGGTTTATTCCTCCTCCAAGCTCAGGACCTCATGTTCCCAAAAATACATACTTTATATGTGCTTCATGCTTGTTCACAGTGATAAGAATTTTCTCACGGTGACAAGGGTTTTCTCAATGCTTAGAGTGTGAAGGGTAGAATCTGTGGTTCTTGGCACTCTCAATGTTTCCAAATTTTGTATAAAGAGCTGCCAGCTACCAGCTTGTGAACCTTGTGTTTAGTTATATCTTCTTGTTTTCCCTTCTAGAATAAGAAGTCAAATATGTAGGATGCTTATACTGCCTGAAGGTCATGAGAGAATTGTGGGGTGATCATTTCTCCAGGGTCACCAGAAATGAAATATGCAATTTTTACTTCCCAAAGGCTTCAGATTAGAAAGATGAAAATCTGAAGGATATTACCTTTCAAACCTGAATTCTATTTTATGCTCTTGCAAGGTAGTAGCCTCCAGAGTCCTGATGACTCCAGTAGCTATCTATGAGGGAGTGGACTACAATTCTGATCAGTCATTATGACAGATCTGATCAGCAACTAACTTTATTTAAACACCTTATAATTAAAGTCTGTCCCAATGATTGATAAGTATTGGATCCAACTCTCTCTGAAATAGCTTAACTATTCCTAGTCTCTGGATTTTCCAGGTCCAGAGAGTAACAAGAAAGGAACTTATGCAGCTAAGAGAAGGACATTGCAGATGTACAAACCTTCACGTGGAGGATTATTATTTTATTATTTGTTTGAGGAAATATAATCAATAGTCAGGAAAATTCAGAAATTCATACAGGTTATAAGTGATACTTCAGACACTATGAAAAAGATACTAGGCCTTTCTAGATTTTAAGTACATTATCAATATGTTCTCTAATTTCAGATATAGCAGAAATATGACTTTCACATGGTAAATTGTTCTGCCTATAGATTTACATAACTTTTAGAAGGACATCCAATTTGGTATAATATGAACACATTTTATGGAGCAAATTTTGGGAAACACTTCTTTTATGTCGAAGATTAATATCAAGCAATATTCAATTCACAAAATTCAAATTTGTGAATTTATTATAGCTTGGTATTAGTCTCCAAACTAGTAAAATCACGTACATTATTGCACAAATATGTCATATAGCCTTAGTGTTTAATAACTGGCAAGTATGTATGTAGTGTCTTCTTTTGGTTACCATTTATTGGGTGTTATGTTTCATGCAGTTCCTATTTAGAAATTTGAGAATGGAAAAGGGAGAAGGTCAACAGCAAGTTAAAATTAAAAATTGTTCTGAAAGTTTCTAACACTGATAAGTAGTAAGTGAGAAATTTGTATATACATCACTGTGGAATGTAGATCAAGTGATTATTTTATTTTTCTGACAACTCTCTCAGGTGGAATAAAGTCATTGCTGGATGTGGATATAAAATGCTTATATAGAAGTACAGAAAGTGATCATTAGCACTTTTATACTATACTTATGAAAAAAAGCAGTTTCTTTTCTCATGTTAAAAATACCATTTCACACATACCCAGCACTTACCAGTTTGTAAGACACTTGAGAGACTGACCATGTGAGTACACTGCATCCCAGAGAAGAATGTGTTTAACTTAGTATTTTTGCAGCAAATCCACATCTCTCTATGCTCCACACTGAGCAATTTTGTTTACAACTACAGACGTGCATGCTGATCTTGCAGGGTAGTTATAATGATTTTTCTTGACGTGTAGATGCTGAGAGAGGAGAAAGACAATTAATTGACATATGACACTTGAGATCTTTCTATCTTTAAAAAAGGTGCAAACAAAAAACAAATGTCCAAATGCAATGCCTTCCATGAAGTGAAGACTTCCCCACATCCTTTTAACCTATCCCTTATTTTCTTAAGGTCTGTTTTTGACTGGTGAGATTTCCCCTAGAGTTATGAGGGCATTATGGTAAAAGAGAATATGTACTAAAAAAATTGTCATTGCCTTCACCATAATAATAAGAAAGTCAGGAAAAAAGAAAAGAAAACATTGTGACATTTTAAAATGTAATCAAGGTTTTCTGAGGGATTTTTTAGTGTGTGATTTGCTTTAAGTATTACATTAAGTTTTCATTGTTTTTTGGTTTTTTTACAGATACACATCCTATAGCTTCAGAATATAAAGAAATTGCTTAAGCTTATGCAATAAAGGAAAATTTCTCTGTGTGTATGTTGTATTGAAATCTCTATTTAGATCCCATAGATATACAGATGGGAGTAAACGTGGTGTAATGAAAGCTATCCCTGATATTATTTCCAAGCTTTAACATTCAGTGATGCAATATTTGAACATGTATAGCTTTGCAAAAAATGCTTCAAACAGCTCCAAGCAACTATCTACAGTAGCAGTAACTATCTCCAGTCTTAAACTTCACTTTTCTCTTTTCCATTTGTGTTCCCCTGTTTCTGTTCTATTCATGTCAAGTGGCACCAAATTTATGATTAAAGAAACTGTGTTGCAGGAAATTTAAATAAAAAAACCCATGAAAACATTTCTAACCATCTAAGGAAAGGAATCTGAAACTGCGGTTCTAAATTGCTGCTGTGTTGTAAATACAAAAAGTAACTGTTGTAGTGCTGTTTTCCCTCAGTCACTTCTGGGTGGCAGAGCATGCACAGAACAGCTTCAGGAATGGTACTCAGTAGACTAACAAGCAATTAATATAACATATAAATTAAAAAAAAATAAAAAATAATATAATTAAACCCCCAAAGCTCCTAGGTCTTGGAAGTAGAGGTGGCCACTAATAGTTAAAATGGTGTCATAACAAGCTATGAATATTTAAGCTTTCTAATTCGATTTGTTTGTAGAGGTAGCTATTAGCCTGCTTGTGAGATGGTAAATTCCTGCCTAGTACAATGCAGCACAACAGGCAGCTTCAGTGTGCTCACAGACAAAGAGCCCCAGGCAGCCCCACCCTCGTCTATTTTGCTTTCAGACAACACCCCTTATTCACGAAGCCCCTTTCAATTATAGTCTTTGTTGGTAATATTTACTTTTTTCTTTCAAATCTTTCCTTCCTTCAGTCTCAGTCTTCCAGACAGCCAGCTCACTGAAGTCAGCTCAGGGAGGCAGAGAAAATGAAATCCAGCAGATGTCTACCGTGGTAAAAAAAACCACTACCAAATCCAACCAAAAAAACATCCGGGGTGGGGGGGGAGAAATCAGATTATGAGTGTTGCTGTTGTTGTTATTGTAGTAATAGCAGTGATAGCAGTTGGTATTATTGTTATCATTATTATTGTTGTTATTATTGCTGCTGTTTTGATGATGATGATGATGGTGGTGAAGAATATTATTATTAAATACAATTTGTAATTCTTCTTGCATTATTACCCAAAACTGTCTCCCACCTCTCACTGAGGATATGGGTTGGTCACGTGCATTCACAATGACAAGAACGCTGCTTTAATGTGCTCAGTGAATATCTTTCAACTTACATCCCTCCTTTCCCCCCCCACTGCCCCGATGGTAAAAATGTTATTTATTAAGGAATGACACTTTTCATTCTTAGGCAAAAATGGGACAAATGAGAATCCATTGTGTGATAATGTCGAGGGCTTTTCCTTGGTGCTTTTGGTTTTTTGCTCTTGTGATTTTTATTTCCTCCCTAGCTTGTAGGGATTTTTGCTTCTGGAAATGGAAGGTTTTTTTGTTTTGGTTTGGGGTTTTTTTGGGTTTTTTTTACAAAAGCAGTTATTTGCTTTCATGCCTGAAGTGCACCATAAAGTGTGTTTTGGAGCACATTACAAAATGTGACAGTCCTGCCTGTACATTACAGATTGTAACAAAAGGATAAAGCCGTAAAACACATTCACATAAAGATGTTATGTGAAACTTGCAACTTTGTAAGGTGAAATATAAAACAAATAAAAAGCAATAGTCAAAAAATTCCTTCTTCCCTCCCTCCCTCCCACCTGTCCCACCCCGCTTCCCCCCCCCTTCCCCCCCAAATTGTTGCATCAGATTAATTAAAGCCAAAAGATAAATACTTTGATCAGGAGGTGGCAGCTGTCACTCCAGCATCTGTAACCTGCATTTCTGGAGGCATATTCTTCCTGTGCTCTTTACTCCACTGATAGAGACATGTCATGATTCATCTCAACAACATTGATATTATAGACTGATTTCTACGATGTCTCAAAAGTGTACGTGTATGTGTACATATTCATTAGAGAACATGTCTCTGTGCTGTCCTTCTCAAATTTCAGCTACAACTTATTAGCATATAAATACTAACATTTAATTAGGAAATATTGCATCTTTTGTTCCTCATTGTTTCTGCACTTCAGAGAGAAAAATAAATGGTAGATGAAAACATCCAGGGTATCTGCTCCAGACAAGGAACAAAAGTTTTCATAGCTCTAGAGTTTAGTGAAACTTAAATTTCAGTAAAGTTCTGAAGTCATCTTGTTTCAAGAAGCTTAGTCAGCTCAATGTAAAGTAACACAAATATTGAGAACATTCTCTTTTTTCATCTTAAAAGCCAAATTTCTGTTTTCTAATTTACGAGATTAAAGGGATCATTATATCTGATTATATATGGTTATATATGTCAAGTTATATATGGATATATCTTCTGTAATTCAACATATATTTACATTTTCAATGGCCTTTACCATGTCCTTATGACTCCAAACAGCATTCAACTAAGACACTAGTGTTTTTCTTGGACCTTTTTTAAGCAATAATCAAAACAGAGGTTCTTGTTCTTTTCTTCTGCCTTGAAATTTTTGTCACTTGTTATTAACAAAAAATAATCCTCTGTGTTGATCATCTAGCCACACAAACCCACATACCCGCCACAAGGAACACCTGCATTCCAGCTCTTTCACACATTAAAACCAGCCATAAATTCAGTTCCTTGTAAATGAAAAGGTTTCATAGATGATTTAATTTGCTGTGGGAAGCCAAGTTCCCTGTAGCCCATTTCCCATTTCTCAGCCTGTGACTTTCAGCATGTCCACCTGCTGAAAACCATGTTTGATTTCTGGACTGGCAAGTTGCGTCTCAGCAACAAAATGGTGACATAGGGGGACTTCTGTCTCTCTGTCATCATTAAGGGGGTTGCCCTGTGTTGAGGGGAATGAAAAGTGTGATTTAATGTGGAAAATAAAAAACCAAGGAATTCAAAAAAGGCTGAAAGATTTGCCAAGCGGGCCATTGCAGTTCTTGTGACAAGTGAGATGTCCCTGAGGAATTCACTACAGGCTGAACTGAAAAGGGGATTAAGTCTGTTTAAAGGGAAGAAATGTAACAAAAGGAGCACTTTCATGATGTAGCAGCATAAAATAAGGGACTGCTTTGTGCAGCTGATTGCCAGAGGTCTCCAAGTGAAGCAGCCAGTGCTGCAGGCCCCACTCCCCCTGGAGTGAGCAGCTCCTTCTAAAGCCTGTGCCTACACTGGAATAAGAGTACATATTTAGGAATAAATATTATTGGTTTGTTTCTATGTACCTTTTCTATAATTTTCCACACCTACCAAAAAAGTGGCCTGCAGGGAGATTATACTCTAGTGAAAGTTGCTGCTAATTAAAACAAGTAATTAGTGTTCCGCCAGGGTTTGCAATTTCACTACTTTTGCCCGCCAGACAACATTAGTTTCAAAACAATCCCATTTCTAGCAATAACAGACCATAAAAAAGTCACTTCACGAGTATATGTAAGTGTAAGGTTACAGTTCAGGCTTTGATTTATCTCTGCTGGGCTATTTAAAAAGCCCGGCTGTTTAGACAGCAAAGCTAGTGGGAAGGAGAACGGGGGAGTATAACAGTTTTTAATTCAGGTTTAGTTTTGTTGAGGTTTTTTGAAAAGTCACATGACTGCAGTCAGGTGAGCTTCAGGTGAGAGCTTTCCAAGACATGTTTAAAACATAATTGGATTTAAGGCAGTTTTCCAAGAGAACCCTCACTTAGAATTTTGTAAACAAATAATTTCTTTAGGACCTTTTGTTTCCACTCCTGATTCTGACAAAATGAGAATTTTTTTGTTGACTGTGTCTCTCTGGATAAATAGGAGTTTAAAGGTACTGTTGTGAGTACAGACAAAAGTGATTATGCACCTATTTTCTTGCTCTATGAGAAATTTAAAGACATTAGTATAAAATTTCAAACATGTTGATGTATCGATTGACAAAAAATATAATTGTAACACTGCTCCTATCTTTGTTTAATTTCCAGTGTTCTCATCATCACAAAACATACCGCTGGATCATCTTATTTGTCATTGACAAATGTTGGCTTATACTTTCTCTAAGGATATATCAGCTTGATCTAAACACCTCTGGAGATTCCATCTTTTTGTGCAAGGAATTTTTTTTATGCATGGGTAACATCTAAATTTTAAATCTACCACAGGAGTATATATAGGTGATTTTTTTCCAATAAAAAGAGAGTACCATTTTCTAAAGTTCAACCAATGGACACAGATTTTAGTTTGGCTAACTTCTATTTCTGTTGATAAATGAACCAGATAAAGGAAAATATGATTTTTGATAAGTTATAAAAATATTTTATGCAGATAAACAGAATAAGATTGTAGTCACACCAAAATAGCTGTAATTCAACACTAAACTGTCATTTTAAATGGGATTTTTTGAGTTATATACCAAGAAACAAGTCTGTACAGATGAACTGATTTTCTTGTAATCCTAATTTTATATACACAAAACCTATTGGTTTTTATCACAAGCAGAAAAGGTGGAAATATCCACCAGTTTTCATTTTTCCTTTCTGCTAAAATTTAAATAATTCAGTCTGACAAGATCCATCAAGTTCTGTTTATTTAGATCTTGATAAAATACTTCATCATACTGAATAATAACAGATTTAAAGAACAGTTCAGACCTTTCTGAATATTAGGATTTTCTTTTACGTTTTAAGCATCTTAGAATTTGGAGTTTGTAAGCTCATGTTTTCAGCTGACGTCTTCTTCTATAAGAATAGGCAGAAAGAACCAACCAAGTTTTCATTTTTGTTTTGTGCATGTGGTTTTTTTGTTTGCTTTACTGATGAGGATGAGAACAAATCTCCATCCCTGAACAGACTGTGGGGCATCAGTGGGCAGGCATCTGTCTCATGGGCACATGGTAAATTCCTTCTAGATTAGCATAAAACCATAAGGGGGAGTATCACAAGTGTAATTTTATGTAGTAAGCCATATTTGTACGACAATTCCATTACAATGCAAAAGCCAATCTCCAGAAGCAATTTAAGAACAGCAGTGGTGTTCGTGTTGAATCCAAGAACTGGAGAATAAATTTTCTCATGCAATCCAGTTTCAATGCCCAGAGGTCCTCTGTAAATTATTTTAATGGTTATTTGATTCTAATTTAAACATAAATTTGCCTTAAAATTCAACTCTATCTTACATCCACTTGCCTTGTGCACTTCTGTTTATTTCAAGTCATGTTTTTTCTTATGTTGCTTCCATACTTATGTTTTTTTTCTCCTTAAGGCACTTCACAGAGTAATTTTCAGTTTATTGACAGTATTGAAGTGAAGAATCTCAACAGCATAATGCACAAATCACCTAGTGAACTAACCTAGGAGCATCAAGGCAGTAAATGGTTCACTGAAGTAATGTTTTATCAATTAATTGGAAATAATAATTTTCCCTCCCCACAAGTTTAGAAGAAAGCAGCATTCTTCATTTGTTATTTTTTTTTGTGTGTAATGATAAGTACTGAATAAAATCAATAATTGCTTATAATACTGTTTAGTGAGGTGTTCAAGAAAATGAAAATAATCTAGCATAATGTTGCAGATGATAATGTGCCTACTTATTTCTTACCTCTTAAAGTTTCTGCTGTTTTGGAATTCTAATCAGCAAATGAATAAGCATCACAGGAGGGTAACTTCTCAATTGTGTTATTATTTTAACATTTAACATTAACATTATCTGTAGTATCTTCTTGGTTTTTCCACAAAATTCCTGGAAAGAAAATGCAGTAATATACTTACTGCAAAGAATTGTCAAGTTAACCTTGCTTTGAAAACACTGATATTGAAGTGCCATCTTACTTACTCTTTTTTAAATTCATCCTATCAACCTATATTCTTGTCATTCTTCTCAGAGCTTCTAATCTCAGGATTATGTAGCACTGGGGTTCAGGATTTCAACCTTGTGGTCTTCATAGAAGAAAGACTAGATACACATGCAAAATGCTGTGTATGATTGGGTATCAGAAATACAGATAAATGAGGGATAAGAGATGGCTTCCATGTTAAACTTTAGCACAAGTTTTAGTGGTTTATTTTTGGTGGTTTTTTTTAAGTTATACTAGACGAAACAATTACAAGAGATGGAAGAAACTAGTGGATTAATTTTGTGTGTTAGGAAATACCATTTCATAATCTTTGCCACTTCTAATTTTGCCACTTTGCCATTTCTAATGTGTTATATAAATCAGGTTTGTCAATCTTCAGACACTTTTTCTAAGCAGACAAGTCAAAAAAGGAGGGAGTGTTAACACTGGTGGTATTCATTGTTCTGAAATTGAATGGAAACAGGAGCTGAGTCTTGGCAATTCTTTTT
>VXBI01008016.1:7899-18161 GCA_013397375.1 Toxostoma redivivum | reverse complement strand
TCAAAGAATATGGGATACTGTGGAAAAGCTTTTTTAAAAAATCCTGTTTCTGCATTTCTACTCTATGCACTTAATCGCTTCTTTTCTTAGATTATGAAAAGTATTCAATATTTCTGGCCTTTTTTTTCCTCTCCAATTTTGACAAATACTAGGATATTCAGGTCCAGGTAAAAGGCCTTGTACTCACACTATTACTTCTGCAGCCTCCTACAAGTCCTGCACTTGGAATATGTGAATGACTTGGAATATGAGAAAAATTATGGGTATTTCTTTGCATTGTCCAAGCTTCAGCTGGCCTCTTCACTGCAAATATAATATGGACAAGTGTTAAGAATAGCTTATAAGACAAGCCTGTCCAATATCAGAGAAAACGTCAGATTAACCTAATGATACTTTAACTCCTGCCCATAAATGAGTTATAGTGTACATTCTTTAGTTGTCTCTGAGAATCAGAAAGATTAGCTCAAAAAATTATCCATTTCAATCATGGGAAACATTACTTTTGGATTGATTCCATATATTAAGTAAAATCACACTCAAACTACATAGTAAAGTGCAACTATCTCATTTAGTTGACTAAAGTCATGACACTTCATTAGTGGCACCCATAATCCACAGGAAATATGGTTGTCTATGCATTTTTCAGAGTACCCAGTAAAGTTATTGTCACTTTGAAGAGAAACTTTAAGTACCAACTATGCAGAGGTTACACTTTCATTTTCAGATATAGATCATCTTGACATTAGAATCCATTAAAAAAATATATATGTAAGAAAACTTTCACTTCTGCTGCCTGTGCTACTGATCAAGTCTCAGTGGTGGTCAATCCACTACTTTTGACAGATGCAAAGTATATTTCATTTAAAATTTAAAAGTAATGTGGAATAAGTTTAGAAGGCAATTTCTTCCGTATGTGTGGTTGGAAAATAACTGTTCTGAACTGAGCCTCCATATTTTTGTCAGCCTTATCTACCAACTCTTTAAAGTAGTGGGTAACAGAAAGGTCAAAACAAAGAAAAAAAAAGGAAGTTCCATGAAACAATTCATATCCATTAATGGAAATTTCTAAAAAATTGTCTTTAAATTGCAGTATATTTGAGTTAGGAACATAGACACTGGTATACATACATTTTGCTCTTTAGCAAATTTGGAGCAATGTTGCTTGCAGTAAGAACTGTAAGAGCTAATTTTGTAAATGCATAGGTTTTCAAATGCGGTATACTTGTCTTTACTTTTGTGAGAGGAAGACTGCACAAGGAGTTATAGAGAAGTTGCCTATCAAATCCTTTCGTCTGAAAATAATAGGCCCGAACTGCACATAGCCCACTAAAACTAATAATAAATCATTAAGTTTTAGAAAACTGAAAAACTTTACTTTTCCTAACAGAGTCAGAGTAAAGCCCAGAATAAGTCAGCCACAAGCAAAGGTTATACTCTTTTCATACCACTCCCTTCAATTTACCTAATCCAAAGGCTGAAGGAGGCCAGTAGAGATTTCATCATCCCAGTTCCCCTCCATCATCTTCCTCTGGGTTTCAGGCACCCTTGCAAAGTGAAAAAACTATTTTTCTTTTCAGTGTTACAAAAAAAAGAGAAGGCAATTATTTGAAAACTGTCCTTTCTACACTGCTCATCTGAGGTAATATAACTTGAATTTGAAAGTAAAAATTGGAGTCAGGAGAATTTTTTCTCTAAATAGGTGTAGTGTTATGGAAATGTGTAGAAAATGTGGTATCTCTGCACAGTTTAATTTTTCCAATCATTGCTATGTATGTCAAGGTAGAGAAAGTCTTTTAAAGGCAGGCCTGTTACCAGAAATTAGATGATAGTGACATCTGTTATAGGAGTTAGTTACGTAGATGTCTGTGTATTTGTCCTCTAAAGAATTTGGCAATCTCTTTGTGGTAAACAAAGGAAAACACGTTGTTAAGGAAACATAAATGGATGCTTTGTGACCCTGTAGTATGTAACAGGCCTTGTCAGGCATAAGAAGTTGATTGATTGATTTGCACTAGGAAAAAGAGTTTTGATTGATTCTCTGAAGAATCTTATGGATAAGAGTCCATAAGTCCATAAGAAAAAAAAATTAAAAGAGACAACAAACTGAAAAGGTGAACTTCCAGAGAAAAAATTGTTAAAATGATAGCACTGTTTGCTGCTGAGCATACTTCAATTAAGGAAAATTGGATAGCCTTGTGTATTGGTTTGATCTGCATTTACTTGCTATGAATATTAAAGAGGAAGAAAAATATAACACAATATTATTGCTGCTCAGTATATCTAAGAATAAAAAGCACCCAGAAAAAGCACCAGCTAGTAACTCAGGCAGGGTGGGAGTTGGTGTGTATGCCCCACGAAGAAGGTCTGTCAATCAATTTGCTTAATAGTCAGTTCTACTTTTACTGCTGTTCCTTTCATATTGTGCTGATGGAAGTGTCCAGTTCAAGGTCTCTGCACCTCTGCCCAAATCCCTCTAAGAGTTTGATCCGTGATATCCAAGAGATCAGCTTTCCTTCCCTGAACTTTCATGGCAGCAGTTCAGTGCAATTGTTGACTAACAAGAGGCATGCTTAGTTATCCACTACAGAGGCTCAGCCTTGACTACGGAATTAACTCTCACAAGAAATAAGAAATAACATAAAATTGACCACAGTTAGACTCAGAGATTGTCTTCTGAGAAATAATTCCTTCCCATACATGTATAACAAACATGCACATGCACATCTCAACAAATGATACAAACAAACAGAAAACCTATCAGCAAATCAAATTCTTTCCCTTACAATCTCCAAGGAAGGAAATAAAGAAATAAAAGCATTAAGAAATTACTTTTGCTATGTTGTCTTAGTTTTTTAAAAAAGCAATAGAAGATAGATAGATAGATAGATAGATAGATAGATAGATAGACAGATAGATAGATAGATAGTAATGAAGCAATAGCCTAAGAATATTTTAAGTAGGTAGGGAGTTCAAAGAACATAAGTGTTCTGTCCCACCATTGTAATAAAAAAGCCAGAAATATTCTTGATTTAATTGAAGTTACAACAGGATATTTGATTCCTGATTTTATCACAACATAATGCAGTTATATAAGCTACACTTGAGAAATTAGTGAAGAAAATATTTTCTGGGTACCAAATGAACCTTTATACAAACTTTAGATACAGCAGGTTTCATATTTTTACAGCCCTATAAAGGTTACAAATAGATATCTGTATCACATATTAATTCCAGGTGTTAAAGGAAAAAATAATTTAAGACAACTGAAGCTTATTCAAATATTTAGCAAGTTTTGCTCATTGAAACACGAGAATATTGTCCAATTCCACATAATTTCTTTGGGTAATGATTTAATGAACTTGAGAAGTTCAAGCGTTCTCCAAGCAGATCAAAGTCACAGAGGCAACATAGAAAACAAAGTTCTAATCCATATTCAGTGTCTACACTGTTTCAGTGATGCCCAGATATCTTCTGCAGGATCCCTTGCAACACCATAAATTGAAGAATTGTTCTCATCTTGTGTAGGACTTATAATTGTGACCTTATTATTATCTGTTATTTCGGGGATTTGTTTTGTTATGTTTTTCTCCTTAATTCAGAAGTATGTTAAATTGCCTGTTTAAACACATTTAAGGCATAATACCCTTCAAGAGAAGTGTGATTGATTAAAAAGACATTATATGCATTTTTATAAAGAATTCTTTATCAGTTCTATTTAATTTATCTTTATCAGTTCTTCTTTAATTTTTTAAAGAATTTTATTTGACCAGAAAAATTATAGACAAAATTTCCTTTCCTTCTTTGTTTTTAACCTTTCACTTATTCATTTTATCTCTACAATCACAGTCATTACTATTTTTAATACATATTTTGAAGTACATGCCATCTTTAATTTTTAGATGTCTGAAGCAAAATTTGTATCTCTTTATTGTGACTTTTACTGTTGAAGAAACCAGATTTCAGGAGAAAATATTCTGATAAAATGCTGTGTCTGTTACTCTGTTCTGACTCCTTGGTGAAGGGAATTTTTTCTGATAGGTAGAATATCTGTGTCTTTATTTTTTCATCTTCCTAAGTGTCTTCTTTGCACTCTGCTCCTCTTCACACAGCAACTGATTTCTTGTCAGAGGAACAATTTAGAAACCAATTAAGATGCTGAGTTATAGTTTGAGTCCTATTTATATCTGCCTTTGGTTGTGTTTCTCAGTTGACTTATCTCTTTGGTCTGTGAATCAGGCTGTCCCTATTGCAACATAGACGATCATCTGCTCATTTTTGGGAAAAGCAGCCAATATGACACCAGACAATCTCCTCAGCCTCAAAGGCATATTATTCTCTGGGATGTTCACCGAAGGACAGCAGGATAGGATGGGTACTGTAATTTTAACACTGAGGAACTGAAGTGTGTATTATTTTGCATGCAATATTAAGTGGTCTACACATAAGGAAGACATCAGACTTTGCTTTGTGGATGATTTAATGCCTCATTAGTCAATTCTCATTATATTTTAGCTCACTTTCTAACAATGCCCTGTACACAAATAAATTGTATTAAAGATGATCCTTCATATTTTCATACTAACCCCTCTCTTTCTTCCAAAATAATCAATCCATGCCCTACCTTTGCACTTATACAGCTTGTTTCTATAGTACTTTAGAAGTTGCACTTTTGTAAAGAGATTGCCCTAAGATGAATTTCTATAGTTCTGTCCACTTCAGCTAGAAATTCCTCAGTGCAGCTATAATCCACACATACTTGCAGCTCAAAGATCTAACCAGTCTAAATATATTCTGATTGCAGAGTTCTGCTGCACACTAGCAAAATAAACACACTTTAATAGAGTTGCAAAGTTTGCAGTTCCATTTTCTGAAACATTTTTTTTTGTTATTGTAAGTACCCCCAAATTTGCTAATGTGTATACCTCGCAGAAGGCCTCAGAGGGCAGAAGTATCCATTGCATCAGGGAGTTAAAGTTTTCAATGTGATTTGGAATGAAAAATCCAGATACTGAAATCGTTCATGAAAGAATACAGTGAGAAAAAAGAACTAAATCCATTAAAGTGGCTGATTTTGTTCAGATAGATTTTACATTTTTACTTCAGATTTTACAGGCTGCAATATTTAATATTGAGGGGGGGAAAAAAGAAGAAAAGCCACATTGAAAAGGCAAAAATTAAATAGGCCATCTAGAAGTTATCAAACACAGCATGATTTCTGTTTTTCGTCTGAAAGAAAAATTTTCCCCAATGAGCATAATTTTCAAGAGCTTTTATTTTAACAAAGGAGTCATTAGAACAAAGGAAAATGCTCCATCAAAATTTTACTTGGAGATGTTTTCATTTTTTAGCTGACATCTGGTTGTTTTTTTTTTTTTCTTATTTCTCTGCAGTTAAACAATGGCTGCTACAAGAGAAGTATTGCATATATAAATCACAGGTAGATACTGATTAAGAAAAATTATCCAGGCTAATAAAACCCTAAATATTTTCTGTCACAGATTCTCATTTGTGATTTGAATTTTTAATAATATTTGGTGAAAAGTTTGTTTTGTTTGGGTTTTTTTTATGTTCTGTATTTGCAAAGAGGGAATAGAAGGCAGGGTCTGCTTTTCCATTTCTTGCTTTAACTAAAACACCATGCACTTAAATCAAATCAGATTTTCAGATGATATGCTGTCATACTCTCATTTGAAAAGCCGGGTTTATTTTTCTCTGTGTTTCACAGTGCAATGATTTCTGGGTTGTGTCTAGATGTGGTTCCAAGGCTGTGTTTACAAAGACACAGAACTTTTTAACTTTCAGGTTTCCAGATTTTTATTATTATAACTAAGTGATGTCCATTTAGATTTTGTTTCATGAATGAAACCATCCAAATCATCAATGTGCGTGTGTATATATAATTATGTTGACCCTCAAGCAAAAACAGATGTATTTTGCAAATCACTAGCAAGACTCAATAAGGAAAGAGATACGTGAGAAACCTTTCCCTATATTTCATTAGCAATGAGCTCTTAAATGAAGATTTCTCACACCTGATTTACAGTTATTAACTCACTAATCTATAAACATATAGATAGATGCTTTCTAGAGATAATAATATGCTAAATATGCTAATTTTTGCCTTCTAAATCTTGATTATTTCAGATATTTTGCAAACCACTAGATTTTTTTCTTTTTCTTTTTTTCTGAAATATCAGGCATTTTTACACTAATTTCAGACTAGATCTTCATTGTTATTTTCTGCTTGTTCTTACAAAATTAGCAGAAAGAAACCAAATAAAAACACATTTAGAGGTTTCTGTTTACCTTTTCCTGCTACTACCATTAAAGTCTTAAGCTATAAATGAGAAGAAGCCATCTCTGTGAGAAGTTGTGAAGTGACTGAAGTGACGTGTCTCTTCCCTTCTTGGAGGAATAATGTGATGAGCAGTGAACACTAGAGGGGGAGCTTAACCGTTCAGGAAAGTTAAATCTCCAAACCCTCTGGGAGAGGATCAGAGTGATATGATAGCTGCTGACTTAAACAAGCGAAGTTAAGGCACGGACAGCTGAGTTCAAAAGTCAAGAGGTCAAGAATAGTAGAGCGCCAATTTATTGCCATTTTCCAAAAAGACAGCAAATCATAAGTGAAATAGAGAAGTTTAGGGCTCTGCTCCAACCATGATGTGGTGTACTTTAAGAAACTCTCTAGAGGCAGTTTAACATGAATAGTAGGATTACAGTGTTTTTTTTTTCCCAATGACTGTCTGTCATTTTATTTTCTGAGGAATGATGGAATGAATTATCATAAAATTTTGACAAATGTGATGGCTCAACCAAAGGAGGAAAACAGACATTCCACTTATTGAGTTCTAATAAGACATGACATATAAATTGAGTGTACATGGCAGTTAGACCTTTGCTTTTTCCTTTTTTTCCCCGTTTTTTTTCTTTATTTGACTAAGAAACATTTCTGTTTGGAGAGAAGTGATTTATAACTGATGTTTGTCTAAGAGTGGAAGGCATGATCCTTTTAATTCTTGCTTGCTGTTTTTTAATAACTTGATGCCTATTTAATGTATTGGGCTTCATATATGCTTAAGTTTGGGTTTTGCCGGGTCTTTCAGGATGTCTGTTCATCCTTTATTGCATTAATTAAATGTGAATTCATGGTATAATTTCACTAGCTTTGTTATAATGGCAGCACAAAAATGGTTTCTCATTTTAAAAAATGTAGGGTTTTTATTTATACTTGTTTAAATAAAAGTATCTCAAAAATTCATTTTTTGTTTATATTAGATATCTCTTCTTATGGAAGTTCTGACAGGTTCAATCTATTCGCGGCTTACACAACTATACAAGTATTTGGGTAAAGTAGCATTTGTGACGTGTGGTTTATTATGTACTTTGATTATGTGGAAAAGAGTTTTGAAGATACTATATTATGTTGTATTATTATAGGCAGGCATCACTGCAATGACACTGTGAGTCTCCTCATAAATTGCTTCATTTGAGAAAGTAAATTATTGAATTGAAAACAAAAGCAGGTCCATGGATCCTGCCAGCTTTTAAGGACACATTTTCTTCTATTTTGTTACTGTATCTGCAATGATTTTCAATAAGCTTCACTGCTGCTCTATTAATAGGGGAATTTGTCCCTGTGTTTGCAAGCATGCTAATTTCTCTTTAGACAAGATCTTTTTAATACTCTTGTATCCTTTATTATCTCATCCACACATTTATTGCTTCCCTGTGAGGCTTGAGGAAAGACCATGTATAGCAGTAAATACAATTCAGGAAGAGGGAGAAGACAAATAGATGGTCAGTAACTGTGAAATAAGAGCTATTTTTAAAATTAATATCCATCCATGCCTCACCAGATTTCACCTTTTCTCTCAGATCCTTTATTTTTAGTTTACTAGTATATGTAACCAAACCAGTTGCAGGCTTTTCATAAGTATAGGGCCGTTTTTAACTGCCCACAACAGATATTTTGCTAATAATGTTTGCAATGGGACTTTTTTTATTTTAATGTAACATAAGTCTAATATTTAAACAAATAATATCTGAGTATAGTAGTTGAAACTGATTTTAGAAAAATTATATGAAAGGCAAAGCACTATATTGGATAAAAGTAATTTTATAGAGGCACAAGATGCTTTATATATTGAGATTTACATTTATGGCAACTCTGAGTGAACTAAGACTGTAACTAGAGGACTTTTTGGATGAGGTCTGGCTAGAAAAGACATAAAAACTGGAAAGTCACCAAGAAGTCAAGCAAGCCTTAAGGAACATATTCCAAAATAAATAATAAAAATGTTCCAAAAGGAACATATTAATTTATTTTTACTGTTTAGTATAATTCCAAATAACTGAAACATGATCTGATATTTCTTAAATGTTTTCGTTACTCAGGCAATTAAGTAAAAGAATGGTTTTATGTTGGTGTTGAGCAGAGGTAATTATTCTTTTCCTTGCCCCAAATTTCCTCAGTACAACTCTCCCAGGGCAGAGCTGTATGAAGCAATTCCCATTCTTGACATGAGAAGGGAAATTCAGGAGGAAGCTCAATGCTGTTGATGTTTCTCTATGCAAATGGCAGTAGGCTGATTTCCATGAGGATGTAGGTAGTGCAGGAGATCCTTTCGTAAAGAATAAGGTAATGTAAGTGATTAAATTACAGTGTTTATAGAATCACAGAATCAAATTAATATCCTGAATTTGAAGGAACCCACAGGGATCATTAAAAAAAAAAAACACCTTTATCTCCAGAATCAGAGTAGCATGACCCCAGTCTCAATATTTGCAAACTCCCTGATTGAAAGGTTTTTCTTCATTATATGGATGACTTGGATTTCATCCTTCAGCTTGAACTTCTCCTGTCTCTAAGCAAAGTCCTCAGACATGCTATTCACTGAAGACTCAGCTACGTTGCAGCTGGATTATTGAACTGCCTCATTTTCAAGAATTGTTGCATTGTAACTGGAGATTGCAACTCAAATTCAGCATCTGCCCTTAGAAGATACAATGCAGCCTCTTGAATACTCTGTAAAGGTCTTAAAAATGGGATCTTAAAAATCTGTCATAGGTCAAGTTGGGGTGGACAGTAAATTATGGTCTAGGCAACAATATTTACCTTCTCCAGTGTTGTGGCCCATGAGATAAGAAAGATTTAAGGAAGATGTTTTTCATATTGAGCTGTAAAGTATGAAGGAAAAAAGTGCCAGGTGTTTCTAGGAATACTGCACTTAGGGGGAGGGTAAGTTGCCTTCAAAAGATAAACATTGTAATTGAAATAAGGGATATTATCTAGAGAGAAGGAATTAAACCAGTAGATGTGAAAGAACTCATTGTCTTCTAATACCCACAGAATGATTCATAACAGATTGCTGCTTTCAGCTCTGAGTAAGTGGTTAGCAGTTTGATCTACTCAGTAGAAGTTTTTTGTAGTTATATGCAAAAAGTAATGGAAATGAAGCTTACTGGGAATGAAAACTAATAGTGATCCTAACAGCCTGACATTTGACATCAAAATCAGTGCTAGCAGGTAAAACCTTTGCAAATTCTGGTAGAGAAATTGAAATGTATTATTTTGGAATTTTAAATCTGTCAGTTTGAAGGAATTCCCTAGTTTATTTCAGGCCCTTCATTTTAGAGTTAAGCACATTTCCCATTACTAGCCTGATTTCTAAATCTACGCTTCTGAATTGCCTCAAACAGAAGCAGTCTCTTCATAGCTTACATGATACATCTTTATCAAAATCTGTGTTTTGAAGAGAAATCTGGAGTTAACCAAAGAAGTAATTCTAAATTTAAGGCAGATTACACACTTTCTTTTCCTTTTTCATTTTTTCTTGTTATTTGGTTACTTGGTTATGAAATCCACTCTTGTTCTCTTGCTGTTATGAAGTATTACTTTTTAGAACATTTCCATGGGATGAGAATGTGTCACAGGGATGACATGCAAGTGCAGGAGGTTGTGATGTCCAGCCCTAGAATGCAGTTCAGAGGAGACAGGAATATGGCTTTTTTTTGCTGTAAGGGCACAGCTAACACAGTGTGGATAATAGCATGTGGATGAGATGCAACTGTTGTAGGTCAAACAATATAGAGGGTTATATGGAAAGCAAATATAGTAACACAGCAATGATACGGAAGCAGAATGAGAAACAGCATGAAAATTTCAGTGTTTCAAATTATTTTCAATGTTAATATAAAATTGTGAATTTATTTTTCTTATATTTCTTTAGTGCCCTACTATTCCATGTAAGAAATTCTCC